>JAYESA010000002.1:114301259-114396259 GCA_036927795.1 Iris macrosiphon
AGATACATGCATAGTTGTTGTGTATGTATACCTGCTCTATGTTAGCATAAGTAGTTATGCTAGTGCAATGTAGTGAATTATAATTTTGGGTTATCTGTTCGTAGACAACCGAGACGGTGCTACCTTGACTGCTGGTTCCGGAGCATTACTTGTGTATACCAGAGTTTCAGGCAAGTATACATTGCCTTGTTGATACTGTTTAAATTCAGATGTTTATCTAGTTGCACATCTTATTGTTTTAATATTAACTATGCGCGTCCGAGAAGACTCGGGTGCAGTCAACGAAGGTGTTGACGTTAGGACTTATGTCTGACCTAGTATCTAGTGGACCCACCTAAAGTTGAGAAGTTATCAATATAACTTCCCAGGCCTTGACACGTATCTTAAACACGTCATAGAGTGAGTTCATGTAGGGATGCGTGCTTCATGATCGACTGGCCATCAGCATGAGCAGTACATGTGACGGCATTTAGCTTAGTTGTTTATTTCTGTAGCGACTTGTATCATAGTATAAGGTGTCCACGTCGCATTCGCGACTTGTATATTGACATTGGGCGGGAAAGACAATTATTAGGCGTATGGGACAGACATTTGGCTGTCATAGTTTCAGAGTAAACTGCGGAGCCGTGAGCCTCAGTGTTACCCGGTTATGGGTCATGTGTTATCCGGTTATGGGCTCAGGTTCCTGGTTATGGGCATATATGCTTGTCGATACATCCGGCAGAGGTTACTAGCTGCGCGCTATCATGATCGGTGATGTAGTCAGCATATATACACCGGGCATTCAGTTTACAGCTAATGCCAGGTACTAACCTCTGGCTCGATGCTATGCTTTATACCTTTCACCTACCCATACGTACCAGGGTTATCTTCAAAGTGTATTTTACTTAGCTGGTTAGATTATCCTTGAGTTTACACAGTATATACTTTATGGCATGCATTTTGGTATCTTGTTACGTCCCTTTGAGGACCTGGTTCTCTTCCAGATCCGAACGAGCACTTGTACCCGACCATCTACGGAGCAGGAGTAGAGACAGGATTCCTGATTGAGGACTACGAGACATTTCCAGGGGATTTCCCATGATTTGAGTAAGCAGCTGCATTGGACTAGAGTTTTCATATCTAGCTAGTTGATACTCTAGTCTAGTTATCTTACCTCTTTCTGCACTTTATTTCCATTTCTGTATTTCAGTGGGTTTGTCCCCATTCAGACTATTTCAGATGTAATATGGATATTCAGACTCTTGTATTTTATTTACCAGCATTTATTTCAGTCTTTATGATATTTTATTCTGTGGATGAGATTAGACATTGTCTGTTATATATTAGCATATTAGACTTGTTAATAATTTAGGATAGCGTAGCACGTTTCGATAGGATCCATTAAATTAGGATATCCTTCGGAGTCGTGTCAGCTGGCCAATGCCACGTAGCCTGGTCCCGCGTATTTTGGGACTGGGGCGTGACAGGTAGCGACCAGCGAGACTCTAGAAATCGACATACCGCGGGGGTAGCGACCAGCGCGACACACGCCCGTAGTGCGAGCTATATACTATGGTTTACCAGAGTGGTTAAAAGCCCATACGCCTAATGATTGTCCTCTATGATACTAAATGTCAAGTATGTGTCAACATATCGAATATATAGTAATGATTGAAAGAAACTGCACATGCAATGAATAAACAGAATGTAATAAATATACAAAAATATACTAAGCATGAAAAATACTGTAAACAATTTGCCAAAGTATCTTGCCTGGTCTGAAAATGAATAAAGTCCCAACTCAAGGCGTCGTCCGATCTACCCGTCACATAAATTAAACAAGTTAGGTTACAAAAGTGGGTGAATAGGTTCCTCAATTTTAATCTATTTTAATTCTGAATAAAATAACTTAAAATAGTATTTTAATCTTATTATAATCTGATTTTATTGTTAAACACTAATTTTGGTCCAAAGAAAATCAACTTTACAGATTTGTGATCTGTGACACGCAAATCGAGGCAATCCGTTGACCAAAAAGTCAACCAACTCAAATTTTGGATTTGTATATAAAATCATATAGATTTTAGCGCTACATGAATGCCAGAATTGATGGTTTTATAAAATCACAAGTCGGTAAAGAGTTATGCCACAAGGGCGAATAGATGATAGTTTTCGGTGGTTTTCTATTTACGTATATGTTGCATGAATTTTACAGTAGATTAAACTTGCATGTTAAATTCTGAAAAAGTAATTTTATATAAGTTCATCATGTCAACTTTTTGAAACTTCAAACGGTTCATAATTCCGAGTTCGGGAATCTCCCGTAATCTCAAAAATACCAAAATGCGTCTGATTTCGGACAACTGACACTTTCAAAATATTCTGGAAAAATTGGTTCCAAAATTATTAAAATAATTTATATATTCAGAAAAATAACCTTGATATGGTTCTAGAAAAAAAAACTGGAGCGCGTTTGGAGTCCGGAGCTAGGAGATATCGTCTATTTAAGTCGTCATAACTACTAGAAAATGAGGCTGAATTTATGACGAATTTTGACTGTTTTTGGACGAAAGTGAGGGAAATTTGGAGAAGAAAAATATGAAGGATGAGGTATTTATAATGGTATACACTACTTAATTGAATACGACTAGGATTGGCTAATTTGGATATGATTAGGATCAGTTTAAATAATGATAGGATATGCATGAAGTTGCTTTCCTAGTAGGCTCAGGATTTAAATTAATTTAAAATAGAGTTTGAGTTTATCTCAATAATTTATTATCTTAAATAAAATTAAAGATATTTCAAATAATTTATATATAATCTTATTAATATCTATTAACACTAAATTATCATCTATCTAATATTAAGACTATATATATCCAAATAAATCCTAAATAATTTTAAAAATCTAAATAAATTTCTTAAAATTCTAAATAAATTACAGAAAAATATAATTAAATATTTTAACTTAAAATAAATATTTAGGAGAAATAATATGCAAGTATGGACTCATAGTAAATCATGGAAGTCCTAGAAGTTTAGGTTCCCTATGTTTTAATTTCCTAAAAATTCTAGAAAAATCTCTAAAAATCTAAAATAGCCTTAAAATGATTCTAAATAAATATTTACATAAGTAAATATACTAAGAAATTTATTTTCTAATTAACTAAGCGAATACTCTAAAGTAATTCAATATTTAAAACAATCTATAATAAATATAATAATATAAAATACACACAAAATACCTATTTTAGGTGAGAGGGTTTACAATCTACCCAACTTAAAAGAATTTTGTCCTCGAAATTAACATTAACCAATATTCGTAATAAATCACTATAACTATTACACTACATTGCTATCTAGTAGTGCTTCCTCAAAGTCATGGTCTGTCATTCTAACACTTCTTGTTTATTGTCCATACACTATTCTATTTCTAACTCATCTACACTACCCAACTTACAAGAATTCTACTAGTAGTCAAAGTCTCTTGAAGCTATTGTCTAGGTTGTAAGGCAAATTTATTTATTAGGTCAAGTATCTTAGAATACCCGTCTAGAATCTCATAACTATGATTTTTTTTTTCTTTAACCGTCAAGTATCGTAGTCTAATACTGCCATGTCACCTGACCAGTATGTCTGCAAATACTTCGACTACTCTACTATAACGGTCTAGCTGCAGTTGTCGCTACTTCGCCAGCAAATTGTCATAGTTGTCAGTATGCAACAAGTGCCTTCAACTCTTTCCTAAGCTTAGTATAGGTTTTTAGGGCAACAGTTATGGTCTTGACTAACTTTATAAAACTATTAGAAGTAAGTACTAATTCAACTAATCCAACTTATTCCTATTAGACTAAGGGATGTTATACATGGTTTTTAAAATAATAAAAGGATACAGATATTGCTATAGTGCATATACATAAGGGTTATCATTATGTACTTAGTTATTAATCATTTACTAAACCATTTATGTTTTAACTAACCAAATAAGGGTAGGGTTGAAGTAATTCAAATAATTCATAATGGCACGAAAGGATACGACTATGATAGGAAGAGTTAAGCATGAGATAAGGAAGGGATATAGAAGAGAAGATGATTAACCCAAGGGCGAAAGGGTGATAGGAAGAGAATACCACTACTGCTACGCGTGTCATCCATTAGCTTCGTGGATATGCCATCTAGTTAGGATATCAACATATCCTCATAACTGCTAAACTACCTTATATATAATTTTACGTCTACTATGCACCTAAGTTCCCGTGTCATAAAGGGGGTCTTGAGTATGAAAGGACAAATATAACTAAGGTCATACCTGTATCTACGACTTCCTGTGCCTGCGCTCTCTTGTTTGTCATCTTGAGTGCTTGGCCTATAAGGTATATCTAGTACTATCCGTGTATCAAACTTATACTAAGCATGAACGTTCGTCTTTCCTAAATAGGGAAAGACGGAAAACAATAATAAAGAGTTCAAGGAGGAGTTGATAGGATACAAGTACGGAATCAAAAGGGATTAGAGAATTCGAGAAGGAGTTGGCAAGGCAGTTGTGGATTAAAATCTTATTTTGGTACATTCCTATTTGTATGTTCATATCAGAACAGTTATGTACCTGACATGATATGCTCTGACCAGTCTAGAGGGCAAGTATATTCGTCTAGCGAGTTGAGTCAACTATATCTCAATCCATATAAAGTAGTGATACAAAGAGCGAACCAAGTGCACTAAGGTTGATCAGACCATAATGCACCAATTCTGATTTAGACAATGTATTAGTGTGGGCCCCCAATAATACATATGTCATGAACAAGCTTAATAAAAGAATAAGCTTGCAAAACTAGGCTATAATAGTAGCATAAGTCGAGGTAGTAAAATTATGAGTACGCTTGATTATGATAGAGGAAGGTACAGAATAATCTAAGTTCACCAAGAAGATCGGTGTTGTGCCTCTACAATTTTTATAATAACTCCTTGTCAAGGTCTCTAGTCGACCAAATAGGTGTATGGGCCTCTAAGTTCTATAGTCTGGGTAAACACTATCTTTTTATGCAAGCCTATAGTTGGTGTCATTCATTTATACTTCATTAATGAGTCAACAGGACCATGTGTCACTAGGTTATGAGGCATACTATCCAACTTACAATAATTTAACTAATAGTGTTATTGAATACTAGAGTGTATATTCCTAGTATAAATTATCTTCCTAACCCCTATCATGCACGAAAGACAAGATAAGATTGACGTTGAAAAGGGATCACGCAGGATGTAATGCAAGCAATCAAATGAGAATGCAAAACAAATCGAGGGAGGTGATTAAATAAGTAGATGAGATCCTATATTCTAATCCTATGCGCAAGCTTGCTCGGTACAGTAACATA
The DNA here is from genome assembly GCA_036927795.1 of Iris macrosiphon. NCBI lineage: Eukaryota > Viridiplantae > Streptophyta > Magnoliopsida > Asparagales > Iridaceae > Iris > Iris macrosiphon. The sequence continues at coordinate 114,306,617 of JAYESA010000002.1, forward strand.
ACCAAGAAAATATGCTCTCGACCTGCATGGGCCACCACAAAAATATGTCACACCCCAGTCCCAAAATACATAGGACTATGACACGTAAGCATGCCAACCGCATGGATATGGCAACTCCAATATGGAAACCATAACCCATACGTACGCTGTAATATGAATATCAAATCTACAAGTGGTATAAAATGTATCACAAGTCACATGGATACAATCTAAATCTCATCCACAGAAAATCAATATAAATAAATAACCAACATCTATATAACTAGATCTCAATAAGAAGTACCTAAAGATGATATTTGGATGGAAACAAATCCACTATCAACTCGAATAGAAAAGTACAACACAATAAACACAATATAAGAATACCAGCTAACAATCACGGGTTCGAAGAGAAGACATCCTCGAAACATATATAACCATCCGAATCTGCGCTCCTGCGAATACTCAAGAACAGATACACTTGGAAAGGGACCAGGTCCTCAGAGGGACGTAACAAGATACATAGAAGCAAGCCAATTTGAATACAGTAAACATGCATAATGTTTGAAAATATATAAGTACGTTGTACAAGACAATCTATATGAATGCAAATGAGGACAACTTTTTGATGTATGGGCAAGGGTAGGCTACTCGATCTACCTCACAACTCACACACCCGTCAGTCGACATCAGAAATCGACTTACCGCAGGGGTAGCGACCAGCGAGACTCCAGAAATCGACATACCGCGGGGGTAGCGACCAGCGCGACACATCCCCGTAGTGCGAGCTATATACTACAGTTTACCAGAGTGGTTAAAAGCCTATACGCCTAATGATTATCCTCTATGATACTAAGTGTCAAGTGTGTGTCAACATATCTAATATATAGTAATGACCGAAAGAAACTGCACATGCAATAAATAAACAGAATGCAATAAATATACAAAAATATACTAAGCATGCAAAATACTGTAAATAATTTGGCAAGGTATCTTGCCTGGTCTGAAAAAGAATGAAGTCCCAACTCAAGATATCGTCCGATCTACCCGTCACATAAATTAAACAAGTTAGGTTACAAAAGTGGGTGAATAGGTTCCTCAATTTTAATCTATTTTAATTCTGAATAAAATAACTTAAAATAGTATTTTAATCTTATTATAATCTGATTTTATTGTTAAACCCTAATTTTGGTCCAAAGAAAATCAACTTTACGGATTTGTGATCCGTGACACGCAAATCGAGGCAATCCGTTGACCAAAAAGTCAATTGACTCAAATCCTGGATTTGTGTGTAAAATCATATAGATTTTAGCGCTACATGAATGCCAGAATCGACGGTTTTATAAAATCACAAGTCCGTAAAGTGTTATGGCCACAAGGGCGAATAGATGATAGTTTTCGGTGGTTTCCTATTTACGTATATGTTGCACGAATTTTACAGTAGATTAAACTTGCATGTTAAATTCTGGAAAAGTAATTTTATGTAATTTCATCATGTCAACTTTTCGAAACTTTAAACGGTTCATAATTTCGAGTTCGGAAATCTCCCGTAATCTCAAAAATACCAAAATGCGTCTGATTTCGGACAGCTGACACTTTCAGAATATTCTGGAAAAATAGGTTCTAAAATTATTAAAATAATTTATATATTCAGAAAACTAACCTTGATACGGTTCTAACAAAAAAAAACTGGAGCGCGTTTGGAGTCCGGAGCTAGGAGATATCGTCTATTTAAGTCGTCATAACTACTAGAAAATGAGGCTGAATTTATGGCGAATTTTGAATATTTTTGGACAAAAATGAGGGAAATTTGGGAAAGAAAAATATGAAGTATGAGGTATTTATAATAGTGTACACTACTTAATTGAATACGACTAGGATTGGCTAATTTGGATATGATTATGATCAGTTTAAATAATGATAGGATATGCAAGAAGTTAGTAGGCTCAGGATTTAATTTAATTTAAAATAGAGTTTGAGTTTAACTCAATAATTTATTATCTTAAATAAAATTAAAGATATTTCAAATAATTTATATATAATCTTATTAATATCTATTAACACTAAATTATCATCTATCAAATATTAAGACTATATATATCCAAATAAATCCTAAATAATTTCAAAAATCTAAATAAATTTCTTAAAAATTCTAAATAAATTACAAAAAAATATAATTAAATATTTTAACCTAAAATAAATATTTGGTAGAAATAATATGCAAGTATGGACTCATAGTAAATCATGGAAGTCCTAGAAATTTATGTTTCCTATGTTTTAATTACCTAAAAATTCTAGAAAAATCTCCAAAAATCTAAAATAGCCTAAAAATGATTCTAAATAAATATTTACATAAGTAAATATACTAAAAAATTTATTTTCTAATTAACTAAGAGAATACTCTAAAGTAATCCAATATTTAAAATAATCTATAATAAATATAATAATATAAAATACACACAAAATACCTATTTTAGGTGAGGGGGTTTACAAAGAGGAAAGAAGAAAATAAAAAAGAAGAAAAGTAAAGGAATAAGGAAGTAAGAGAGAGAGAGAGAGAGAGAAAGAGAGAGAGAGAGAGAGAGAGGATGGGGGTTTATATAGCATAAGGATAGTTACATTATTCACAATCTAGGAAGCAGCTCATAAAAATCCAAAAATTACAGAAAATAGTCCTACAACAATTGTACGTGTATCTTGGATGCTTATACGAAAATAGTGAGACGAGTCTCATAGGTGAAAGCAGGTCAACCTGAGTGTGGGTTCACTAGTAGGAAGAGACACGCTGGCACCCTTCAGGATGGGTCACTACGGGGAGCTGTTCACCTAGCCGAAAATTGAGAGCTTTGTATTGACAACCCAGCGTGGACCAACATGCTTGCTCGGACAGAGACTTCTGCAACCACAGTTGTTAAGGGGGAAGACACGAATCAGGAGGATCTAGCATCACCCTTAAGTGCTGGTCCAAATGATATACATGGGGATATGCTTGTTAATTAATATCAGTGATCGCATGGAATGTCTGAGGGGCATGCTCCTTGGGAAGATGGTAGGAGATTAGTAAAGTTTTGCCACGAAAGAAGTGTGATATCTCGGTGTTACTAGAAAATAGATTAAAGTGGAATGACTTCTACTACGACGGACCCTAACTTAATGGTCATAGATTCACAATCTTACCCTGTACGATATGGCGATGATCTGGGTCAGATAGAATAGTAGATGTTGGGAAGGAAGATTGGTTCTTATGACTAAGCAGATGATTGTCGTAGCCTTCACTAATAGAGGCAATTTTTAGTTTATATTGGGTAGAGTGTAGACCCCCAGATTTTGCAAGAATTTTAAATTGGAATTTTTCACAATTTTCTGAGAATTTTCTGTAATTAAAATCAGGGTTCTTAATTATTAAATGATTTTATTTGCTAATAAATAATATTAAAATATTATGGAAATAATATTTTTGGGTGTAAAATGAAAAAGTGGACTTAGGGTAATTTTTCTGGAATTTATCGGGCCCCGGACCTATTTTTAAATCACCTAAAACTATTTATTCATTTATTGTTAATTAATTATTATTAATAATAATAATTATTATTATTATTATTATTATTATTATTATATTTTATTTTCCCGGCCTAGCCCAATCCTCAGCCCGGCCCATTTTGGCCCAGCACCCTATCGGGTCGGGTCGGGTCGGGTCGGGTCCACCCGCACCCGACCCGCACCCGCAACCCGCACCCCACTCTCCCCCTGACCCGTTCTCCCCCCCCCCCCGCGTCCGGCGCCGTTTCTGCCCCTGCGCCTGCGCCTTCGGCCACGCCTCGCTCCGCTCCACCGTGCCTCACCCCACGACCTCCTCTCCCCTCCGCCTAATCCACCGGCCACCCTACCCTATAAACCCTTCCCCTTCTCCCCACTCTGGCCATCCCCACTCCCCACTGGAAACCCCTACCTCCGCCACCGCCCGTGCCACCTCGCCGCCACCTCGCCGTGAGCCGCCCGGCTCCGCCTCGCCGCCCTCCCCTCGATGCCTCAGCCCTTCCCCTCAGCCGACAGCAGCAGCGGACACGGGCAGCAGCTCCTTGACCAGGCTCCGGCGAGCCTCCGGTCGGCTCCGCCCACCTCCGCTCGCCTCCGCTCGCCTCCGCCTCGCCCCGGAGAACCCTCCCCGGCCCTCTCCGGCGCGCCTCCGGCCGGCCCCCGCCGTCCAGAACGAAACCCTAACCCTAATCCCAATTCTTCGTGTCGTGTCGGACACGACACGGACACGGAAATTTTCGGTTTTTCGAGCCTCGTTCAGGTACTCGTATCTTGCACCCTGTATCTCCAATTTCAATTCCGTAAATTACGTTGTGAAGCCTGTATGACCCTCTCGGTGCCCGGACAAACCGCTCGGGGCATAGCGTCCTGTGGTGATCGCACACCGCGATCCAAAAACAGGAAAAACATTGACCAGATTCACCCCAGAATTGGGTACGCCCCGCCAAACGGGACAACTTGGTCGCGTGCGGTCTTCACAGATACGTGCGCGCCGTCGATACGGACGTGTGGGTTTTCGCGGAAGCTGATTCGGGTGTGCGTGCACACCGGGATCAACGCGTATCCGCGGACATCGTCCCGTATCTGATTTTTCTGCAATTCACCCTAACTTTCTGTGTACACTTCGGATCGAAACGAAACTTGTGCCATCGGACTCGTAGCGATACGCTGGTCCTGTGACCCAAGTTTGGTTTGATTCTGAGAACGTTGACGAAATCGCGTGTCGTGGGCCCCACAGGCCCCGCTCGACGGGCGATTTCGTGATCGGCTCATCGGAATCCAATTCTGGAAGTTTCGTTGGATTCGTATCATCGTTCCTGAACTGTTGACACTAAGTTTGGTGAATTTGGAGACCTTTGACCCTGACACATTTTTCGGTGCAAAGCGGGCCCACATGCGGACCCCGTTTTGACCCGAAATTGTCGTTTTTGCCCTTGTCTCCAAATTGGACTCAAGGACAGGCGTTTCTAGCTATTTGATATCTTTTGAGCATGATGGTAATGTTTATTTCAGCATCCGGAGTCATTTCTGAAAATTTTCCTGAGACACAAAACTGTAATTGGATCCAAACATCAGGCAAGTACCTGCACTTCAAGTTTAATCTTTATATTATGATAATTAATTCCTTGCTCTACTAGTACCCTTGGTTGTTACACGTAGTGTTAGAATACTGGATTTCATGTCTTGAATATTATATTTTATGTCTTGCTTTTCGTGTCGGGTGGGAGAATACTAGGAGGCATGTAGTTTACCCTTCCCCCTGTCGTGACTGCTAGCTGTTGGTACGTGACTGTACCGTCAGCCTTATTCCTGATTGTTTCTGACTGCTAGTCGTCTATGACGGCCTTATTAGCCTTATAAACCCCTACATGCCAACTATGTATTCTAAATACACAAGTCCACGCACGTAGTTCTTGTCGTGTTGTAGTTCTTGTTGTCTTGTTACAGTTACATTTCCTGTCACATTTTATTCCTGTTTTACTCATATTCCTGGTTTATAGCAATTAATCATATTTTACTTCTAATCCTAATTTATAGCATTATTTCTCAGTTAATTTCACTACTTACTTATGCATATTCTCAACATGATGCTTAGTCAGTTATTTTCTTCCTGTCACAAATATTTAGTTTAAATCTTGTTGTGCATTGTGTACTTTGCTCCTTTCCTGACTGGATCCATTATTTTAGGCGATGATGAGAACCTTGCCCCCACCTATTATGGCCCTATGAGATAGCAGGTGATACAGTTGCGAAGCCGGTTCCTACTCAGGAGACTACCCTTGAGGAGTAATCAACCAGTTAGCTAGTTTTTCCCTTTTAGCATAATACTCGAGTTTGTCCCCTATTTATCTTCTGGATTCTGTATTAAACCATGGATTTGTATATCACATTTAATCTATGAAATCTTAGCATTCCTATTTCCTGTTATTTTCCTTGTCTATTTATTTACTTGGATGAGATAGATTTTTATTACCTGTGATTATGACCTAGACAGCGTACTACCGCCGACACTGCGGCGTAGGCTGGACGTACCCACGTACTCGTGCCCGAATATCCGGGTGCGGGTCGTGACACGTTTTTGTGGTGGCCCATGCAGGTCAACGACTAAATTATTCGGTTTCAACTTCGGGACCGAACAGGCCTGCAATAAGATAAGGATAAGTTAGGATCTCATCCACTTGCTTGAACCGTTCATGACATCTATCTCGGATTCGAATTAATTCCTTGACTTGCATCCTGCCTTGATTCCTGTGCGCCTTTATCATTTATTTTTGGATGCAGAGTAAAGGATCTACCAGCAAGCGACGAGGTTCCTACAAGATCACCACGAGATGCTCTACCAGCATGACCGTGGAGAACGTGCAGACTCTTGGAGTAGCTAATGCGCGTCAGTGATTTTAGCTGTCGTTTCTAGTATTGTTTAGCTCGTGCCTATTGTTTCGTGACCTCAGCCTCAACCTAGTAATTTTGAACTTGCTAATAACCTGGTATGCTTTTATATTTGATAACTGTAGAGACTGTAGAATATTTTGTTGTTATTGTAGGTTGTTTTGTGAACTTAAATAATTTGTACCTCCTTTCAACATCATCTAGCGTACTTATATTCGTTACACCTTGACTTATGCTGCTAGTATAGCCTAGTTTTGCAAGCTTATCCATTTATCAAGCTTGTTTATGACATATGTATTAGTGGGTCGACACACTAATACAATTGTCTATTCAGAATCAGTGTATTACGGTCTGATCAACCTTAGTGCATTTTGATTCGCCCTTCGCACTACTTTACGTGGATTGAGATATGTAGTGATTAGTAGACAAATATACTTGCCCTAGACATGTCTGAGCATATCGTATCGGTTACGTAACTGTATTAATACGAGCATGTGAATAGGAATTACCAAGATAGGATTCAATCCACAACTACTTGACAAGTCCTATTTGAATTCTTTAAACGTCTTGATCCCGATATTTTTGTTCTATCACCTCACCCTTGAACTTTGTATTATCGATCCTCGTCTTTCCTTATTTCGAAAAGACGAAACCTCGTGCTTGGTATAAGTCTGATACACAGAGAATACTAGATATGTCCCATAGGCCGATCACATACTTGAGGATTATTCTTTCGAAATTAAGGACATATCATATGTGCTATGATCGGCATTGAAGTTTCGAGGATTGAATGACATGAATAAACATATTAAGGAATATTTTCTTAGAGTATATAGTCTTTTGTGATGAATGGGTAAATTCTAAGTTGGGTAGCAATGTATTTGTCAACTCGAGAGGAATGTCTTTTGGATTGTGACCGAGTAAGGTTAGATTGGAAGAAGCAAGCCATTATAATTTTGAAAATTTAGAGAAGTGACTAAAATGATTAATGAATTGATATCGAGGACCCAATAGTTGTATCTTAGGTACATGATTTAAATTTTGAACAATGAAAGTAAAATCATCAATTTGAATTTAGAGGATATATAATTCAGACTTGAACATTGGTGGACTATATTTAAATTATTTTTCAACTTGATGATTTGAATTAAGAATTAAATGGTTGGACTACCTAGTTGGATTATTGGGGAGGTGAATGAAATTTTAAAATTTGAAGCATACAAGTGTGAATGGGAATACTATTGGACTCGAATCACTTCTAGAGGAATTTATGATAGTTAGAATCGTGAGGCAATTTATAAGCATATGCAAAATCTTGAAGGTGTTATATGGACTTAATTTAAATTTCACATGTGGGTAATTTAATGAAGTAAGAAATAATAACCATAGGTTGAATTTCTGATTGGAACAGTAGTCATCTTAACCTTGAAGTGATTGCAGTAGACATGATTAGGATTTAAATTATTGCAAGAAGATTGCGATTGATGTACATGAAGGGTTAACAGATTATTGCTTAATTTTAAATTTCGAGGACGAAATTTTTATAAGTTGGGTAGATTGTAAACCCCCAGATTTTGCAAGAATTTTAAATTAGAATTTTTCACAATTTTCGAGAATTTTCTGTAATTTAAATCAGGGTTTTTAATTATTAAATGATTTTTAATTGCTAATAAATAATATTAAAATATCATGGAAATAATATTTTTGGGTGTAAAATGAAAAACTTGACTTAGGATAATTTTTCTGAAATTTATCGGGCCCCGGACCTATTTTTAAATCACCTAAAACTATTTATTCATTTATTATTAATTAATTATTATTAATAATAATAATTATTATTATTATTATTAATAATAATAATAATTATTATTATTATTATTATTATATTTTATTTTCCCGTCCCAGCCCAATCCTCAGCCCGGCCCATTTTGGCCCAGCACCCTATCGGGTCGGGTCGGGTCCACCCGCACCCGACCCGCACCCGCAACCCGCACCCCACTCTCCCCCTGACCCGTTCTCCCCCCCCCCCCCCCGCGTCCGGCGCCGTTTCCGCCGCCTGCGCCTGCGCCTCCGGCCACGTCTCGCTCCGCTCCGCCGCGCCTCACCCCACGACCTCCTCTCCCCTCCGCCTAATCCACCGGCCACCCTACCCTATAAACCCCTCCCCTTCTCCGCACTCCGGCCATCCCCACTCCCCACCGGAAACCCCTACCTCCACCACCGCCCGTGCCACCTCGCCGCCACCTCGCCGTGAGCCGCCCGGCTCAGCCTCCACCTCGCCGCCCTCCCCTCGACGCCTCAGCCCTTCCCCTCAGCCGACAGCAACAGCGGACACGGGCAGCAGCTCCTCGACCCGGCTCCGGCGAGCCTCCGGTCGGCTCCGCCCGCCTCCGCTCGCCTCCGCCTCGCCCCGACGAACCCTCCCCGGCCCTCTCCGGCGCGCCTCCGGCCGGCCCCCGCCGTCCAGAACGAAACCCTAACCCTAATCCCAATTCTTCGTGTCGTGTCGGACACGACACGGACATGAAAATTTCCGGTCTTTTGAGCCTCGTTCAGGTACTCGTATCTTGCACCCTGTATCTCCGATTTCAATTCCGTAAATTACGTTGCGAAGCCTGTATGACCCTCTCGGTGCCCGGATAAACCGCTCGGGGCATCGCATCCTGTGGTGATCGCACACCGCGATCCAAAAACAGAAAAACATTGACCCGATTCACCCCGGAATTGGGTACGCCCCGCCAAACGGGACGACTTGGCCGCGTGCGGTATTTACAGATACGTGCGCGCCATCGATACGGATGTGTGGGTTTTCGCGGAAGCTGATTCGGGTGTGCGTGCACACCGGGATCAACGCGTATCCGCGGACATCACCCCGTATCCGATTTTTCTGCAATTCACCCTAACTTTCTGTGTACACTTCGGATCAAAACGAAACTTGCGCCATCGGACTCGTAGCGATACGCTGGTCCTGTGACCCAAGTTTGGTTCGATTCTGAGAACGTTGACGAAATCGCGTGTTGTGGGCCCCATAGGCCCCGCTCGACGGGCGATTTCGTGATCGGCTCATCGGAATCCAATTCTGGAAGTTCCGTTGGATTTGTATCATCGTTCCTGACCTGTTAACACTAAGTTTGGTGAATTTGGAGATCTTTGACCCTGACACGTTTTTCGGTGCAAAGTGGGCCTACATGCGGACCCCGTTTTGACTCGAAATTGCCGTTTTTGCCCTTGTCTCCAAATTGGACTCAAGGACAGGCATTTCTAGCTATTTGATATCTTCTGAGCATGACGGTAATATTTATTTCAGCATCCGGAGTCATTTCTGGAAATTTCTCCGAGACACAAAACTGTAATTGGATCCAAACATCAGGCAAGTATCTGCACTTCAAGTTTAATCTTTATATTGTGATAATTAATTCCTTGCTCTACTAGTACCCTTGGTTGTTACACGTAGTGTTAGAATACTGGATTTTATGTCTTGAATATTGTATTTCATGTCTTGCTTTTCGTGTCGGGTGGGAGAATACTAGGAGGCATGTAGTTTACCCTTCCCCCTGTCGTGACTGCTAGCTGTTGGTACATGACTGTACCATCAGCCTTATTCCTGATTGTTCCTGACTGCTAGTCGTCTATGATGGCCTTATTATCCTTATAAACCCCTACATGCCAACTATGTATTCTAAATACACAAGTCCACGCACATAGTTCTTGTCGTGTTGCAGTTCTTGTTGTCTTATTACAGTTACATTTCCTGTCACATTTTATTCCTGTTTTACTCATATTCCTGGTTTATAGCAATTAATCATATTTTACTTCTAGTCCTGATTTATAGCATTATTTCTTAGTTAATTTCACTACTTACTTCTGTATATTCTCAACCTGATGCTTAGTCAGTTATTTTCTTCCTGTCACAAATATTTAGTTTAAATCTTGTTGTGCATTGTGTACTTTGCTCCTTTCCTGACTGGTTCCGTTGTTTTAGGCGATGGTGAGAACCTTGCCCCCACCTATTATGGCCCTATGAGATAGCAGGTGATACAGTTGCGAAGCCGGTTCCTACTCAGGAGACTACCCTTGAGGAGTAATCAACCAGTTAGCTAGTTTTTCCCTTTCAGCATAATACTCGGGTTTGTCCCCGATTTATCTTCTGGATTCTGTATTAAACCATGGATTTGTATATCACATTTAATCTATGAAATCTTAGCATTCCTATTTCCTGTTATTTTCCTTGTCTATTTATTTACTGTGGATGAGATAGATTTTTATTACCTGTGATTATGACCTAGACAGTGTACTACCGCCGACACTGCGGCGTAGGCTGGACGTACCCACGTACTCGTGCCCGAATATCCGGGTGCGGGTCATGACATAGAGTCTACGGACACAATGACAGAAGGCAGAAAGAAGCTCTCTGGAGTAAGATCTCCTAAGTGGGCCTGATCGCTGATGGCACGAATCTACCTCTTTTTTATGGGAGACTTTAATACTCTCCTGCATAGGAGGAAAAATGTGGGGGTAGACCAGTGACGGATCCAATTTTATATGATTTCTAGAAGTGCCTGTTATAGACTGGACTCTTGGGGCTAGGGAGAGCGGGTCACATATGGACTTGGCATAAAAAAGCAGTTCGGAACAGAGTGGCATGCCAACTAGACAGAGCCTTGGGCAACAGTATATGGTTTCTCTCCTTTCTAAACTCGGTTGTGGAGGGTTTGGCTGTGGAGACTAGATTTGGGTAGGATTCACTGACTGTCCTCCCTGGAGGTCTCATCCTTTTTAGTACAAAAATAGTTATTATCTATCTGAGGGGTACATGGAGGCGGTGGCGAGGAGGCTCCAAAGTCACCAGGCAGGCACGGCATAATTCTGTATGGCTCACATCCTCAAGCGGACCAAGGCATTTATCTGGAGTTGGGTGAGGAGTCGCCCCCGCCCTGTACTTGAGGACAAGGAGGCAGAACTCAGGGACATCTAGGTTGTTATGCAAGTTGACATGTTGGATGGACATTTTGTGGCTCGGGAGAAGGAGTTGATAGAGGAGGTCAATATTCTTCGGCTGCAGGAAAAAATATATGTGCCTCAACATGCAAAATGCTCCTGGCTTAAGGAGGGTGATAGATGCTCCAAGATCTTCTATGATGTGATATGCACCAGACAGCATCGGAACAACTTCTCATAATTATTAGATGGGAAAGGCAAGTTGGTTGGAAGCCCCTTTGCGATACATGAGGAGGCTGTCGGGTATTACTCTGAGTTGTAATATCAGACTGACTATGTCTCTACTTTTCCTAACATTTTTTGCAAGAAATTGGTTAATCCTTTTGGCAATATTCAGTTGCTCACGCCGGTTAGATTGGAGGAGGTGGAGTACATTGTTATGAAGGCAGAAACAAATAAGGCCCTGGGACATGATGTCTTCAGTAGCGGCTTCTACAAACGCCATTGGGATACACCTAAGTAGCATGCCCTACAGGTTGTGCATGAATTCTTCTTAGAGGGTAGATTGCTGAAGAAACTTAATCATACCTTCCTGACTTTGGTGCCAAAGAAAAATGAGGCGACATCTTTGGCCGATTTCAGACCCATTGCGTGCTGTAATTATTTATATAAAATAATTACTCACCTCATGTGTCGGCGAATGGAGGGGATTATGCAGGGCTTGGTCTCTCCCAAACAAGCGTCCCTTATCAAGGGTAGATATATCGCGGATCACAGCCTGCTTGCGCACGAGATGGTCCAAGAATTCAATAAAGTCGGTGCATGAAGGCTTGTGTAAAATTAGATCTGCGAAAACCTATGATATGGTGAATTGAGACTTTGTCTGCCAATTAATGTTGGTTATGGGATTTGATGTGTGATGGGATACTCAGATTCGGGAGTACATTTCATCAGCTACTTTTTCGGTGCTTATTCAAGGCACCCCGTATGGGTTTATTCGTAGTACCCCGTATGGGGTTTATTCGCAGCAACAGAGGACTTCACCAGAGATCCCTTATCTTTGTACCTCTTCAAACTTGTCATGGAGTACTTTACTTAAATGATGGATGTGGCGGTACATCGGGGGAGGATTATGCCCCTCTATAAAAGGATCACTTCGTTTGTATCTCACCTCTCTATGCCGATGACCATCAGGTCTTCTTGCGGCCCACTATGGAGGGCCTGACCTCAATCTCTGAGATCATGGTGATACAGGCCATTACAGGAAGTCAGAGAAGAAGTGGGGCTAAAGCTGACATAAAAGTTTATTAAAGGAGGATATTGTGGGCGGACTGGAAGGCTATTTGGTACTTAAAGGGAGGTAACTTGTGGGCTTGCATGTTCAATAACAACTATTTTGTCACCTTCAAATCCCTATTACCCAACAGAGCGACGCTCAAACTGTGCATCCATCGGGTGATACAGGATGGGGCTAGTAATGACTTATGGAATGACCCTTGGATGGACCGACAAAGCTTGTTGGAGAGACTAGGTGATCACCTATATAAGGAGGAGGGTAGAGGGCTTAAATGTTAGCACATTATCCATAATGGGGACTGGAGACCGAAAGTCTATAATCACAAGGCTGGGTTGGGGGATATGGTATGCCTGTTCCATATCAACAAAGACATTACAGCTGACAAGTGGGATTGGGACCCGCCAGGTAACACTGGTTCCACTAGGGATTTCACCTTTCGGTCCGGTTACAACATTTTTAGGAAGTCATACCCTAGATTAGTGAACTATGATTTTATTTTGTGTAGGGGCCTTTTAGGGCACCTGTTGACAAAGGATAGACTTGCTACATTTGGAATCCAGATCCCCAACCCCGGATGTGTGCTCTGTGATGAGGAAAATGAATCTATGAGACACATGTTCTTTGATTATAAAGTGTCATGGTCTATCTGGTATGAGCTGTGTTGCAAGTCTCTGGGGGGTTGTGGTATGGAGAGAGAATACACAGAATTATTTCTGGGATTCATGCGAGGAGAGGAAGAGGCCATTTGTGGTTCAATGAGGCTAGATTGAGACTTTTATCTTTTTTTTGGCATGTGTGACAGAAACAGAATCGACGAGTCTTCAAGGGGCTATCTACTCCCCCGATAGTGATTTTACACAAGATTGACTTTGATGTTTCTGTAATGTCGCCCCCTTAGGGGTATGAGAAATTGTATGCTTGTAATTTTTGATGGATGAAAGAAATTTACCTAGTTTCCAAATATATATATATATATATATATATATATATATATATATATATATATATATATATATATATATATATATATTCCACTAAATATTACCCAAAATGATCCTTTCTATTTGTATATTGTTAACCAATGTGTGCAATTTTAAGCCCAAACAATAGTGAAAACTACAAGTTTGTTGTACTAAACGTGGTCAATATATTATAACTAAAAATCGTACGTTGTTGTAGTCAAAATATATTTTAAGAAATATTTGGAAGTGAATGTCTTATGAGATCTCCATAATTCTCTGTTTATAATAGTCATTTGATCATAACAAGGATTAAGATAACACAAAGTGATTATTATCCTATCTAGTTGACACAATCACATTAGCAGTCATATCTAACTACAACACTCCTCATGTGTGTATAACTCAAGAAGTGATATATATCAGTCTACAGACAGTTGATGAACTCATTATGTCAGGCACTTGATAAGAATGCAAATTTATAAGAATATACAATGAAAAATGTGATTTGTTGAAAGCTTTATTAGAAAAACCCTAGTGGGACAAAACAGTAATCGAAAAAAAAGAGTCAATGAATATATGTCTTTAGGACGTAATAATAATAATAATAATAATAATAATAATAATAATAATAATAATAAAAACATCTAGAGGTGTGACCATCCCAGTGTGGGTGTCTCATCAAAACCTTCTCAGGTAGTCCAATACCCAATGGAAAAAATAGCCCTAAGTTAAGGAAAAAATATAGTACATTAAGATCAAGTGATTGAGGGAGTATACTTCAGGAAAATCTGCCCTAATTTTGACATTTAATTCCAAATAAACTATAAGCGTTGCAAATCAAATAATTTATACAAACTAATACCTCGAATAAGCTTCTGAAGGGTGGATTTCGACAAGGAATTTGTGAACAAGTCGACAAGGTATTCTGGGAGCGGAGCTGATTGACTTCAATCAATCTTCTAATGCTTTTGTTGCTAATAAGAGAAGAACTTCGGTGCAATGTGCTTGGCGTTAACTCCTTTGATGTAGCCATTTTTCATCTGGTCAATACAAATAGCGTTATCTTCATAGATAATCGTCAGGACATCACTAATTTTAGAAAGCTCGCTCATTTTTTAATATGTTCAATAATGGCTCGCAACCATATGCACTCACGAGTAGTGTCATGTAGGACAATGAACTCGATGTGATTTGAAGAAGTAGCAACTAAATTTTGTTTTGTAGGCTTCCAAGATATTAAAGTATTCCCAATAGTAAAGACATAACTGCATTGGGATCGTGCCGTATGCGGGTCAAATAAATAGTCAATGTCAGCATAACCAACAAGGCGGGCATTATATTGAAGATCAAGGGGGTGATCCTTTTTGAGATACATAGAGATAGAATAAGCACATATCTGTAGTACATTTGAGATAACAGAAGATGTTAATAGTATTTAGCTAATACCATTCCAATAGTGGCATATTGGGACAATGCTAAACCTGGCCAAGAGACTCACAAAAAATGAAATTTTTTGGTTTATGACATTGAGCTAACTATAATAAAAAGTCAACTGCACTTAGATATGGAACTTCATGCTCCAATATCTCTTCATCTTCTTCCTTAGGATGAAATAGGTCTCATTAAGCATCTAGAGTACGAATGATCGTGAGTATACTCGAAGACTTTGCTTGGTCCAAATTAAAGTGATATAACACCTTCTAAGTAATTAGATTGGTGGACCAGAATATCATCGATACAATGCTCAAGCTACAGACCTGGGCAAAATCAAGTTTTTCCAAGGTTTTTTTTATCTCAAATTCTGACTTCATGTGTGAAGCAATTTTCTCCAGCTCTTCTAGGATCCCAATGAGATTTATGCCATCGACAAAGACTACAACAATCACAAATTTGGAGTGTGATTTCTTGATAAACACGTAGGAATATATTTCATTATTCATTCCGAACTCATCAAATATTCGCTTAGTCAACATCTATCCAAATTGCTTTAATTCGTAGAGTGAATGTCCCAATCTAATTAAGAGTATTCTATAGTCTAGAACTATTTCAATCAGTTAGAAGAAATCCTTCAAGATCATTCATATATATATATATATATATATATATATATATATATAGATTTCTTACTCCCATATAAATACGTGATAACTGATGGAACAGGGGATCCAGGACCACAAATTGGTGTGCGTATCGATCGATAGAAGATGAACATGCATGTTTAAAGCATGATCTAACCCTTTAATGATGAAAAGTAGGGTTCATGAGTTATACCTGAATTAATGAGAAGAAGATGATGGTTTCCAGCAACCTTAATCAGTTAGTGACCTCAAGACCTCAATCGTGTGGGTGACGATCTACCAACCTTTTCTTCTCCTTGGCCGACCTCTCTTTCTCTCCTATTTGAAAAATAAGTTTAGAGAAAGATATTGTTTCTAGATGATTAATGACTGCCAAAGAATAAAGGATATATATAGGCTTCGGCAGGTACCGTGAGGAGAAATCAGGGTTAGGCCTCCTAACGGATATGGATATCCCATGTTCAGCCGAACACACAATCCACGTTCGTTAACAATAGCCCGGACCACTAAAGAGCTATTGTTGCACTACCTTTCTAATCCCAAATTATGTTTATGGGCTCATACTTATTATATGCATGTTCATCTCCCCATGTTAAGATATCGAATGTCCGTCAATCAAATTAAGTTACTGACAACTATATTGATCGACACCTTTTATACTTAAGTAGTGCTACTCATCTTAATTTGTCATGTCCAATATAATCTACCTGCAAAATTTATATGAAAATCCTTATTAGCTCCTTAAATGGACATAATAAACCTAATATATTGGGACATAGATTCCTTTTATAATTAACTGTCCATCATTGTCGTAATGCCATTACCCAATTCATAGAGGTTGTTGACCCATAATGAATCTCACTATTTTATGAGCTAAAGTAATGCACACTACATATACATGTCTGTTATTATATTCGGATTAAGAGCATAAACAACCATAATAACAAAGGTGTTTGTTCTCTTATGTAGTCAGTACAAAGAGAACAACCTTAAGTGATCTTATTAAATACACACAAAGTGTAATATGTAACCTATAATCAAGATAGACTAGTACTAGATTACATTATAAACTTACTAATGGTTTGTCAAAATCATTCTAGGTTGTGAACCATTTATATATTCTACATGGAACTGACAATATAATCTTCTGTTTGACACCACACATCATATTATCTACAATATAGAATATTAGACACTTGCATTAACATTATAACAATTATAATATACAAACATGTGTCCATATGATTCTTATTCAAAAAATAGGTAAAAGTAGTTAATACATAAATGATGCTTTTAGTATATAACCCTAACAATAACAACTTTCATAAGGTGCAAGTTTAATTTTCAGAAACTGCTAAACTCATAAGATAGGAGAACGTAATGACTAAGTCTCCTCGTAATCAATCACAGGGTGTTTTTAGAAGACTTGATCCATAAGGTGTGCTTTATATTATACTATTTCATTCTTCCCATTATGCTTCATTACGATGACCCACTTATGTTCGACGGGTTTTACATAGGGTTTGTTTTCGTTATATGGTGTTGGAACGACATACCCAAACTTTTTGCTCTTCGATGAGGAGTCTAACTCAACCCAAATTGATGCTTTCCATTTTAACCAATTAATTATACGTCGACATTCGTCAACATAACATAGCTCAGTATCGTCGCACTTTATAATTTCTGTAGCTACTGTATATTCAAAAATATCATCGATGATTATCTTATTCATATTCCATAACTCATATACGCTTAGTATAACGAATTAAGATTTCCTAATTCTCAAAAATGGAAAGTTGTGCACTTGTCTCTTCGAGAACACTTTCATAATCTTATAAGTTAGAATGGTTGAGATAGTGATTTGGGGATACCAAGTTCCTCCTCTTGCGGGTAGGGAAATCTTTAAACCGAGGGGGATAACACGCTTTAGGCCAGGAGCAAAAGATTGTATTATCACTGATGTACCATGTCAAACTTTAGATGCAGCACGTTGTCTGTCAGATGTGACATTTTCGTCAAGAAAGGCATATGTGCAGATGGTATTTATGATCTCATCAATATCAGTAAATATATCTTACATATTTTGTGCTATACTCTGAAAATCTAGAATTCTCCATACTTATCATATTGTACGGTACGAGAATCAAGATGGGACAAAGTGGCTACAAACCATTTCAATTCACATCGTTCTTCAAGAACGTCGATGTTCTAATCTCTCCCTGACAATGGAAAGACTATTTTATCAAAGTGACTATCCGAAAATCTTGTAGTAAAGTAATCGCATGTCAAGAAATCTAAATAAAAAATAATTGATGGTGAATCATAACCTATATAGATTCTCATCTTTCTCAAAAGCCTATTTTGATAGGTTGTGGTGGCGCAACTATCACATAGAGTTCACATCCAAAAAGCATAAGTGTGAAATATTAGGTTCATACCTAGTTATCAATTATAATATCGAATAAGGTTGGATAGCAACGAGCTTCAAACGGACCAATATGGCATCATGTAAAATTTTATAGTCCCAAGAAGAAACAAAAAGTTTGGTATGCATCACCAAAGTCCTTGCAATGGAATAAAGGTACTTAACGAATGCTTCTACGAGAACGTTTTGGGTGTGAACATAGAAAACCGGATGTTCAACTCAATTCCAAAAGACATGCAATAATCATCAAAAGTCTCCGATGTGAACTCTTTGACATTATCAAGTATTACAGACTTTGCATCTTTCTTCGTAGTAGGATCGGGGGAAAGAATGGGAAAGATAATTTTACTATATTTTTGACCTGGAACGGGACCTATCACAAGAATATTTCTTTTATTGGGATGATAACTCTGAAATAAAAGATTTCCTATTTTTTCTTGCGTCGTTCCAACAACCGACGGGGAGCACCTCCCAAATAATCTGGGGGTGAAGATACAGCTTAATCATCTGAGCCAAAAGTTTAGCAAATATAGTATTTTTGAGTAGAGAACAAGCATACAAGTGAAAAATGAATCGATGCATCAACCAACTCCATAAAATAATTAAAATAGTCTGTATATTGGTTGGATAAATCCACAAATATCCCTTTGAATCTGCTATAGAAATAATTGAGGATCCAAATTTATCTTTACAAAGGTTGTTGGTGTTTTTGCCTTTTGACTAGTAAATATAGTCCCACATTGGCTGCACCACCAAGTGGGTATCTTAATATAATATATTGTATGAGATGAGGTGTGCACATAGGGTGTGTTGGGGCACATGGGTGCCATGTGGGGGTATTTTCCTAGGAGAAAAAAGGATTAACTCCTTATGAAGGCATTTATGCTTTTGGGCATGCTCTTGGATATTATTCAATTAGGAACTAAGCCCCAAAGGGGCTTAGCGACTCGGACTCGGACTCAAGGGCATAAAGTGGCACTTTATTGACGCACTTTGTACTTAGCACGTGAGAATCGTCGCAAGGCACTTGTGCGCTGTTGTTGCGCTCATTTTATGTACAAATTTTATGCATGGGTTGCATGCGCGTGTTGCATGTGCTTGTTGCATGAGCGGGTGCTGAACGGGTGTTGAACGGGCGCTGGATGGGTGCTAAACGGACGCTAAGCGGGCTATGCATTGGGCTGCGTTTATGGGATATCAATTTTGTATATTAGCTTTTTAGTCCCACATCGAAAAGAAGAGGAGGATGAGCTTCCATCATTTCCTATATAAAGAGCCCACTAACCTCCTTTTGAGACAGACCAAAAGTTAAGAAAGATGAGTCCAAAGGAGTCCGTTCGAGTCACATAAAGAGGTAACTATGAGCGTTCCAAAAGTTCTCTTATGAACTTGTTGGCTCCTGGGAGAAGATCGTCTATAGGGGACGAATCTTGCTTTGAGCAACAAAGGTCTTCACCTCCCTAGCAAGAATAATTTTTTATTCTGTATTCTTCTCCTTTTTTTCTTGGTTCGTTCTATATAATTGTAACTGTATTTTGCAAGGGAGAACGAAGGTAGTTTCGTTTTACTGTAACTCTGTTCTGTCCGTCTGCAACTGCAATTACAAGAAAGAACGAGAAGGTTGGTTAATTCTATTTTTTGTAATCTTAAGAGAAGTTGTAATCAGAATCCTTTTATAGTTCTTCATGGAAATCGATAATAGTCAGAGTAAAAACTTTTTTGTGAACCTCTGATCTCGACCACACATTCTTTCATCTCTGGTTAAGCCTCGGGACTAACAATCTCAAAGCAAGATCCAAGAAAGATGGAGAACAACCGTACGAAACTTCTCGACACTAGTTTTAACAAACTTAAAAAGTTTGATGGGGATCATTATAACGCTTGTAAGAGGAAGGTATGCCTTAATCATTAACTCGCAAAGGTGGACTACATTCTGACAGAACCAGAGCTGGTTGTTCCAAACGGTGATGTTGCTACTGTTCGGGCAGTTGCTACTACAACTGCTAAGCAGAACAAGTGGAGAAGAGACAACAACCTTTGCAATCTATGAATTCTGAACTCCATGGAGGATACTCTAACGGAGTCATAAAGTAAGACGGACCATGCTAAGGTCCACTGGGAGTCTCTATACAAGCATTACAAGGTGGATGAGATCCACAATAAGATTCATGTGACTGAAAAGGTCTGGAATATGCAATTTGAGGACGAAAAGAATATGCTACCTCAAGTCAAGGAGTTTCTTAAGTTACGTCAAAAACTTGAGGATGATGGCATGCCCTTAATTGATGCCTTTGTCATGGGGTATTGTAGCCAAGCTTCCGCCTGGATGGAGCAATTTTATCTCGGACATGCACCGGAAGAAGATGCAAGTTAGCCTTGATCAACAACTGCACAACATCCATGTTGAAGATCAGTTGAGGGCTCAAAATAAAGTAGAAACGTTGTCCAAGTAGTTGGTAAAACCAACTTGGTTCATGTAGGTGACTCCAAGGGGAAGTAGAAGGTTTCTTACTACAAGAAGAATAACTTTAACTATCTTAAGGTAAAGTCGGCTTCGTACAAGTCGAAGCCAAAGCCCAAGTCAGATGTGACTTGCTTTAACTGTGGCAAGAAGGGCCACTATCGGAGAGACTACAGATCTAAGCCCAAACAGACAGAGCAAGGTGAGCCTAACAAGGTTTCTATGATTGTGCAGGTTATGACGGCTGGTGTTGACACTGACCGGTGGGTGGACACTAGCGCATCCTTTCAAGTTTGCTCGAAGAATAAGTTGTTTACCATCTACAAGCCTACATCTGAGAAGGTTATGGTAGCAAACCAGGCACAAGTTAAAGTACTTGGGATCAGAACGGTGGTACTAAATCTGACTTCGGGGAAGTCACTGATGCTTCAGGATGTGAAACAAGTACCGGTAATAGACAAAAATCTGGTCTCAAGAAGTCTGCTCTACTATATAGGCTTGAGGATGGACATGAATGCTGGACAGATGGTGATGTCATACTTTCAAAAAAGTATTTTGTACCGAAGGGATATTCAAACTTCAGCTTGTAACTCCTGTAAACAATATTAGTACAGACTCTTCTTCTGGTTACTCTCTTGAGTTATGGCATAATAGACTAGGACATGTTCATTATAAAAGGATAAACAAGATGTCTAGTCTAGGAATTATCTCCAAATATGGGGGTAAGGAGGTGGAGAAGTGTGAGGTCTGTGCACAAACAAAGATCACAAGAAAATCGTTCAAACGGGTTAACCGAAGTACAGATGTTCTGGAGTTTGGGCACTAACATATCTATGACTTCAAACAGTTCTCCATAAAGGCCAGGATAAAGTATTTTATTACATTCATCGACGAATACTAGAATTATGCGTTCGTCTATCTGCTCAAGTCAAAAGATAAAGCGTTTAAAAAGTTCAAGGAGTTCAGGGCTGAGGCTGAGTGTCAAACATGGCAACAACTCAAGAGACTCAGAAGTGATCGAGGCAAAAAGTATAGGTCTATTAAATTTGAATCATTCTGCAAAGAAAATAGATTGTTAATGAGACAACTGCTTTGTATTCTCCTCAATTAAATGGATTAGCTGAAAGAAAGAATATGACGTTGACAGAAATGATAAACTCATTGATGTTAACTACAGGTCTTCTAAATAACTTCTTGGGAGAAGTTGCACTTATGGCTGCGTTCATTCTGAATAGAGTGTCGTACGCAATTTTTAATGTCACTCCTCATAAACTCTGGTTCTAAGTCTGGCCCAACTTGAATATCATTCGAGTGTGGGGGTGCCTGGCGTATGTGAAGCTTCTGGACTTAAATATTCAGAATCTGGGTACGAGGACTACCAAGACCATCTTCCTAAGATATGCTAAAAAGAGTGATGCTCAGAGATTTCTTGATATTGAGTCAAATTATATCATCGAATCTCACAATACAGAATTCTTTGAAGATAAGTTTGCAAGGCACAAGAATATTGTTATAGCAAACATTCTGGAGAATAGTGTGAGTGCACAGGAGGGCAACACTTCCAATAAAGATGTAGTCCAAGAAGAAATTATCATTCCAGAGACAACGTTCGAACCAAAATGCGTAGAGCATGTGTCTAAGTGAGTAAGGAGACACAAGGACTTTGAAGATGATTTTGTCACCTATCATATGAAAGCAGATTTACTTACTTATGATGAGGCAATGAAGACCAAAGATGTTATCTTCTGGAAGGGGATATCAATGATGAGTATGATTCAATAACCTCCAACAACACTTGGGTGTTGGTTGATCTACCTGAAGGAGCAAAATTGATCAAATGCAAGTGGATCTTCAAGAAGAAGATGAAGGCTGATAGAATTGTTGACAAGTTCAAGGCAAGACTAGTAGCCAAGGGGTTTTCTTAGAAGTAGGGGATCGACTACTTTGACACATATGCTCCAGTAGCACGGATAACGATCATCGGGATATTGATTGCTCTAAATATAATTCACAAGCTATTCATTCATCATATGGATGTTAAGACAGCATTCCTGAATGGAGAATTGATCGAAAAGATTTACATGTAACAACCAGAAGGATTTGTCATCAAAGGGCTCGAAGAAAAAGTCTACAAGTTGGTAAAAATATTATACGGTCTGAAGCAAGATCCCAAGATGTGGCACGAGAAATTTAATAAAGTCATAAGATCAAACGGCTACAGGATCAGTAAAACGGATAAGTACGTTTATACTAAGTTCGTTGACAGGAGAGGAGTCATCGTTTGTCTATACGTGGACGATATGCTAATCCTGGGTACGGATCTAGCATATGTCACTGAGACAAAGAAGTTTCTCTCATCTAAGTTCAGTATAAAGGACTTAGGAGAAGCTGATATTATCATGGGGATAAAGATCATCTAGATAGACACTGGAGTGGCGCTGTCATAGTCTCATTATATTGAGAAGATGCTCACAAGCTATGGATATCAAGATTTTTTTAGGGATCGATACTCCGTACAGGTGTGACAAGAAGCTAAACCCAATCCAAAGGAAAGTGTCAGGTAGCTGGAGTACTCAAGCGTCATCTGGAGTCTGATATATACAACAACTGTCACAAGGCCTGACATAGGTTTCGTCATGGGAATGCTGAGTCAGTTCACGAGCAATCCAGGATTGGAGCACTAGAAAGCTGTGAAGAGATTAATGAGATATCTCAAGAGGACTCAGAAGTATGCACCGTACAGCAGTTATCTGACAGTGGTGGAAGGCTTCAGTAATACAAGCTGGTGTTCAGAAGTAGAAAGCGAAAGGTCTACAGGAGGATACATCTTCTCCATGGGTGGAGCAGCTATATCGTGGAAGTCGAAGAAACAGATAATGCTCTCTTATTTCTCGATGAAATCTGAGTTCTATGTACTGGCGGCTGCAGCAGATGAAGCAGAGTAGCTTCGGAAGCTCATGTATGACCTTCCAGTAGTGGGTGCACAAATTTTGGCAGTATCAATTTACTACGACAACCAAGCGACTACAGCGGTGGCATCAAATGATCTCTTCAATGGTAAAAAGAGGATTGTATGACTGAGGCACAGGGCAGTGAATGATCTTATCAAGATCGGATTTATTGTCGTGATTGATGTTTAGATCCAGGAAAATATGGCCGATCCATTCACCAAAGGTCTTAAGCGCCAGGTGGTCGAGGATACAGCAATCAAGATGGGCTTGAAGATATTCTGATAATGTGTCTTTATAATCCTACTATTTATTTTTATGCTATCAGTTCAAAGAGAAATCTACTAGGCATCTAGCTATTAGTTTAAGGGAGGATCATTGAGTGGGAGAATATCAGGAACAGTGGGAAGTCCTTTAAGACAATGAGGGGTTACGGACCCAGAACTACTGTTGTCTACTAATTGTTCTTTTGTGTAGAATAAATCCTGTGGGAGGATGGCTTAGATGCCTTAATAAGTTCTCAGGTATTTTGAATGTCTGGTGTGCTTAATAGGAAGCAAGGTAGCACAATACTACAAAGGATCGTAAGGTTTTCATGCTACAGTGGGTGACACCTGTTTTCTACTTAAATCAAAAAGAAGAACTAAGAGAACTTGATTTGATTAACAAACTAGAGAGTACAGAGAAAAGTCCTAAGAGACAATCTAAGTATAAATTTTTTTTGATCTGAGGGATAATGATGGAGGGTTAGGAGTGTAGCAACTCTTTTTACTCTATGGTCAATCTGGACGCATCTTGCTATTTATAGCCTCCCTGGTTTTAGTGTGAATCCACAGATAGCCAACCCTTTGTATGGGTGTGACATCTTGCTATTTATAGCCTCCCTGTGGACATGCTATGGGTGCCGCAAATGCTCATGCTTGGTATCCGTATGGGGCTCCTTCAGCAGAATACGGTCGTAAAAGTAGCCGCATGGTACGGGCAAGCCGCCAGGTGGGTTTGGTTAAGATTTTCTATTTGAAGAGATCTCGGGGCTGTTGTGTGTATAACTCGGTCAATTGGACACTTGGTCAACACTAACTGTGCGAGAAATTATCTTCGATTGTAACAAAAAATCTTTTGAGTCGAGAGCCGCATACTTTTTTAGTCGTATAGAAGCTCTCATTTAGCCTTGGTCGAAATGATCCTTTGGCCGTATATAGACGAGGCCGCATGGGTCTTGAAGCCGCATACATAGAACACGTGACATGGCCCGTCTGTCGAGGCAATTAATATACCGATATGACTTGTTGTCTTTTCCTGAGTCGTCGTCTACACGAATTTCGAAGAATCTCAGGGTGATGAGTGAGGTGTCATAGATTCTGAAAGACATCAAAATCTGTGTCAGAGGATTTTATGCTACCGCCCTACTATGTGGTCGTTCAGGACGCATATGGGAATTGCATAGAGTCGAAGTCGCATGGGGCCAGAGACGCATGGGACACAAGGAGTCTGGAACGCATTAGGCCAGAGATGCATGGATCTTTTGTCATTTTCTGCATTCGTGGCATTTGAACAGTTGTATACTACCAAAAGTAATTATGACGAAACTGTCAGCATGGATTCCAATCAGCGGTACAGGATTTGAGGCGGTCAGAATGACTATCTATTTTGTCAGAGTCATAAATGCTCTGTTGTGACTGTAGGGACGATGAGTCAAAGGTGGTATGCATCTTGGGATAACATGTATCTGAGGGTGTCATGCATCCTCTGCTGTTATGCCTCCATCGAAGTTATGCATACCTTGCTTATTTGTTGACTGTAAACTGGAGCGCATGGAGGGATTTTCATACTTCTATAATACCCCCTTCAAAGTTTTTAGACTTGGCTAAGTCTGAAATACTTTGAATAAGAAGCATAAATTCAATACGCATTCACTGTCTATTTTTGTCAAATTTAGTAATTATTGCATGGAGAGCTCTTCCATGCTATCAAATCTACATTAAATAGCGAGATTTGATTCTATCTTTGAGTCGATTTGTTAGGATCCTGAGCCATCTGATAACACAAAGCCTGAGGTGTCAATTCATTTGAAGATGACAGCGGATCAAAAAACTCAATCGCCTCTGTCATCCTAGGTTGCCACGTAGGAAGAGGCATCTCGTTCTTCGAGGTACCCCTGTCTATAAAAGGAGAAAGGTTTGAAAAGAGAAGGCCTCTTGCATTTTCTTTTATTCTTTATTTCTATCACCATTGGTTCTCTCCTTTCCTGTCGATCGTCATGTTTTCCTGAGCTCCTTCATCTTCCACCACTGTCAAGGGTAAGGGCCCCGTGTCTTAGAGTATTGCGCCCAAGAAGAAGGAAAATGGGAAGGCTACTGCCGACGAGGTTGGCCCCCTAAAGTTTCCTTCAGACGTTTAGAGACCCCTCCTAGGTACAGACTCTCTTGTGGGTGGAGATATACAAGAACACAGAGATACGATTTGCACAATTTGTCGCATGGATATAGAGACATGCATAGCCTTTTTACTAATGCATAACTAGAAGTATGCCATGGGCAACCTTGCAGATGCGCAAGCTGTGATTCATCACATGGGCACGTGTCATCGTGTGCGGAAGTATCATGTGCCTATCATTCTTCTTTGTATGTTAAATTTATGTAAAGCTTTTTTTGCTGACACGCATGTCTTTTTTATGTTTTGCAGTAAAGTTACCGACTACCCCTTTAGGGGAGTTGGTGCTCAACCCTGGACGACTTCCATTGGATATGATTTTTGAGGACCTAGCCGCTGTCATTCAATACCAGCTAGATACGATTTTTTCTTCCGACGGGCAGAAGCAGATTGCTAAGCAGGGCGAGTTTTTACTTCTGAGTCAAATAACTTCAGGGGCGGCCACTACCGGAAAGGGTCATACCTCCAAGAAGCCCTACTTTCTGTTTGGCGATGCTCTGACCTTGTTTGCCCCTGAATTGGAGAAGTTCAAAGAGGATTGGAGCTTTACCTACCGTGGGATGAAGATGTTCGTACCTTCTTTAAAACTTCATAAGCCTTTATCAGATTTCCACATTGCGATGGGCAGGAGGACAATGGCTTGGAATTTGACGCCTGAGCTGCGAGTGGATCTTACCGGCAAGATCCAGGCCGGGGAGCATCAAAGCAAGGGGGCTTTCTCGTGTCACAAGGAGTCTCCCTCTTATTCTTATACTGGGTTAGCACCCGACGTTGTTAGGAATGACTTGGGGATGAACCTTGATGTGTATGCCGCGGATACCTTCCTTCACGTAGTCGCAAAGAAGGATGCATACCCACCGGTGCAGCTGCGAAGCCTTGGTTGGGCCTATTATGCTCCTTCTTGGTATCGATTGACCAAGTGGGTATTGAAGCGCTACGAGCAAGAACTTTATCCCGCTGACATTTTCTTTGCCATGAGGGGAACTTGTTACTGCATGTTTATGAACTGTTGCCTCTACCTCGCGCTGATAGAGATGTATAACTGCCACACGGGGACTTTCTTCACCCCTGGCGTGAAGATGGGGTTGGCCTTACACGAGATGCATTCAGTCTCGAGGCTTCCTTGGGGTGAGGTGCCCAATGAGGAATATGCCCCGAGAAATGACAAGCTAAAGGAATTTGAGAAGGAGAGTCCAGGATTTTTGGCTGTATATCAAGAATTGTTGTGCCATCATAGCTTCTTCCAGAGAGAGTATAAGGAAGATAAGGCTTCTAAGGGGCCTATCCTGCATGTCACTGTCTGGACGCATTATCTTTTTTCGGAGGCACCTAGATCGGACGAGGTTTATATCCGGGCATCGCGATCCCAAAAGGACGTCACGGCCTCGATCCGACAGTATCGCGAGAAGTCGGTTGAAGGTGAGGAATTAATTTATTTCCTTATGAACACTCATGAGCTGTCCGACAAAGCATTGCTGGCGGGGTACTTGATGGTCTGGCTATGCACCTACATGTTTGTGGGAGGGTCAATGTCATGCCCCAGTCCCAAAAATACGTAGGACTAGGACACGTGAGCATGCCAGCCGTATGAATATAGCACTCCAATATATGGAAACCATAACACACGTACGCTGTAATATGAATAACAATATCCACAAGTGGTATAAATCCATCACAAGTCACATGGTATATTCTAGATCTCATCCATAGAATCAATATAAATAAATGTTTAGTATCTACGAGCTAGATATCAATGTGAGGTATCTCAAAAATGACAGTTGGATGGAAACAAATCCACTGCCGAACTAGAATATGGAATACACAAGATAAATACAAAATAAGAATATCAACTACCAATCATGGGCTCGACGAGAAGACCTTATCGCGAATGCGTAGCAAGTCTGAACCTGTGCTCCTGTGAATACTCATGAACAATACACCTGGAAATGGTCCAGGTCCTCAAAGGGACATAACAAGATACTTAAACACATGCCATAAAGTAAATACTGTGAAAACTCAAGGGTGACCTAACCATCTAAGTGAAATGCACTTTGAGGACAACTTGAGTATATGAGAAGGTGTAGGCTAGATATATGCTGACGTAATTCACCAGTCGTGACAACTGGCTAATATATGCCACACATGCCCCCATAGGAGGGCGCTCAGTAATAACATCCATCTCCGAAGAGCATGGCATCTGTATAATATAACGTCCATATCACTCCGTCGAGTGTGGCATCAGTGTAAAGGAAGTGGGGTGTCCCATACGCCTATAAGTCGTCCTCCCCGCCCAATGATCTAAGCATGTTGTCTTCACAACATGCGTCAGCTACCACGCCTCGGCGTCGTAACTCTGGCTCATAGTCTATCTCTAGAACAGTAGCCCAATCCTTCAACTAAACAAGGACAAGGATGGGACCATCGTACCACGCTAGTCTATGCTCCGCCTATCAATAACTGCTAAGTCTTCTAACATGCATCACTATGAGCAGTTATACCCTATCCGTCGCATGCCTACACGTACAGGTGGCCAACCACATACGCAGGACTGTGCCCTACATGAGACTCACAATACGTGTAAGAGATGTGTCAAGGCCTGGGAGTCATACCAATAACTCCATGACTTTAGGTGGGTCTACTAGACACTAGGTCAGACACTATCCTAACGTCAACGCATTCGTTGACTGCACCCGAGTCTCTCTTGGACGCGCATAATTATAATAATAACATGCAGCTAAAATAATACAGAATTTAAACAGTATAACAAGGCAAGGTATACTTGCCTGGCAGGCGGCTGTGTAGTCCCAATAACCAGCTCCTAAAATCGTGCAGGTAAATCCAACAGATCAGCGTGCACAGGTACGGGAAGCGGGGTGTCGGCTATGGGTTGTCTGGCAAGGATGACAGTCCACGATAAACACGATGACGGGAATTATGATGTCGATGAGGACGATGGTAACGAGGTATAGTTTGCTAAGGGTGATGGTTAAGGGTGATACCGATCATGGTGATTAGGTGAGAAGGCGAGGAGGATGGGGTAGAGAGGGTGACTGGGATGCTACTGATGATGGTGGTAAAAGTGATGACTAAGACGACGATGATGATAACGATATGGATAACGATGACGATGGAAGCGATGATGATAATGACAGTGATGAGATGATGACTAGGTTGATGGTGTTGATGATGAGGTGTAAGGTGGTAGTGACAAGGGCGATGATGAACTCCGGCCGGTGGATGTCTGGCCAGAAGGAGGAGGAGGACAGGGAGCAGAGGCTGAGGTGGACGGAGATAATGGTGAACAGCGGGGTCGACGGCCTATGGTTTTCGGTCATATAGGCATGGTTCAATGAGGGAGATGGCCGACTCGGGATGTCGGAGTTGATGGCGTTTAATGGCAGGGACGGTGGCATGTTCAGGTACGTCGAAGGGAAGGGGGTTGGCGAGCTGATCGTGCACGGTCGAGATCGAGGAGAGGCGGGGATGTCGACGCAGGTGAACGGAGGGAGAGGTGGGGACATTCAGTCGGTCGAAGGCCGACGGGTGCAGCGTCTCGCGGCCGTGGCGAGGTGGTGGGTTTCACTGCTCACGGGATGTAGTTATCGGCGGAGGTGGGAGGTGCTAGTGGTGTGGTGGAGGCCTCAGGCGGTCAGGGGGGAGAGTTGTTCAGTCGAGGGCGCAGCGAAGGAGATCAGGGAGAGAGGAGAAGAGGAGAGGGTGGTGATAATATAGGTGGTGGTGGTGGTGACTGCTGCCGGAGTCCGGCCAGTCGAAGGAGGGGGAGAGGAGATTGACAATGGTGGTGATGGTGTTGTCAACTCCGGCCGGTCGAAGGAGGAGGAGAGGAGATTGACAATGGTAGTGATGGTGCTGTCGACTTCGGCGGCAGGGAGTCGTTTGCTGGACCGCCGGGGTCGTGTGCTCCGACATCGAGGTCGGGGAAAGGAGGTCGAGGAAAAGGGACGGGGAGGTTCGGCGGAGAACGGGGGCAATGGGGGTGTACTGGTGGCATCGTGGTCAGCTCCAGCGAGTCATCTGGGAGTACAACGGTCGGAGGAGGGGGATCCGGTCGACGAGGTGGGCGGATCTGGAGGAGAGCGGCGGCGGCTTCAGCGGTGATGGAGTGGTGGAGGAGGGAAGGGAATGGTGGTTCGTCGAGGCAGAACTGATCCGGAGGTCCGGCCAGTCTCCGGCGGGACTGGACAGGGACTCAGGGGGAGGGGTGATGAACAGTGCAGAAGGGGTCGGCTGAGTATTAGCATAGGGTTAGGGATGGGTTTGGGATTTGGAATAATTAATAAAGAAAGGAAAGAAAAGGGGTTGTACTTATATACATGTAGGATTTTGAGGTTTGGTGAGTTGACCTAGGTCTAGGGCTTGGTCAACACTCATTAGGGTTGGGCCTTAGGCTCACATGGGGATGTTGGGAGGGCTAGAATTCGTATTAATTAAATGCAAGGGTAAATTAATATACGGGGCGATGTGCGCGCGTTGTACACCCCAAAAAATTACGGAAAAATCCACGTGAAGGAAAAGTTGGGTTTCTTCACGTATTGTCCGATGGTGGAGGCACCTCGATACGTTTTTGCATAAAAGTGCCCAACTATCGAGAAAATTGCACCAAGACGGAAATTAGAATTAATTAAATTAAAATTACTGTGCATGATGGTCCGGAATTAATTAGGAGTACCTGGAAATAAAATTAGACGGGACGAAGGGTCTGGGACGTAGAGGATACAGTGTAGAATATTAATAAAATTTGGGTCGTACAAAACGGTCAAGATTATGTCTCCAATTCCGATTGGAACGCACAAGGGTACAGAGTTGGAATTTATTTAGAATTAAGAAATAACGTCCGCGATGTTTATTGTGCGACTTAAAATATCGCACCAGAAAGCATGATTATAATTTATACAGAGATCAGAATAGATGGTGGTCAAGGCTAGGATAGGTTTATGAAATTCGTTCGAAGGCAATGGCTAGTGTAGTGCTCCAATTAATAAAGCAACGGTCAGGTACGCCACGCGATAAAATAATATACAGTTAAATCAAATACCATGTTCTAAATTCTAATTGGGTTCAAACTAGCCCTAATTTCTCCATTTATGCTAAGTAAACCAAATTTTGGGTGAGGGGGTTTACAGTCAAGCTCGATTGAAAGAATCAGCCACAATCTCATCCTTTCGACTGTGCGGCTAGCTTTGGGCCACCCACTTGCGTTACTGCCTGTAATGGTTTGTTGTATCCATCGAGGTTTTCGGTGATTTATCGAGAAGGTAAAATTCCACAAGGGGGTTGGAGAATTCAACAGGCTAGAGTTACCCTATCATTACTTGATGGGTTGGATTCTATTACACCATCGGTCCCTGATGCATACCGGTACCCAGAAAGGGATGTTAGAGGTAGACGCCTTTATCTGTCGTTATCGGGGGATGAAGTGGCATCATGAGGACATACCCTCATGTAGGAGGGAGCTTATCCATATGAATGGCTGGACGTTTTTTATGACGATTCCAGAATTCACTAAGGAGGAGAGGAGTGTCATCCACCGGGATAACGATGCTATCGGTCGTCAATTGTCAGTGATCCTCTACGCTGGCTCCTTTCCATTCATCCCTCTCACTTGGTATATCAAAACCGGTGGAGGTCTTCCTGGAGGCCTATCTTTCCAGTCGATTTGCCCGCCAATTTGTATATAGCCAACTTTTACTGGAGACTTCCAGCGCCTCGCTTGGGACTGTTGGTGGTCTTCTCGATGGTGCTCGAGCATGACGTTATTATACCGTTGTTGGTACAAAAGTGGAGTTCGGGTTGCCTGCAGGTAAGGTGGCGCCAACCATACTATATACAGCATGACTTTTTATTGCACAGTCAATACGCCGCCAGTGGACTATATCCCGGATACGACCTATTTATCCAGTACTGTCTTTGCGCCCCCGTCGATGAAAGATCAACGAACGCCTAAAAAGGGCCAAAGGGTATATCATCCTTTGCTAGTTGACCTGGATCTAACGTCCGAAGAGGGAAGGGAACTTCTCCTAACAACCCTACTGCTCCTAAGCACAAGTTCATGGTGGCTCGCCACCTCGGTCATCCCAAGAAGGCGCGAGTCAAAGTGGCCCTAGGGGCAGGACCTATCGGAGAGTCGGACCCTAGCGGGGAGGGCTCTGTATAGGGGAGATAGGATCCCTTGTATTAGTGGTATCAGATCCAGACTTCACTTTAGATGCTATGGCGGTATCCGTAAATCCTCTTAGTTTAATTCTTCCTGGTCCTTCGTATGAATACCTTGGTTTTGGTATTTTTGATGATTTGCAGATGCAAGGAAGGAAGGGTCGTCATCGACGGTCGATGACTTCCAAGGTCTCTTACGTGGAACAGGAGGAGGGGACGACCTCTTACGAGTCCGAGGATGCCATTGAAGAGCTCATCCCTGAGGATCCGGGTGATCATATCCCTTAAGAGCCATCAATGGAACCCGTCGCTCTCCAAGTCTTAGGAGGTAACTTGATTTCTTTAGAGGTGACTCCAACTACGGTGGGTGAGCCTTCAATCATGCTATCTTCTCCAGATAAGCTATTTCGTAGTTTTACCAGAGATAAGATTTTATGGCTTGAGTTTTCAATTCTTCGGGTAACCCTGCCCCTGAGTAACTGTGATACTGCAGGCTGCGACTCCCTTCTGTTAATAGCAGACATAGCGGCCAAGGATGGTATAGAGGTCTATGCCTCTTCCCCCTCTGGCTAGGAATGAAGAACCCCTATTGGGTCTATTGCTGAGACTGGTACAGAGGGGGCTTCGGCTGTCGGGGCTGAGGTGCCTACCCCTTCATCTGTTATTGTAGGACTGGCTGACGCCGGCACATCTTCAGACGTCAATCTTACGGTGGTCGATATTACTCGACTATCTAGTGCCCAGTCGCTTCTTTCAACTTGGAGGCAGTTTGCAGAAGCCAAAGCATCTTGACGTTCTACATGCACCTGAAGCACGGGGTGCAAATCGTCCTGCTCCTAACCGCAAGTTCGCGGTGGCTCGCCACCTCGGTCATCTAGTGTTGTTATGCCTCCTCCGCGGCCGACTATAGTCCACACAGTCATGACTTCCTTAACTCATTCTACATTTGCTGACATGGAAGATGCCTCAAAGTTTACTATTCATAGCTTCTACATGCACCTAAAGCACGGGGTGCAAATCGTCCTAGGATGAGGCAAGGCTTTTACTTGGGCTAGGCACTGTATCCAGAATCAGGCTGATCTTTAAAGGATCCTTCCTAGTCATGAGCAGGCTGAACTTTTAAGTCAAAAGTTGGCCGAGGTGGAGCAGCGCCTGAATGAATTGCAGCAGGCATGACAGACTAACCTGATTATCGTAGTAAAAAAGGAGCGTAAGTTCCTTCTGACATCCATGGAGCAGGTGAAGACTTCTTATGTACGTAACAAGAAGATCCTGGAACATGACCTTAAGAAGTTGGGCCTCAAGCATGACAAGTTGAATGATCGAGGGGAGTTCTATCTTGCTCGGGAAGACTCTGCAACCCATGTTATGGATGCGATCAATGAACAAATTATGCAACTTCAAGCCAAGCTGGCAGTCATGGAGGGCAACTTCTAGGAGGCTCGTCGAGAGAGGGAGGCCATCTGTGAGGAAACTAGCAAGGTGACCCAGTATTCTGCTGCCCTGGAGGACACATTGAAGAGGCTGGAGGACAAATACCAGGCGTATGTCCACCTTGATGATCCTACGGCTCTGGCTCAGGAAGTCGAGCACAGACTCAGAGCGAAGATTGATGCTGCCATTACTCGGCTCTAAGGGTTAATAGAGGAGTTGTGCACCGATGAGGAGTAGCAGTAGTTCGTGTTTCATTTTTTGAAACTGTCTTTTACTCTGTTTTAAAAACAATGTTTGGGAGATGGATACTCCCCTTTTATTCCTTTTTATTGTAGCTTGTTTTGCTTTTATGGTCGGGACGTGGTCCCCAAATTTAGTTTTTTCCATTTACTTCTTCGAAGTAAAAGTTTCCTTTTCTGTTGCAATTGTCTTGTTGACTCGATTTGTGTCCTGGGAGAAAAATGACTACTTTTTGTACTTCATGTACTAAGATGCGCTTGATGTGTTCACACCACTGTGTCAGTCCAGATCTTTGAGAGGGTCGCTATAAATCTCAACAATCATATCTTAGGTCATATAGAGATAGAAAAGTTCTAAAAATATCTTACTCAGAGGTAATATGGACGTGGTAATATATGACTCTGTGAGGGAAGTGGAGAGACATAGTTCAGAGAAAATATGGACTTGAACTATTCATTTCCATTACGAAGATCCCGCTGGGGGGTATTTTCTGGACCTATTATTTGTTTCGCACGTTTGAGTGCAAATAATATGTTTGAAAGCAATCCCTATCAGAGGTAATACGGACATGATAGGTTTTGTTGATATTAAGGGCATCCCACTAGGGATTTTTGTGGAACCATTACCCTTTTGCACACTTTGGGATGCGAGTAATAGATTCGAGATAAACCCTATCAGAGGTAATATGAAAGTGATTGGTTTTGTGGACCCATTAATTTTTTGCACAAGTTAGTGCAAGTAATAGGTTTGAGACAATCCCTGCTAGAGGTAATATGAAAGTGGCAGTTTTTGTGGACTTAGCACCGCAGGCGTATCTTGGTGAGTACGGGTGATAAGTAGAAATGATAGCCGATATCATAGGTAATATGGACATGATGATCGATAGCCAAGATCCAGGATGTTTGCTCAGAGGTAATATGAATATGGCAAACTCCACCGGAGTAGTGTATTAGGGAGACAGTCCAGAGGTAATATGACCATGAACCTACGTCGAGGGAGATATAATATGGTTTGGTGATAGAGGAGTACTAGTCTAATTTAGACGTAGTACTTTTTTGAGAAACTTGTCGTTGATAGACATCATGAGCAAGTTACCGTTGGGTTTTTCCAGTCGGTATACGCCGTTGGAAAATAGGGTTTCCACGATGAACGGGCCTTCCCAGTTAGGTTAGAATTTGCATATTGTCTTGTGGGTCATAACCATGGGTCTTCTTACTGTTAAGACGAGGATTTCCACTTGGAACATCCTTTGTTTTATCCGTTGGTTGAAGGCTCTAGAGAGACATGCTTGATACAACTCTATGCGTTGTTGAGCTAAGAGCCATTTTTTGTCGAGTGCTTCTAATTCTTGTAGTCGTCGGCGGTGATTGTCGTCTACAGTTAGCTGGTGGAAGAGAGCCACTCAAATTGAAGGGATCTAGATCTTGAGAGGAAGGACTTCTTCTCTCCCATAGACCAGAGAGAAGGGTGTACTGTCAGTAGCTACCCGAACCGTTATACGGTAGGCCCACAGACATTCACCCAGCTTCTCGTTCCAATCGTGCTTGTTGGACGACCCAAACTTCTAAAGGAGCTTGATGATGGTTTTGTTGAATGCCTCGGCCAATCCATTAGCTACTGGATTATAGGCGATTGATGCCATATTTTGGATGCAATTTTTATCACAGAATCAGTAAAAAGCATGACTTGCAAACTCCGGACCATTATCGTGGATGATCCTCCATGGCAAGCCGAAGCGCTAGATAATGTGATGCATGATAAAGCTAATCACGTTTGATATTTTTACTTCAACGAGTGGAACTGCTTTCGCCCACTTGAAGAAGTAATTTGTGATGGCCAGAATAAACCAATGTCCCTTAGACGAATGTGGGATTATTGGTCCGATGATGTCCATTTCCAACACTTTGAACGGCCATAATGCTACCGTTGGGTGTAGAAACTCGAAGGGCTGATGGATATAATCTACATGGATTTGTCACACTTAGCACTTTCTTTCATAGTCAATATCATCTGCCACCATTATTGGTCAATAGTAGCCTATTCTTCAAAGCCAGTCCTGTAACTTTGGACCAGGATGATGTGCTCTGCATGCGCCATCATGAGCTTTACGGAGGGCTTGTCTTGCTTCTTTATTCGATAAGCATCATAGCAGGAGACCATCGTAGGATCGACGATACAATATTTTGGTAGATGTATCAAAATAGAACCTGAGGGAACATCTTTTGATCGAAGTAGCTTCCTTTGGGTTCTTGCAGAGAATTCTATAGACTGTATAGTCGATGAATAGAATCCTCCAATCTCAATTATTAGTGTCGACCTCCATATCGTAGCTCAGACACAAGCATAGGTTAGTTTTAGGGCAGACCAGCTCTTGGTCGACCATATCGATTAGCAGGTGAGCATTTTTTCTATTGCTAAGGAAACGACGAGGCCGGCCAGAGCGTCTGCCTCAGTATTTTGCATCCGAGGGACATGCTCAATAAAGAACATCTTGAAGGTTGCGATGATGTTAAGTGCATCCTGGTGGTAGGGGATCAAGTCCTCGTTTCAGACTTCATACTCACCCCAGACCTGTTTGACTATTAGTTGAGAATCACCGTAAGCCTCCAGGTAGTCAACTCTGACTTGTTTAGCAAGTTGGAGCCCGATGATTAAGGCGTTATACTATGCCATATTGTTGGAACATGGTTCTGTGAGAGAGTAGGCACTATTGATGACGAGGTCGTTAGGCAGAATTAATATTATCCCGACCCTAGCAATGATACCGCCTTTGGGCCCTGCTCTTGAAGCACCGTCAAAGAACATTCGCCAAACAGCTTCGTGCGAAGTGACGTTGGAGTCTGCCACCTCGTCTGAAATCTCTTCATAGAGCTTTGATGTTTCTAACTCCGGGTGGGCTGCCAGAAAGTCGGCCAATGCTTGACCCTTAACGTCTTTCTGTGGGACGAATACCATATCATATGGAGATAATAGTATTGCCCAAGTAGCCAAGCGGGAGCTGAGTGCCTCAGGTTTGGTCATGAGGACCCTGAGGGGGTTGACTCACGAGACTACATGAATGGTCTACCTAGTCACGTAATATCGAGTATTTTGGATGGAAAATACTAGTGCAAGGTACTCCTTTTCGACGATGGTGTACCTGCGTTCTGCGCCGATCATCATCTGGCTGAAGTAGTATATGGCCTTCTCGTGGTCGACGTCACTATTCTGGACTAACAGGGCACCGAGAGAGTGATACATCGCGCATACATAGAGTAGGAATTGATTTCCCCTGACCTGGGCCACCAGTACGGGAGGGTTTGATAGGTATTCTTTGATGTTGTCGAACGCTCGTTGGTATTCTTTATTCCAAACAAAGGTGACACCTTTCTTCATGAGTTGTGTGAATGGCTGGCAGTGTCCAGAGAGGTTTGATATGAACCTCCTGATGTATACCAACCTCCCTTGAAGGCCGCAAAATTTTTGAAGGTTCTTTGGCGGATTCATCTCCAAGATGGGCTTGGTCTTGTCAGGGTCTATATGAACACCCCAGGCGGTGATAACGAAACACAGAAATTTGCCACTAGAGACTCCCAAGAAGGACTTGGTAGGGTTCATCTTGAGGCAGTGTGCGCGCATCAGGTCAAACATAGTCCTCAGGTCTTGGAGGTGATCATATTTGGAGTGGCTTTTAACGGTGATGTCATCGACGTACATACCATCGTCTTGCGTAGATGATCACAGAATATGGTGCTCATATCTTGTTGGTATGTGGCACCTGTATTTTTTAGACCAAAAGGCATGACCGTGTAGCAGTATATGCCTATCGGGGTCCAGAATAATGTATGTTTTTTATCATCAGGAAATATCTTGATTTGGTTGTAGCCTGAGAAGCCATCCATGAAGGACATGCGCTCGAAGCCACAATTGTTGTCGATCATTATATCGGTAATAGAAAGAGGAAATTCATCTTTAGGATATGCTGCATTTAGATTATGAAAGTCGATACAGATTCGAATCTTCCCATTCTTCTTAATGATAGGGACGATGTTGGCTATCCATTCGGGGTGTTGTTCCTCGCGGATGAAGCTACTAGCTATCAGCTTGTTGATTTCAGCTTCGATGGAGTTTATTATGTTTGGCCGAAACTGTCGTTGTTGTTGCTTGACTGGTTTGGCATTTGGTAGAATATTGAGTTTGTGGACCGCAATTTGGGAATCCATTCCTGGCATGTATTTGTAGCTCCAAGCAAAGACGTCGATGTATGACCTGATGAGTTGTAATAAGGATTATCGGTCTTCTTCGGACAGACTTTTGCTGACGAATATAGGTTTGGGGCATGATTCATTGTTGAGGTTGACTTGTATGATTTTATCCTCTGTGGGAGATTGTCATTGTTCGAATCTCATCTTCCATTATGAATCAAGGTGTTAGGCCCAAGGTTCTATCTCAAATAGTTCAGATAGACCCTCATTGTCTTCATCGGGGTCAGTAGACACCATGTTTGAGGACGACATTTTCCTGAGAACAACCCGATGCTGACGTCAAAGTCCCAGGATAAAGATTCTGACGAGTGTGAGTGCACCTCAGCTTCTTCATCTGAGTCCTCAGGGGTTGTAAGAGGCATCATATATCCTAAGCCATGCTTGGTTTTATGATAGTAATCATCGATCTTGCCTGTAGGAGTGGGTAGACGCAAGGGCAACATTCGACCTTTGCCATAGTTCAGCTTCAGATCGTACCCCATTTTCTGGATAAGGTGCAGGGCTTGTGAACTATACCGATAGAGCAGCATTCTGTCGATGTCAGGTTCTGGTTCTTCTTCCCCTAGGATGAAGGACAGAGGGCATACTACCCTGCCGAAGATGATGAGATTATCTCCCCTCTTCCTAGGCGAGACTAGAAAGTAAGAATCTTGGCTGGGGAGCATCCGGTATGCTATGTAGGTTGTGGTCACTTGCGTTTGCAGGTGTAAGCCTAGACCATGTTCTATTGCATATAGCGTATTTATGTGGGAGATCTCAGAATAGTTCAAAGGTAGCCCTTTATTCATAAAGTAGGGTAACTTTTTACTTGGGATTACATCATCAAGGGAAGGGATATTAGCCTGAGCGGCTACATACTCCTCCAACTCGTCTTCCTCTTCAGCTATCCCTGGCGTAGGAGAAGGTTCTGACCGTTCTCGGAGTAGTTTTACTACTAGAGGTTCGATACTTGCCGGGTCTTCCTTTAGTGGTCGATTCGACCTGCGAAGGTGAACGACCATAGGTTCGAAAGGCATAGATGGAGCTGGACTTTCCCTAGGTGGTCGGCTTAGCCTGTGAAGGCGAATGACCATAGGGTCGAAAAGAGTGGGTAGAGCCGGTTCTCCCGTTGGTGGTCGGCTCGACCTGCGGAGGCAAACGACCAAATGCTCTAATGATGTGGAAGGAGCCGGGGGCTTAGGTTCCTTCCCTTGTAGTTTGATTATGAGGGGAGCAGCTGTGTCGGGAGTACGAGCCTTGAGACAGATTCTCATGGGCTCCACCAGTGTAGTTGTAATCTTCACTTCATCATCGGCTTCATTGACCTCTTTGTCTTTAGGGACTTGTTTGTAGAGTGTCACGACCCGCACCCAGAAAATCGGGCATGAGTCATGGGTACGTCCAGCCTACGCCGCAGCATCGGCGGTAGAATACTGTCTAGGTCAACTATCTAGATAATAATCTCACACAAAAATCGGCCATGACCTCTCCAAAAGGAGGGCAACCACACAATCAATATATAAACCTGTCAAGATCTCAACTCCAAACGGAGGAGCAATATCAAATGATAATCACAAGTACTCAATCACGAATCTAAGCACGATAAGATAACAAAGAAGACTAACAACTATAAAGTCTAACCAACAACAACTACTACAACAACCACAACATCAATAATAATAATACAACATCCAAAATAATATACAAACAAGGTCTCAATCCAAAACCGGAGACAAATCCGGTGCTAAAAGCTAATAAAAACAACAACAAGGACCCAGTGATCCCGGCTACCAACCCGGAAATTACCCCTAAACTAGAGGGTCCCTGTCTACACCATCGACAGGCTCAGGTCCATAAAACGTCGAACACCACTCCTCCGGATACTCTGAAAAATATGTTCAGTCAGGACTGGAGCAAGTACATCTGTAACAGTAGTTCCATTTAAATGATAAAAACTATAAAATAGTTATAGCAAGTAGCAAGAAGAATGAAGCAAGTATGAAACAAGGAAATATGTATAACTGGTGCATAAAGGTAAAGATGTATGGATATCAGAGCAAGATAGTAATAACTGCAAGATACAGAAAATCTAAGCTAAGATCAAGTCCGTGCACATGAACGTGTAGTGAGTCCAGCATGAAAAATATATAGTGAGTCAAGTCCAAAAATATGTAAGTGAGACCAACAAGAATACAAGTGAGTCCAGACTATAAAGAATGAACTCGGTGTCTTTGAAATACTTGTTTCGACATATAAACGGCTAGGGGTAAGTACGGCTCACCGTGCACTGGATGCGCGGCTGCTATCATTCCAGATTAGACCAGAGGGAGTGATTCCTGATGATTCCAGATGGGAATGTTTATATGTCTACTCGAGTATTTCCCTGCCCCGACTAATACAAGTGGATCCAAGACCCGACACGCAATCAAGATGAGTCCAGCCTGAACATGAATGATGCCTGTAGTGATGCCAGTAGTGATTCCAGAATAGAGGCCAGAAATATGAAATATACGTGTCACAAGTAAATGAATCCAGAAATATCAGTCAGTGTCCCGTATTGTGCCAGAATAATCAGATGATACTATACTAGAAGCTGAATCATAATAATCATCAGATAATGAAAACTATCAGAGAATGTACTCGCCTGATGTCCTGAGCAACTGGCGATCCGAACTGGTGTCGCCAGGACCTATTATGAAAAGCAAGGTTAAACAGGGTTCTAATGAGTTAAACAGAAATAAAATAACTAAAAATAGGCTTCTAGGGTCGTTTTAGGTCAAACGGGTCAAACCGGTAAAATTCGGGTCAAAAAGTCAACTCTGGTCCAAAAAATCAACTCTGGGTCAAAACTAGGTCAAAAGTTGACTTTGGCGGTCAACCGAGTCAACTACGGTCAAGTCTGGGTCAAACTAGGGTGCTCCTGAAATTCTAGGCCAAACCGAGGTCACTAAGCTAGAAAACTCACAAACTCGCCTCCTTAAGATACCGGGATACCCTCGGTATCCGATACCTCGCCCTAGGCCACGCACCCCGCCTAAACCCGCTAAAACCTATGTTAGCACGCATAAATATATACACCTAAGCATATAAAAATCACTCCAATACTATTCCTAGGCTATTGCTCAAAAATCCCGTTCGAAACCCAATACCTTGGTTATCTTAAGGTATTGAGATACCTCGGTATCTCAAGGTATTGGGATACCGCTCTAAACTCAACCCGACTACCCCTCTAGCTAACTAACTATGCATAAACATATATGTCTAGCTATACTCTAGGCTAAAATATTGATATCTAATACATATAGGCATATACCTATATATCTATACCCAATACCTTACCTTATCTTACACATACCTTACACATACCTTACGTATATATCTATACCTAGATATCTAACTATCTATCTAGCTATGTATATATCTATTTATAAATCTATCTATCTCTCTCTCTAGATATCTATAGATATATATATATATAGCCATAGGTATATATATCTATACCTTAGATATATATATAACTATCTACCTATCCATTACCTACTTATCTATCTTATTACCTATTTATCTAGTAATCTAACTACCTATCTATATCTATATATCCATCTAGTATCTATATATATATCTCCCTAGCTAACTATTATCTATCTAATAATCTATCTATCTATCTATCTTATTATCTATTTATCTATATGTCTATCTATCAATTTAATCTATTTATCTATGTATCTATCTCTCTAATCTATCTACGTATCTATTTATCTATTTGTATCTAGGCATCTAGATATCTAATATCTATCGATCTAGATATCTACCTATCTATGAACCTATCTATCTATCTATTTACCTATCTATCTACTTATATATCTATCTATCAATCTAGCTATCTAACTATTTATCCCTCTATCTAATATCTATCTAATTATCATCTATCTATCTATATTTCTATCTATCTAGCTATCATCTATATACCTATCTATATATCTATCTATAATGATAAACATATGCCTATATCTCTCTCACACTAAGCTACCCCGCTCCCGCGAACATCTGCTGCTGCTGCCCTTGCATAAAGCTACTGCTGCTGCGGCATAAACTGCTTGCTGCTGCTGCTGCCTTTGCCTTTACTGCTGCTGCTGCAGCGCGAGCGCTGCAGCGATCTGCTGCCGCGGCTGCTGCTGCTCGCGAATTCTGCTGCAGCGGCTACTGCTGCGTGCGCTGCCCTTTTGCTGCTGTGCTTGCTGCAGCTGTTGTCCAGTCCAGTTCAGTCCCCCTCTCACTCTCACATACACACACAACCACACATATATATATATCTATATATATATATACACATACATATATATATATATATATATACACACACACAACTCTATATATATATATATACACACTAACACATCTACTAACATATATATATATATATATATATATATATATATATATATATATATATATATATATATATACATACATATTAACACATACACTCATATGCACAAACACACACACTCATATACACAAACACATATCTATATATATATATATA
Source organism: Iris macrosiphon (assembly GCA_036927795.1). Lineage (NCBI taxonomy): Eukaryota > Viridiplantae > Streptophyta > Magnoliopsida > Asparagales > Iridaceae > Iris > Iris macrosiphon. The sequence continues at coordinate 114,349,181 of JAYESA010000002.1, forward strand.
AACACACATATATCTATATATATCTATATATATACACTCTCACACACATATATATAATTATATATATATCCTCACACACTCTCACACTCACACACCCTCACACACACTCACACTCACACACACTCACTCTCACACACCCTCACACACTCTCACAAACACACAACCACACACATAAACACTCATATATATATATATATAAATATATATACATATATATACACACAAACTCAAACTCATATGCATATATATCTATATCTAAACACTCACTCCCACTCACACACACACTCACCTACACACATACACTAGCACCAACCCACACTCATACACACTCACTAACACACTCACACAAGCACTCACTAACACATATCTATAAATATATATATAGGGACACACATACATATAAATATATAGAGAGAGAGACATATATACACAAACATAACACTACAAACAACAATGCACACAACGCTCACCAACGCACGCCCAACGGCCCCGACACACCCAAACACCTATAAATATATAAAATATAGCCCGAGAATTCTAGCACACACTCTCCGATTGTCACGACCCGCACCCGGAATTTGGATATGAGTCGTGGGTACGTCCAGCCTACGCCGCAGCATCGGCGGTAGAACGCTGTCTAGGTCTCAACATAATATCTATCCTGTCAATAGTCTCAACTCCGCATGGAGGACAATGATAATAATCCACAGTTCTATGATATACTCAATCACAAGCTAATAGAAATCATAGCACGATGAGAATAGAAAAGAGTTCTAATAAAAACCAACCACAATAATCCAACTCAAATCCTGGGTCTAAAAGACCTCACAAAGTCACAAAATAATAAATACAACTCAGTCTCAGTCTAAAACAATAAATGCAGAAAATAATCTAAGAACAGCCAGGTAAATTCTCCTCTAGGCTAGGCAACTCCTCTGGGGTTTCTGAAGTGAAATCACCCTCTAATCCTGGGCCGTAATGAGTGGGGCAAAGATCCTCCAAGTCCTCTGAAAAATGTTATCCAGTCAGGATTGGAGCGAAGCACAAGCACTAACAGCAGTTTCATTAAATTGACAAAATCTATAAACAGTGTAAGAAATACAAGATAGAAATAAATGCTGGAATTATAAATACTGGAGAAAAATGGAAATAGGCAATAGAGCATCTAGCAATGAACAATAAATAGTGAATGCTAGACAATAAGTAGTGAATGCTGGAACAGGTGAATCTGAATAAAATAGACATCTAGCTAAGTGTTTGAAATATTAGTTTATTATGTGATCGGCTTGGGACTTGATCAGGCTGGTTATATATGATTAACTATGATTCTTGTAGGTCAGGCTAACCATATGGTAAGCTATGATGCATGTAGTGGTCAGGTTAATCATATATAACAGCTATGATGCATGTAAGATGGTCAGGCCGCACCCAACGTGAGAAGTGGGGTGAGCTATGATGCATGTAAAGGATTTGGATATGATCACATAATCTACTAATAGTTCCCCATCCCCCAGCTAGCACGATGGATTCCAATCACGACTCCTCATGATGGGGATCTAGGGTGCTAACCCGTGTATTCATAGTGTCGGAATCAAGTATGTAATACAACTGCATTATAGAAATAATCAACAATGAAAACTGTCAGAGAATGTACTCGCCTGAAGTCCTGAGCAAGGTGTGAGGATCGAGGTCCACACTGAAATCACAATCACCTAAAATATCCAATATTCATGTCAAAAAGTGTTTTGAAAAGGCTACATGCATACCTAGTTCTATGCTAGGTACAGGGTCATTTCTATGTCTTGGTGAACTGTCTATGCCATACTTAACCATACTAGTCATTGCCAACTATATCAACTACTGCTAATATGTATATAATACTTGTAGAGATTTCCACACTAACCAATATTGTATACACTGCATCACATTATACATACCCATATAATGCATACACATGACACTACTCTAGCTAATAGTTTAACTTAGGGTATATAAGTATCTACTCTTTAGGAAACAAGTAGCTTCTTACCTTGGTATCTCAAAACCTATCCCCCACCCAAACCAATACTCAACTCAACTCAACTTACCTTACTCACTGTACTCTAACACAACATTCACATACAGGTACACTGTTCTGCACACAGATACACACATATTGATATACATTGATATTCAATTTCCTATACTGCACAGAATCTACACACATAGATAGGTACATATACACACCACTGAAACTGAACACTGACACAGCCCTAACTCTTCTCACAAAATCCCTCTCTACCCACACTGAATCAGGAACTTCCCTGCACACTGATAAACACCCACACACACACTAGTTTAACAGATTTTTCCCCAATTCAAATACATTGATACATAACCCCCCCCCTAAAATCACTCACTGCAAGTTTACTGATACACTGCTATACTCACACTGACACTTAGTTTTTCTGTACTGAAACACTAGGGAATATACTGATGTACTGAAACATACAGGCTCACAGTCTGAGTACAACCATCCTTCCCTACACAGGGACACACTGCTAACACTACTCTATCTACTGATCACTCACACACAGTTCTAAAACACACACAGGTTACCTATCTTAGGCTCACTGAAATACTCACAAACACACATAGGAATTTACATAGGCTACACTCTCACTGGGACTAATCTGCACAACATGCACACACACATCAGATACTGCTACACAGATAACTTGCTCCCTGAACTCAGACATGTACACAGACACACTGGGAACTCTGATACCCTATTTCTGATACTTTATCTCACTGATATATGTATTACCTCACCTAACCCTACACCTGAACTTACCCTCATATCTTACAGGAAAACCCGACCTCCCCATCAACCATGCTGCACTTGAATAGAGAGTCAGTGTGCAACTGATACTGCACACTGATGTGGTTTGCCTGCAGTTCTTCCTCAAGGCTGCTACCAGGTAAATCTCCACTGCACATGTGTGCAACTTGACACACATGAACCTTCAGTCCAGTACCTTGGCACTCAAATCCACTGTGATGCACCCCCCCCCCTAACTACAAGGTTTCCTCTTCTATGGTCTGATACCACTACCCCTTCATTGATACCAAGCTCTAACCATCTGGTACCCTGTTCAGTCCACCCCATCTGGACTGATACTCGATTATCAGTTGGCCTGTAGTAATACCCAACTCTAACACATATCCCCTCTCTCCCATCATACTGACACAGGTAGACACCTGTACTCAGCTAAGTTCACACCTAATGCCCCCAACCCAACTGCTCAGGAACTCACAGTGCACATAGCACATAACCCGAACCTACACTGCCCAGAACTCACCAATGCATAGAATTCTGCCCAGTGAACTCCCTCTTCCCCTTGGTGCATTTCCTTCTCCCAAACACACAATTATATATACATATGTATAAATATATATATATATATATATATATATATATATATATATATATATCAAACATCAAATTAGAATGGATTAGATAGGTGATTCCTCCTGTGAAGCATTTCACCAAACACATGATGTGCAAAAACGAAAACCACAACAAGAACTCCTGAAAACCCAAAACAAAACCCTAAATCAATATCTAACCTACACGTAGGGGGGTGAAATCAGTCTATAAGCAACCACCTAGGGTTAGGGTTCCTGATAATTGGGGAAAACAAATGTTGGGGACACTTAAACCCTAGTTCAAACCCATAAATCAAAACTACACAGTAGGGGGTTTCCTAATGGGCATGAACAACAGAAAAACAGAAATAAAATGAATTAAATTAGGGTTTTACCTGCAGGGATGGTTTCTCCAATGGAAGTTCTTCTTTTCCAAGATTTCTTGACCCACGTTCCTTGCTTTCCTTGCTTTGGAGGAGGAAGATGGAAGCCCTAGGGTTAGGTTTCAAATTCTGAAGTGGGGAGATAGTTTTTCTCTTATGGAGGCTAGGGTTTCTCCTTTCTACATGAAGAAAGAGAGGGTTCCCTTTTATATTAAGGCCCAGTTAGGGTTTCTAATGCATAGTCTAGGTTTAACCCCCAGGTTAGGTCAATAGGAACTTAACTAACTAAGGTTTAGTCAGTCTAGGGTTTGAGGTTCAACCTACAATTTTGAATTCTAGGGTTTCTCTAGAATTAGATTTACAATTAGGGTTTACTCATTAGGGTTGTCCTAATGAATTCTAGGGTTTGACCTAAAATAATCACAACTAACAATATTTAAATAGTTTATAAAACTCAGCAGATTAATTTAAATTCATAATTATTCAAAATAGTGAAATTACACAAATGCCCTTATCTGGAAATGTGGTAGTGACAAGTCTACCCTCCTAAAAGAAATTTCGTCCTCGAAATTGGACTGAATTAGAACAAGAATGAAATCAGAAAAAGAATATACCTCAAGTCTAGAAGAGATACGGGTATTGCTCGCGCATTTCGTCCTCTCTCTCCCAGGTCGACTCCCCTGGAGAGTGATGTCTCCATGCTACACGAACCAAAGGAATAGTTTGGTTCCGCAACACCTTCTCTCTGCGGTCCAAGATCTCTACGGGCTGCTCGGGGTAGCTGAGCGTCGGACCAACCTTAATCTCCGAGTGATCCAGTACGTGACTAGGGTCTGCCACGTACCGCCTCAGCTGTGACACGTGGAACACATCATGCACTCCCTCCAATGCAGGCGGCAAGTCCAGTCTATACGCCACTGCACCTATCCTTGCAAGAATACCGAAGGGTCCGATGTAGCGTGGACTAAGCTTTCCACCTCGACCAAAACGAATCGTGCCACGCGTCGGAGAAATCCGTAGGAATACTAGATCGCCAACCTACAACAAAACAGTCTCAACACGCAGTCTAAACAAACAAACACAAGCCAGAAAAACAACAATCTATACCTGAAACTCAAGGGGTCTACGGTGGCTGTCGGCCCAATGCCGTTGTCTGTCCTGCGCCACTCACAGTCTGTCTCTGATGAGTTTCACCTTTTTTGCTGCATCTACGACCATTTCTGGTCCTAGCAAGGCTCTCTCTCCAATGTCGTCCCAAGATAACGGCGTACGACACCTCCGTCCATAAAGAGCCTCAAATGGTGACATCTCGATGCTGGCCTGATAGCTGTTGTTGTAAGCAAACTCTACCAGGTGCAGATGATCCTCCCAAGAACCTCCAAGATCTAGAACACAAGTGCGTAGCATATCCTCGAGAGTCTGAATAGTCCGTTCAGACTGTCCGTCTGTCTGGGGGTGATATACGGTACTAAACTTGAGCTGGGTGCCCAAGCTAGCCTGCAGACTCCTCCAGAAGTGGAAAGTGAAACGACTATCCCGATCTGAGACGATGCTCACCGGAACTCCATGAAGCCTAACGATCTGACGCACGTACATCTCTGCTAGCCTCTCTGTCGACGTGCCCACCTTGAAAGGTAAGAAATGGGCTGATTTGGTCAACCTGTCCACGATGACCCAAATCGCGTCCTTCCCTCCTGGAGAACGTGGAAGCCCTGAAACAAAATCCATGGTCACGTGCTCCCATTTCCATTCTGGAATCGGTAAAGGTTGAAGCAAACCACCTGGCCTCTGCCGGTCTGCCTTTACCTGCTGGCACACTAGACACCGGGATACGAAGCGTGCTACCTCGCGCTTCATTCCATACCACCATACGTGCTCTCTCAAGTCTCGATACATCTTGTTGGCACCAGGATGCATCGAGTACTGAGAGCGGTGTGCCTCTTGTAAAACCTCCTCGCGCAACCCCCCGCTCGGCACACATATCCTCGTGCCGTGTCGTAAGGAACCATCATCTGCGATAGTAAAGTCGTCCGACAATCCTGTCTGAACCTGTGCTCTGATACTCCTCAGAGCCTCATCATCATACTGCGCAGCTCTAATCCTGTCCATCAGCTCGGACTGTATCTGCAATCCCCACATCTGAATCTCAGTACCGGGAACTAATACCTCAATCTCCAAGCTTTCCAAATCAGCCAATAAATGTCTATCTGTCGTCAAGTACATAGCCATCGGATACCTGCTCAAGGCATAGGCGACTACGTTGGCCTTCCCTGGGTGGTACTACAATGAGATGTCAAAGTCCTTCATCAACTCTAACCACCTCCTCTGCCTCATGTTCAGCTCCTTCTGTGTGAATACGTACTGCAAGCTCTTGTGGTCTGTGAAGATCTCCACACGCTCTCCGTACAGATAATGTTTCCACAGCTTTAGAGCGAAGATAACTGCTGCCAACTCCAAATCGTGGGTGGGGTAGTTCTTTTTATGAGGGCGTAACTGCCTGGAAGCATAGGCAATTACCTTCCCGTGCTGCCGAAGAACACATCCCAGACCCTTACCTGAAGCATCACTGTAGATGGTGAAACCACCTGTCCCTGCTGGCAGCGTCAAAACTGGAGCTGTTGTCAACCTCTTCTTCAGCTCATCAAATGCAGCCTGGCACTCCTCCGTCCAGACAAAATCCACATCCTTCCTAGTCAGTCTGGTCATTGGCACTGCAATCCTGGAGAAGTCTTGTACAAACCTCCTGTAGTATCCTGCTAGCCCGAGAAAACTCCTGATCTCAGCTACCGAACTGGGGGTAGCCCACGACTCCACTGCCTCGATCTTCTGTGGGTTGACCGAGATTCCGTCACCCGATACCACATGCCCAAGAAATTTGACCATGTCGAGGAAGAATTCATATTTAGAGAGTTTCCCGTACAGCTTCTCCCTCCTGAGAGTCTCTAAGACCAACCTCAGGTGCTCTTCATGCTCCTCCGGAGTCTTGGAATACACGAGAATATCGTCGACGAACACCACCACAAACTTGTCAAGGTACTGGTGGAATACCTTGTTCATCAGGTTCATGAATACTGCCGGTGCATTGGTTAAACCAAATGGCATCACCATGAACTCAAACTGGCCGTATCTGGTCCAAAAAGCTGTCTTCGGCGTGTCCTCCCTCTTCACCTTCACCTGGTGATAGCCTGACCTCAAATCTATTTTTGAAAACACCCTCGCCCCGCTCAACTAATCAAAAAGATCATCTATCCTCGGCAGCGGGTACTTGTTCTTGATAGTGATATTGTTCAAAGCTCTATAATCAATGCACATGCGCACCGTGCCATCCTTCTTCGGTACGAACAATACCGGAGCTCCCCATGGTGATGAACTGGATTTGATGAAGCCTTTGTCCTGCAGCTCCTCAACTTGCTTCTTCAGTTCTGCCAGCTCGCTGTTGTTGACTCTATAGACATGTTGTGAAATGGGCTCCGCTCCTGGAACCAAGTCTATAGAGAATTCAACATCTCTGTCTGGCGGCAAGCCTGGCAACTCCTCTGGAAATACATCCAGGAACTCCGCTATCAGAGGATGTGGCAACTCCTCTTCTTCTGCCCTGGCTTCGCAAAATGTGCCCCTGCTCTGTTCCGCTGCTCCTCTGACGACCTCAAACTCCGGCTCTCCTGGTGGTCTAAATAATACTCTGCCTCTATAACAATCTATAGTAGCATGATGCCTACTCAACCAGTCCATTCCGAGTACAATATCATACCCCGGAAGTGGCATGACAAGTAAGCTCACGCTCAACTCTCGGCCTCCTACTGACACTCTCCGGTCCTTGCAGTGATCAAGGACTAGGATAATACTTCCACCAGTCATGATCTTGCAAGTCCTAGCTAATGGTTCTGTGTCTAAATAATGTCGAAGTGCATAAGATACAGACACAAAACTATGGGAAGCGCCAGAGTCGAATAAGGTAAATACGAGAATACAATCGAGAAGAACCGAACCTGTGATCAAGTCTCCTGCTGGCTCGATCTCCTCGACTGCCATGGCGTATGCTCGCCCCTGGGGTGCACCTCTCTGCTGCTGATGCTGGGCAAACTTCTGATGTTGTGGTGGAAGTGGTCCCCTCTGTTGCTGGCCTCCTGGTATGGTAGGTACCCTGTCTGGTCCTCTCTGGGCGGCTGCTCCACCCTGACCTGGACGAATGGTAGGGCAATCCTTCAGCTGGTGTGTCGTCGATCCGCAGGATAGACATGAGCCCAATCTCTTCCTGCAGATATCTCTAGTATGTCCCATCTTCCCGTAGTAAGCACACTGGATGGCGGGCTGGTTCTGTCTCTGTTGCTGCTGCTGAACCTGCCCTCGGGCTGGTGCCTGATGCTGCTGCTGAAAGGGTCTCTGCTGTTGCTGCTGAAAGTGTGGACGCTTGCCCGGTCCCGTACTACTGTTTGCTCCTCCGGAACTATCGCGTCCCCTCTTGGGCCTGAGGCCCAAGTCGTCCTCGGCTACTTGGGCATCCATCAATATGCCCTCGTAGGTAGCTGTGCGACGTCCCGACGTGCGAGACTTGATCTCCCTTGTCAGCCCCTTTCTGAATTTCCGGGCCCTGTCCCCCGGATCTCTAATCATCGATGGCGCAAAGCGGCTCAGGCGGGAAAACTCTGCGGCATACTCATCGACGGACGAGCTCCCCTGGGCTAAGTCATGGAACTGACTCTCCAAAGCTCCCAGGGCAACATCAGGAAAGAACTTCTCCTTGAAGAGCTCCTTGAAATCCTTCCAAGTGAGTCCCCGGCGCAAGAGTCTCGGCTCCGTGCGAAACCACGTCAAGGCAATGTCAAACATCTGGCTGCCAGCGGCCTCGATCTGAAGGGCCTCTGGAAGCTGTGCCAAGCGTAAGTTCCTCTCGATGTCCTCTAGCCAATCATCGGCGTAGAGTATCCCTTCTGTTCCCTTGAACTCCCGAGGCATCATCCTCTTGAAGTCCACAATAGTGCCCGGCCTCTGATGGTGCTGATCAGGATGCTGCTGCTGTTGAGTGACCCTCTCCACAGCCTGGAGGGCCATTTGGTGAGCATTCTCCATGTTCACCCTCATCATCTCTGTCTGGGCCTGATGTGCCTCAGCCTGCACTCTCTGGGCCTCTGCCGACGTCCTCTGGGCATCGACCATGCCCTGAATCAAGGCGAACATCTGTGCCCCATCGACGGGCACATCTCCTGGATGCTGAACCGGTGGTGGTGGAGGTGGAAGCCCCGTCATAGCTGTGGGGACCCTCTGAACAGGTGGTGGAGGACCCCCGAATGCTGCAGACACTCCCACATGTACTGGAGATGTAGGAGGTGCTGCGGATGTCTGTCCGGCAGGGCGAGAGGTGGCAGACCTCTCTGAATCTGTTGCTCCAAGTCTCTGGGACCTCCTCGGCGGCATCCTGAAGACAGATCGAAAGATTTAATTAAGGCAATAGATACGATATCATCAAGGAAGGACAAAAAATTTCTAAAGGAAAAAAAATCAGTAAGAGTAGTATCATAAGAATCAGAATTCCCTAATGGTGATTGAGCATATCCTCGGCCTAATTCCTATTTCCTAAAACAGGCTCGTAGTAATACTCTAAGCGAGCATCACTTACGATATCGCTCTAATGCGAACCTAGGACTAGACCTGCATGGGCCACCACTAAAAACGTGTCACGACCCGCACCCGGAATTTGGGCATGAGTCGTGGGTACGTCCAGCCTACGCCGCAGCATCGGCGGTAGAACGCTGTCTAGGTCTCAACATAATATATATCCTGTCAATAGTCTCAACTCCGTACGGAGGACAATGATAATAATCCACAGTTCTATGATATACTCAATCACAAGCTAATAGAAATCATAGCACGATAAGAAAAGAAAAGAGTTCTAATAAAAACCAACCACAATAATCCAACTCAAATCCTGGGTCTAAAAGACCTCACAAAGTCACAAAATAATAAATACAACTCAGTCTCAGTCTAAAACAATAAATGCAGAAAATAATCTAAGAACAGCCAGGTAAATTCTCCTCTAGGCTAGGCAACTCCTCTGGGGTTTCTGAAGTGAAATCACCCTCTAATCTTGGGCCGTAATGAGTGGGGCAAAGATCCTCCAAGTCCTCTGAAAAATGTTATCCAGTCAGGATTGGAGCGAAGCACAAGCACTAACAGCAGTTTCATTAAATTGACAAAATCTATAAACAGTGTAAGAAATACAAGATAGAAATAAATACTGGAATTGTAAATACTGGAGAAAAATGGAAATAGGCAATAGAGCATCTAGCAATGAACAATAAATAGTGAATGCTAGACAATAAGTAGTGAATGCTGGAACAGGTGAATCTGAATAAAATAGACATCTAGCTAAGTGTTTGAAATATTAGTTTATTATGTGATCGGCTTGGGACTTGGTCAGGCTGGTTATATATGATTAACTATGATTCTTGTAGGTCAGGCTAACCATATGGTAAGCTATGATGCATGTAGTGGTCAGGTTAATCATATATAACAGCTATGATGCATGTAAGATGGTCAGGCCGCACCCAACGTGAGAAGTGGGGTGAGCTATGATGCATGTAAAGGATTTGGATATGATCACATAATCTACTAATAGTTCCCCATCCCCCAGCTAGCACGATGGATTCCAATCATGACTCCTCATGATGGGGATCTAGGGTGCTAACCCGTGTATTCATAGTGTCAGAATCAAGTATGTAATACAACTGCATTATAGAAATAATCAACAATGAAAACTGTCAGAGAATGTACTCGCCTGAAGTCCTGAGCAAGGTGTGAGGATCGAGGTCCACACTGAAATCACAATCACCTAAAATATCTAATATTCATGTCAAAAAGTGTTTTAAAAAGGCTACATGCATACCTAGTTCTATGCTAGGTACAGGGTCATTTCTAGGTCTTGGTGAGCTGTCTATGCCATACTTAACCATACTAGTCATTGCCAACTATATCAACTACTGCTAATATGTATATAATACTTGTAGAGATTTCCACACTAACCAATATTGTATACACTGCATCACATTATACATACCCATATAATGCATACACATGACACTACTCTAGCTAATAGTTTAACTTAGGGTATATAAGTATCTACTCTTTAGGAAACAAGTAGCTTCTTACCTTGGTATCTCAAAACCTATCCCCCACCCAAACCAATACTCAACTCAACTCAACTTACCTTACTCACTGTACTCTAACACAACATTCACATACAGGCACACTGTTCTGCACACAGACACACACATATTGATACACACTGATATTCAATTTCCTATACTGCACAGAATCCACACACATAGATAGGTACATACACACACCACTGAAACTGAACACTGACACAGCCCTAACTCTTCTCACAAAATCCCTCTTTACCCACACTGAATCAGGAACTTCCCTGCACACTGATAAACACCCACACACACACTAGTTTAACATATTTTTCCCCAATTCAAATACACTGATACATAACCCCCCCCCCCTAAAATCACTCACTGCAAGTTTACTGATACACTGCTATACTCACACTGACACTTAGTTTTTCTGTACTGAAACACTAGGGAATATACTGATGTACTGAAACATACAGGCTCACAGTCTGAGTACAACCATCCTTCCCTACACAGGGACACACTGCTAACACTACTCTATCTACTGATCACTCACACACAGTTCTAAAACACACACAGGTTACCTATCTTAGGCTCACTGAAATACTCACAAACACACATAGGAATTTACATAGGCTACACTCTCACTGGGACTAATCTGCTCAACATGCACACACACATCAGATACTGCTACACAGATAACTTGCTCCCTGAACTCAGACATGTACACAGACACACTGGGAACTCTGATACCCTATTACTGATACTTTATCTCACTGATATATGTATTACCTCACCTAACCCTACACCTGAACTTACCCTCATATCTTACAGGAAAACCCGACCTCCCCATCAACCATGCTGCACTTGAATAGAGAGTCAGTGTGCAACTGATACTGCACACTGATGTGGTTTGCCTGCAGGTTCTTCCTCAAGGCTGCTACCAGGTAAATCTCCACTGCACATGTGTGCAACTTGACACACATGAACCTTCAGTCCAGTACCTTGGCACTCAAATCCACTGTGATGCACCCCCCCCTAACTACAAGGTTTCCTCTTCTATGGTCTGATACCACTACCCCTTCATTGATACCAAGCTCTAACCATCTGGTACCCTGTTCAGTCCACCCCATCTGGACTGATACTCGATTATCAGTTGGCCTGTAGTAATACCCAACTCTAACACATATCCCCTCTCTCCCATCATACTGACACAGGTAGACACCTGTACTCAGCTAAATTCAAACCTAATGCCCCCAACCCAACTGCTCAGGAACTCACAGTGCACATAGCACATAACCCGAACCTACACTGCCCAGAACTCACCAATGCACAGAATTCTGCACAGTGAACTCCCTCTTCCCCTTGGTGCATTTCCTTCTCCCAAACACACAATTATATATACATATGTATAAATATATATATATATATATATATATATATATATATATATATATATATATATATACATCAAACATCAAATTAGAATGGATTAGATAGGTAATTCCTCCTGTGAAGCATTTCACCAAACACATGATGTGCAAAAACGAAAACCACAACAAGAACTCCTGAAAACCCAAAACAAAACCCTAAATCAATATCTAACCTACACATAGGGGGGTGAAATCAGTCTATAAGCAACCACCTAGGGTTAGGGTCCCTGATAATTGGGGAAAACAAATGTTGGGGACACTTAAACCCTAGTTCAAACCCATAAATCAAAACTACACAGTAGGGGGTTTCCTAATGGGCATGAACAACAGAAAAACAGAAATAAAATGAATTAAAATAGGGTTTTACCTGCAGGGATGGTTTCTCCAATGGAAGTTCTTCTTCCCCAAGATTCCTTGACCCACGTTCCTTGCTTTCCTTGCTTTGGAGGAGGAAGATGGAAGCCCTAGGGTTAGGTTTCGAATTTTGGAGTGGGAAGATAGTTTTTCTCTTATGGAGGCTAGGGTTTCTCCTTTCTACATGAAGAAAGAGAGGGTTCCCTTTTATATTAAGGCCCAGTTTGGGTTTCTAATGCATAGTCTAGGTTTAACCCCCAGGTTAGGTCAATAGGAACTTAACTAACTAAGGTTTAGTCAGTCTAGGGTTTGAGGTTCAATCGACAATTTGAATTCTAGGGTTTCTCTAGAATTAGATTTACAATTAGGGTTTACTCATTAGGGTTGTCCTAATGAATTCTAGGGTTTGACCTAAAACAATCATAACTAACAATATTTAAATAGTTTATAAAACTCAGCAGATTAATTTAAATTCATAATTATTCAAAATAGTGAAATTACACAAATGCCCTTATCTGAAAATGTGGTAGTGACACCGATGCGAACCCAACGCGCACACAAACCCGAAACAAAGAAACCAAGTCGAAATGGCCGTTCGGTCATTTCGACGAACACGCGGTGCGCGGTTCGGAAAACCTCCTGAAACGCACACCAAACGAACTCGGAATCGGCCCAAAATTTACCCACGCACTCAAAACGATGTCTAAATCCTAGAAAAAATGCTAATGCATCGATTCTAGGTCCGCGGCGGAAACGCGTACGCACTTAGAATCGGCGACGACGAAAAGCCCCAAATTCGCCCGAAATGCCCGTTTCTCTGCGACACGGCTTCCCGTATCCAAACGGAGACACGCACTCACCCTCAAGACTCCCGACAACGTCTACCTAGGTCCGTCTAACCTAGGGCATCATCCAAAATTGGGCCAAATTCAGATTCCACCCGAAATTGACACAAAACCTAGTGTCAAAGTCTCCAAACACTACCAAACTAGTTCCAACTTCCTCCCACGGGTAGCCTAAGGGTCTAGGAAGGTTCTAAACTATTAATTACACTATATAAAAATAATTACAAGGGGAAAAATTAGGGTTTACCTCTTGGGAGTTGGAATCCTAAGCCAAAATCTCAAAAATGCTCCAAATCCACCACACCTAGCTTCCAAGCTCCCAATCCAAGCTCCAACACCAAATCTAGGCTCTACCTACCTAGGTTGGGGGAAAAAGTAGGGTTAGGGTTAGCAACCATAGAGAATAGAAGAAGAAAGAAGAGAAATAGGAGTACTTACTTGAATGTGGGAAGAAGAAAGGAAGAAGAAAGAAGAAGAGAGGAAGAAGAAATGAAGAAGAAGATGAAAATGGGGAAGAAGAACCAAGGGGGAGGGGGCTGCTGCTGTCCACGGTCTGGGAATGGGGTTGGGGGTCGGCCAACACTAATAAAATAGGTCTCCAAAGTCTCCAAATGCCCAAAATGCCCCTACATGACTTGGTTTCGGGTTCCGGGTTCCAAAAGCACTCAAACTAGCTCCAAATCTCTCCCACTAACCTTCTAAAAATATAATAAATATTCTAAACCCAAAAATGAGTCTCACAGGGGTGTGGGTTGGGTCGGACATGGGTTCACTAGGGTCTAACATGGGTTTAGGCTAGCCAAAATCCTAAAACAATCAATAAAAATATAATACAATTAATAATTAATTATAAATAAAATTAATTATAAATAATACACAATTAACCCAAATTAAAATATAAAAAAAAAATTCGGCTCTGGAAATGGGGTGGTGACAAGCTTATCCTCCTTAGAAAATTTTGTCCTCGAAATTTAAAGTCAATCACTCTCTCTAGGTCAAACCCCCAACAATCACAGTCAAGAAATTCTACCTAAACAACATACAAGATCAGGGTCCTACTGGTCGTGTTATCACAGTCTCAATCAGGATCACTACACCATCTACCACAGCATAAAGAAAATCTAACAGGTACTAATGAAGCACACCACAAGGAATGGAAAAGGACAGGAAGAAGAACAAAGAGACAGACCTGCTAACCCGACACCCGTAGTATCGGCCTCCTCGACCGTCAACGCATAAGCCTGCCCTGCTGGGGTGTATCCCTCTGCTGGTGCGGGACATGATGCTGTGCCACAAGTGGCCTAGCTCCAACTCTCTGATCCTGTGCTCCATCCAATGGAGGTGCAGTGGGGCAATCTCGCATCTGGTGAGCAGTGAATCCACAGAACAAACACACCTTTAGCCTCCTCCTACAAACATCCCAAGTGTGTCCTGCCTTCCTGCAATAGGCACAAGTGGGCACCCTCTGATCCTGACCCTGCTACGTTGCCTTCTGCACATAGGGACGCTTAGTTGGTCCCGCACTGCCACTCGCACTGCCTGAATCATCCCTGCCTCTCTTGGACTTGAGCTCCAAGTCATCCTCTGCTCTCTGAGCATCTCCTACTATCTGCTCGAAAGTCGCCTCGCGGTCGCTCCTGGTCAAAGACTTGACCGCCATAACCAAGCCCTTGCGAAACTTCCTCGCCTTAGCTGCCTCACTCAAGCCATCTACAAATCTGCCCAGACCACAGAACTCCACTGCGTACTCGTCCACTGTCATGCTCCCTTGGACGAGTGCCTCAAACTGGCTCTCCAAAGCACTGAGCGCCACACCTGGGAAAAACTTCTCCTTAAAAAGCCTCTTAAAAGCCTCCCAAGTAACCCATGGCGCCGCGATCCTCGTATCTGTATGATACCACGTCAAAGCGAGGTCGAACATCTGACTGCCCGCTGCCTCTATCTGCATACTGTCTAAAATCTGCGCCAGCCTGAAGATTCCCTCGATCTGCTCTATCCAGTCATCCGCGTACAGTATCCCTTCTGTACCACGGAACTCCTTGGGCCGCATCCTCTGAAAGTCAATGATACTACCCGGCCTCGGATGCTGAATCTGATCTGCCTGTGGCTGAATCTGTGCCACCCTATCTACTGCCGTCATGGCTACCTGGTGGGCGTTCTCAATGCCCAGCCTTATCACATCCACCTGACGGTGTTGCGCGTCCATCATCTCCCTGAAGAATGCAAACAACTGTGCGGCATCTACTGGAGCAGGAAGTGGTGGAGGAACCACCGGAACTGTCATGCCCCGATCTCCCGCAGGCAAATCGGCCGATCCCGCTAGGCGGGAATCACCCTCGCCAGCGCTCCCGCGGAACGATCGCTTAACCCATCCGGGCGTGATGCCGCACGAGCGTGATCCACGCCCGTGCAAGGCCATGGTTCATTGGCTGGCGGCAAGAATTCTAAGCCACAGAGTCGCACAGATTATCCGAGTGCAGCGGAGTCATGAACGCATAGGCGATCGGTAACAGGTTCACTGAGTCGACAAGTATAGCGGAAGCATTGAAACACAAGTTGAAGTAAAGCAAGCTCTTTTATTGATATGAACATGTGTTACAGGCGGTGTATAGCCGAGATTACAAGTCGCTCAAGCCTCTCTCTCTGAAACAGTAAAAGCGTGCCAAGTGGCTACAATTATGGAATGATTATACAGGCGATGGTCAGGCGACGCTCCAACATTATGTCTTGTATATGTGCTTCTGTTCCGGACGCACCGTTGCAAGGCTTCAGAGGAAACTCCTGGCCTTAGCACGCACGTTGGAGGCATCCGCACCAACGAGGTTCTCCCGTACCCTGCATATCAAACTAGTGGATTATCAGTACATTGAATGCACTGGTGGGGAAGCTACTCGCCCGCTCGACAAATCCAAACACGTAATACAGGTTCCGTGCACAACTATTAAGTTGTCTTTCTAGTTGCCTTAGGATTAGTTTCATGCAAACATTGAATAGCCTAACGTGTCGGGCAGTGCATCGTGCAATGTTAGAGGAAACACGGCGAGACTTACCAACTTACCATCTCCTTCCCTGTCCAAGGCAAACATTGTTAATTTAAGCAGGGGCATGTATAAACATTCAGGAGGCATAGCATATGCAAACAAGAGTATTTATTTCAAGATCGTTCAGGTGTTTAGTTGTTCTTGATGCTATATAATGCCTCGCACGCGGATAGCCACAAAGCGATGATGATCTGTTTATCTTTTATTTACAAGCAAGCATGCAACAAGTTAAGTACAAGGCGATCACTGGCGTATGCCATATGGACGGTATAGTCTAGACGAGATGGTTTGTAACAAAGAACAAGAGGCGCTGCAAGCCATTCCGACGAACAAGAGACTATTTAGTCTAGACGAGAATGCTTTGCAACAAAGTACAAGAGGCGCTGTAAGACATTCTGCCGAACAAGAGACTAAGAATAATTAGTCTCGCCCGGACCGGGTCGATGCCAGTGCCCCAGCATCGCCCGCGAGACCGTTTCCCTGTGCACTGGTTGTCCATGATCGAACGGGGCCTTGGTTGGGGCAACAAGAGTACAAGACAAAAGGCAAGCTGTTGAGGCAATAATAGTATAAGACAAGATGCATTGCCTGTTTTGTTGTTCAGTGAATGACTTTTGCCTTGATGCAATTCTCCTGGGGCAGAGATTGCCTTGGTGACCTAGCGATCCCGTATACTTGCAGGTTCGTTCAGGCACGGAACGACTACTTAGTAGTCTTCCGGGGGTTTGGATGAAAATAAGGTAACATTCAAGCAAACAAGCATGCATTGTATAAATACAATATTTACGTTGGCTCGGGCCCAAAGGTAAGCCGAGAAGCGAGATCGTTAGGGACTTTCCCGAGTAACACGTTCTAGGCAGCATGCGAGGGTCTGAACATGTGTATATAAAAGCAGTATTTTATTTCCATGTTCTAGCATAAGCAATACAAGTTGGGATTATTCCCTTAGCTAGGTGCGTTGGATTTATTAGCATACAGGGGGTTATCACTTAGCGACTAGCATGAATATTCCAGATTTTATGTGTGCTGGCTAAGCAAAGACAAGTTCACCGTAGCCATCCACCTTAGCGATAATTCGCCTCGGTAGAGTGATACGTCTGAGCGAGCCTCTGAAAGCCTAAGCCGGATTCCTGTAGGGACAAGTCTGGATATCCTTTGCATTCTCTTTTGAGGCAAAGCGGGTCGGGACAGCTGCACTGTTGCCGTTTGAGACGGCAGTCCGCTTGAGCGGAACGGGGTGTTACAGGAACGACTGGGGTAATCCCCGGATCGACAGGTGAAGGAGGATCCCCGAGAGAAGCAGATGTTCCCTCGACCGCAGGAGTGGTGAGTGGAGCGGTAGCAGCTGCCTGAACACGAGCTGGACGAGAGGTAGCAGACCTCTCAGTAGCAACTGCTGGAACGGTACGATGGGATCGTGTCTTCGGAGGCATCCTGAACACAGATTAAAAGAAGTCAATACGACGCAAGATACGATATCATCAAAGAAGGACAGTAATATTTCAAAAGAAAACAATTTCAGAATAATTTGATTGGAATTGTTCCTAGTCGTGATTGAGTACACTCTCATCCTAGATCCTATATCCTAGAGCAGGCTTGCAGCAGTACAACTAAGTTGTTGTACCACCTCGACATCGTACTAATTGCGAATAGAGACCTGCATGGGCCGCCACCAAAAATATGTCATGACCCGCACCCGAAAAATCGGGCATGAGTCATGGGTACGTCCAGCCAACGCCGCAGCATCGACGGTAGAACGCTGTCTAGGTCAACTATCTAGATAATAATCTCACACAAAAATCGGCCATGACCTCTCCAAAAGGAGGGCAACCACACAATCAATATATAAACCTGTCAAGATCTCAACTCCAAACGGAGGAGCAATATCAAATGATAATCACAAGTACTCTATCACGAATCTAAGCACGATAAGATAACAAAGAAGACTAACAACTATAAAGTCTAACCAACAATAACTACTACAACAACCACAACATCAATAATAATAATACAACATCCAAAATAATATACAAACAAGGTCTCAATCCAAAACCGGAGACAAATCCGGTGCTAAAAGCTAATAAAAACAACAACAAGGACCCAGTGATCCCGGCTACCAACCCGGAAATCACCCCTAAACTAGAGGGTCTCTGTCTGCACCATCGACAGGCTCAGGTCCATAAAACGTCGGACACCACTCCTCCGAATACTCTGAAATATATGTCCAGTCAGGACTGAAGCAAGTACATCTCTAACAACAGTTCCATTTAAATGATAAAAACTATAAAATAGTTATAGCAAGTAGCAAGAAGAATGAAGCAAGTATGAAACAAGGAAATATGTATAACTGGTGCATAAAGGTAAAGATGCATGGATATCAGAGCAAGATAGTAATAACTGCAAGATACAGAAAATCTAAGCTAAGATCAAGTCCGTGCACATGAACGTGTAGTGAGTCCAGCATGAAAAACATGTAATGAGTCAAGTCCAGAAACATGTAAGTGAGACCAACAAGAATGCAAGTGAGTCCAGACTATAAAGAATAAACTCGATGTCTTTGAAATACTTGTTTCGACATGTAAACGGCTAGGGGTAAGTACGGCTCACCGCGCACTGGGTGCGCGGCTGCTATCATTCCAGATTAGACCAGAGGGAGTGATTCCTGATGATTCCAGATGAGAATGTTTATATGTCTACTCGAGTATTTTCCCGCCCCGACTAATACAAGTGGATCCAAGACCCAACACGCAATCAAGATGAGTCCAGCCTGAACATGAATGATGCCTGTAGTGATGCCTGTAGGTGATGCCAGTAGTGATTCCAAAATAGAGGCCAGAAATATGAAATGTATGTGTCGCAAGTAAATGAATCCAGAAATATCAGTCAGTGTCCCGTGTTGTGCCAGAAGAATCAGATGATACTATACTAGAAGCTGAATCATAATAATCATCAGATAATGAAAACTATCAGAGAATGTACTCGCCTGATGTCCTGAGCAACTGGCGATCCGAACTGGTGTCGCCAGGACCTATTATGAAAAGCAACGTTAAAAAGGGTTCTAATAAGTTAAACAGAAATAAAATAACTAAAAATAGGCTTCTAGGGTCGTTCTAGGTCAAACGGGTCAAACCGGTAAAATTCGGATCAAAAAGTCAACTTTGGGTCAAAACTAGGTCAAAAGTTGACTTTGGCGGTCAACCGAGTCAACTACGGTCAAGTCTGGGTCAAACTAGGGTGCTCCTAAAATTCTAGGCCAAACCGAGGTCATTAAGCTAGAAAACTCACAAACTCGCCTCCTTAAGATACCGGGATACCCTCGGTATCCGATACCTCGCCCTAGGCCACGCACCCCGCCTAAACCCGCTAAAACCTATGCTAGCATGCGTAAATATATACACGTAAGTATATAAAAATTACTCCAATACTATTCCTAGGCTATTGCTCAAAAACCCCGCTCGAAACCCAATACCTTGGTTATCTTAAGGTATTGAGATACCTCGGTATCTCAAGGTATTGAGATACCGCTCTAAACTCAACCCGACTACCCCTCTAGCTAACTAACTATGCATAAACATATATGTCTAGCTATACTCTAGGCTAAAATATTGATATCTAATACATATAGGCATATACCTATATATCTATACCCAATACCTTACCTTATCTTACACATACCTTACACATACCTTACGTATATATCTATACCTAGATATCTAACTATCTATCTAGCTATGTATATATCTATTTATAAATCTATCTATCTCTCTCTCTCTAGATATCTATAGATATATATATAGCCATAGGTATATATATCTATACCTTAGATATATATATATAACTATCTACCTATCTATTACCTACTTATCTATCTTATTACCTATTTATCTAGTAATCTAACTACCTATCTATATCTATATATCCATCTAGTATCTATATATATATCTCCCTAGCTAACTATTATCTATCTAATAATCTATCTATCTATCTTATTATCTATTTATCTATATGTCTATCTATCAATTTAATCTATTTATCTATGTATCTATCTCTCTAATCTATCTACGTATATATTTATCTATTTTTATCTAGGCATCTAGATATCTAATATCTATCGATCTAGATATCTACCTATCTATGAACCTATCTATCTATCTATTTACCTATCTATCTACTTATATATCTATCTATCAATCTAGCTATCTAACTATTTATCCCTCTATCTAATATCTATCTAATTATCATCTATCTATCTATATTTCTATCTATCTAGCTATCATCTATATACCTATCTATATATCTATCTATAATGATAAACATATGCCTATATCTCTCTCACACTAAGCTACCCCGCTCCCGCGAACATCTGCTGCTGCTGCCCTTGCATAAAGCTACTGCTGCTGCGGCATAAACTGCTTGCTGCTGCTGCTGCCTTTGCCTTTACTGCTGCTGCAGCAGCGCGAGCGCTGCAGCGATCTGCTGCCGCGGCGCGCGCCGCGGCTGCTGCGCGGCTGCTGCTGCTCGCAAATTTTGCTGCAGCGGCTACTGCTGCGTGCGCTGCCCTTTTGCTGTTGTGCTTGCTGCAGCTGCTGTCCAGTTCAGTCCCCCTCTCACTCTCACATACACACACAACCACACATATATATATATATATATATATATATATATATATATATATATATATATATATATATATATATATATATATATATATACACATACATATATATATACACACACAACTCTATATATATATATACACACTAACACATCTACTAACATATATATATACACACACATATTAACACATACACTCATATGCACAAACACACACACTCATATACACAAACACATATCTATATATATATATATATATAAACACACATGTATCTATATATATCTATACATATACACTCTCACACACATACATATAATTATATATATATATCCTCACACACTCTCACACTCACACACCCTCACACACACTCACACTCACACACACTCACTCTCACACACCCTCACACACTCTCACAAACACACAACCACACACATAAACACTCATACATATATATATATATATATATATATATATATATATATATATATATATATATATATATATATATATATACACACAAACTCAAACTCATATGCATATATATCTATATCTAAACACTCACTCCCACTCACACACACACTCACCTACACACATACACTAGCACCAACCCACACTCACACACACTCACACAAGCACTCACTAACACATATCTATAAATATATATATATAGGGACACACATACATATAAATATATATAGAGAGACATATATACACAAACACAACACTACAAACAACAATGCACACAACGCTCACCAACGCACGCCCAACGGCCCCGACACGCCCAAACACATATAAATATATAAAATATAGCCCAAGAATTCTAGCACACACTCCCCGATGCTAACCCAACGCGCACACAAGCCCGAAACAAGGAAACCAAGTCGAAATGGCCGTTCGGTCATTTCGACGAACACGCGGTGTGCGGTTCAGAAAATCTCCTGAAACGCACACCAAACGAACTCGGAATTGGCCCATAATTTACCCACGCACTCTAAACGATGTCTAGATCCTAGAAAAAATGCTAATGCGTTGATTCTAGGTCCGTGGCGGAAACGCGCACTTAGAATCGGCGACGATGAAAAGCCCCAAATTCGCCCGAAACGCCCGTTTCTCCGCAATACGGCTTCCCGTATCCAAACGGAGATACGCACTCACCCTCAAGACACCCAACAATATCTACCTAGGTCCGTCTAACCTAGAACATCATCCAAAATTGGGCCAAATTCGGATTTTACCCGAAATTGACACAAAACCTAGTGTTAAAGTCTCCAAACACTACCAAACTAGTTCTAACTTCCTCCCACGGGTAGCCTAAGGGTCTAGGAAGGTTCTAAACTATTAATTACACTATATAAAAATAATTACAAGGGAGAAAATTAGGGTTTACCTCTTGGGAGTTGGAATCCCAAGCCAAAATCTCAAAAATGCTCCAAATCCACCACACCTAGCTTCCAAGCTCCCAATCCAAGCTCCAACACCAAATCTAGGCTCTACCCACCTAGGTTGGGGGAAAAAGTAGGGTTAGGGTTAGCAACCATGGAGAATAGAAGAAGAAAGAAGAGAAATAGGAGTACTTACTTGAATGTGGGAAGAAGAAAGGAAGAAGAGAGGAAGAAGAAATGAAGAAGAAGATGAAAATGGGGAAGAAGAACCAAGGGGGAGGGGGCTGCTGCTGTCCACGGTCTGGGAATGGGGTTGGGGGTCGGCCAACACTAATAAAATAGGTCTCCAAAGTCTCCAAATGCCCAAAATGCCCCTACATGACTTGGTTTTGGGTTTCGGGTTCCAAAAGCACTCAAACTAGCTCCAAATCTCTCCCACTAACCTTCTAAAAATATAATAAATATTTTAAACCCAAAAATGAGTCTCACAGGGGTGTGGACTGGGTCGGACATGGGTCCACTAGGGTCTGACATGGGTTCAAGCTAGCCAAAATCCTAAAACAATCAATAAAAATATAATACAATCAATAATTAATTATAAATACAATTAATTATAAATAATACACAATTAACCCAAATTAAAATAAAAAAAAATACCCGGCTCTGGAAATGGGGTGGTGACATAGAGGATGGCATCGGAGTAGTACACATTGACCCCCTTGAAAGGGTCGATGTCTGCAAACTCTGTTTTGATTTTCCCATGTTTGTTAACGTATTTGAAACACTGGTGAAGAGTCGATGGCACGATCATATATTGATGTAACCAAGGTCGCCCGAGCAAGATGTTATATGATATGTCTACATCAATGACGTAGCTAGTGACTTTCGTTTTTAAGTCGCCAATCTGGCATTTTAGGTGGATCTTGCCCAGAGGATAGGTTCTTTCTGCATTGAAGCCACTGATGGCATTATTGGTAGCTGCCAAGCGATGCATCGAGATCCCCAAAGTCTGCAGTAGGCTCCTCGGAGTGATGCTGATTGACGAACCAGGATCGACGTGCATCCGGTCCACTTTTATGGCACTAATGTACCATGTATAGTACAAGGGGCGATCATGCTTGTTATTCTTTAGCAACATGTCCTGTTGCAAAAATATAATGTTGGGTACTGCATCCACAACATTATTGTAGTGAGGGCAGGCTGTCGGATCTTTAGGTGGTGGCTTGACTTGCGCCAGATAGGTGTCAGCATTCTGTAAAGCCTTGTTGAGTGCATTCCGAGTGTCTGTGGAGAGCCGAAGCAACTCGTAGACGAACAACTTTGTCGGAGTATTGGCCAGCTGTGCCAAGATATCAAAGTTGTAGGGCTTCTCCAGCCCTTGATCCATTTTCTTGTGCAATGGCTTGTCAAAGCAAGCCTCCTTTTACTTGGTTTTTTCTGTTGTTGGAGGCTGGGATGGTCCTGAATTAGACACAGTGGGTGCAGCGGGTGCAACCATTGGCGGAGCACTTTCATCGGGAGTGTTATAGTCCTGCTGGTAGGTCAAGCCCGACCTAGTCACCCCTGCCATGAATTCCTCAGTGGTGGAGGACACCATATGGCAGAACTTGGACTTTTTGCCTTTGGACATGGTGGCAGGAGATATCGCCGGCTATGTCAAGTTTGGAACGAGATCCGGATGGACCCACATAACCTCTCTTCGTGGTGTGGTGAGAGGTATTAGCCCAACATTTTGGTCGCTAGCCGGTGGAAGGTTGATAACTTTTATAGTTGCCTTGGGGATTGGAATTATCCCATCTTGGGCTTCCGTTGGTAGAAAGTTATCAAACTCTAGGGATACCATGTTAGCAATAACCGTCATGTTGTCAAAATCCAAGGATAAAGCCTTGGTGTCAATCAGATGCTAGATGTACCACTTTAATGTATGGCACTCCTGCGTCGGGTGGTGGACGTAGCGGTGGAAGTGGCAGTACTTCGGGTTATTTATCTCTGTCGCTTCCGATTATCGCTTAACGTCGGGGAGGCGAATCTTACCTCCTAGCATCAGCATATCAAAGATGGGTTTGACATCACCATCTTCAAAAATATAGGTCTCCTTTGGTTTCGGAGCCTCTGCTTGCTTTTGCTCAGGCTTCTTGGTTACGTTGGCGACCATAGACTGCTTTCTCTTTGCATCGCGGTTGCTGTTGCCGTTGTTGCTGTTGTTGGCGGGATATTTGCCATTTTTCTCAGCTGTAGGGATATGGATTCCCAAGTGCCGAGCATTTTTAAGCTTCTTTTCAGCATTGATAGCACTTATAATGAATGTTGTCTAGTCCTTGGACTGGCTCTCGCCCACCTAGAGGCTGACTGCCGGAAGCATGTTTTTCAGGCACATCTCCATTAGTGTGGCCTCGAGATTGCCAGGGGGAAACATTAGCGCCGTCTATCGGAACCGCTCGATGTAATTTCGTGTTGGTTCCTTTTCACCTTGGGCAACGTCCATCAGAGATGACATCATCATATCAATTCCAGCCTCATAGAATATGTTGAGGAACAGACGTTCGAGGTCATCAAATAACGAGATGCAGTTGTCTTCAAGACTGTAGAACTAGTCGAAAGTTACCCCCGACAATGACCCGACGAAGAGTCTAGTAAGGATAGCGTCGTTGCAGGGTAAGGGTCCCGTTGTGATCTCAAAGTAGATCATGAACCGGCGAGGGGAGGACTTTCCGTCAAATGGGTTGATGTTGAAGGGCTTATACTTGGGTGGATACGGTATATCCCTTAATTCTATCGGGTATGGTTGTCCTACCCCAAGATCTCAGAATAAGTCCTAATGTTCCATGGAATCTAGGTGAGCCCGGAGTTGTCGGACCTCTCTTATTGCTTCTTTGGCCCCGTCTGCCACTGATGAGCCGGGCATAGGAGGATTATCGCCCGCGAATGGGGCATTTGTGTATGAATCCCCGTTGGTCCCGAGGTCCAAGTTTGCTTGTCCAGAGGCCCTTGCTAGCTGGGAAGATATGTTTGTCTTAATTTCCAGCATTGTCTGGGTCAAGGCTTGCATCGATGCCCTCATCGTATGCATCATGGCCACGAGAACCTCTAGGCATTGTCGGTCACCGAGGCCTTCAAGATCATCGCCGGCCATATAAACCATCCTTACGTGGGAAGAAATTGACGGGGCAATGGAGGTCGTGCCCCCTGTTTCATACCCTTATAGTAAGTATTCTTCGTAGAGAGCTGGTGACGTTGTATCCTCCTCAAATTCGGAGGGGATATTACCTCTAGCGTAGAAGACAAAGTCGTCTTGATAAGGGTAGGTACCCTCAGAGATCTCGGGATCCGTCCCGTGGGGATCGTTGTCTCCTCGGAATGTCGGATTGTTACGTACATCCAGGGGGGCACTACCCCCATCTTGGACTACCCCCAGGGGTTCTGAAGAAGAACAACCCCCAAGAGCTGGCAGCTTCCTCCTTGAGCGGGTGCCCTGGAAGATGCCTTTTGAATGTGTCATCGATAGCCTCCCGGGCGGTCTCCTTCGCAGCGCACTGGCGGGGAGAGACGCACTGGAAGTACTCAACTCTTTTTCTCCTTTGGTGGCAGGAAGCTTTTGAGTCAAGAAGCATGAGGCGAAGGGCAACTCTTCCTCCTCCGGTACTTGCGCTTGATCTTCGAATTATTGTCGGATAGGTACTTTCTGGTGCAGTCATTGGAAGGCCGACTGCCTGTCTGTGGGTACATCTGCTTTATTGTAGCAGCAGTCGATGATAATATTGGCACAACAGTGCTTGAAAGATGGCACATCGCACACCGTAGTGGTTTCCCTCACTTTACGCTTGTAAGTGATCACTTCACTCAAATCATGCGAAGGGTATTTCACCTTTGCATCCTCTTTACGAGTCCGGGTATCCCGGGCACACGGATGTGTAGGCGATGCATTTTCTTTCGGACCTGGGGTTCGTACACGAACTTGCCCCGAGGTACTGGTGAAAGACTTTTGGAATGAACCCTGTCTGATGGTCCCTGTGGATTGGATGCATGGGTCATTTTTGCATAACTTTTCATCAAAGGCCCACATAATAGTTAGCGATGCCTGTTGGTAGTCAGTCATATGAGCAGTTGCTTGAGCTCGACGAGCTCGCACTGCCCTAGACATCTTTAATTTATCACTCACAGGAACATAGTAACAAGAGTCCAGATTTGGGTTTTCTCCACTATTAGTAGGTCGCATAAGATATGCGTCGCGTGAGATACGATCGAAAATAAAACCTCTGTTGTTGTCAGAGCCTCATGCGGCTGTTTGTCTGTGGTTGTGAGTTGATGCTGCATAGACAATCTTATGCAGCCTGTGAATAGATAATGCATGGAAAGTATTATGCGGCCTCCTTCTTGGACGCATTGGACCAGACCCAGAACATCTGGCATCATAGTGTTTTTCTTTGTCAGATTCTGAGTGTTTAGCAGTTCTTGCGCCAGTAGAAGATGCTGCATAGACGTGGACTTCCTCAGCAATAAATTGATAGGCATAGATTGCCTCCTCCGCAGTTGGGCGAGGTGCAGTGACCTTTGCAACCCACGTTCTGTGGGTCTTCTTGGGCTTGGCTTGCCTTGGCGAAGGATTCGTATTTTTTTCATATAGCATTTTCTCGAACGCTTGCTGGTCAAAGTGAACTACAAGTATCTTTTGCTTTGAGCCAAGCTTGGCCACATCAGATTGTGTCACCAATTTCTCAATAGAAAAGAATTTGGTCCCTAGCAGAGTCGCCATCGTGTTTGCTATTTAAATCAAAAGGAAAAACTAAGAGAACTTGATTTGATTAACAAACTAGAGAGTACAGAGAAGAGTCCTAAGAGATAATCTAAGTATAAATTTGTTTTGATCTGGGGGGTGACGATGGAGGATTAGGAGTGTAGCAACTCTCTTTACTCCATGGACGATCCGGACATAGAAGCTTCTTTCCTTGGTTTTAGTTTGAATTTGCAGATAGCCAGCACTTTGTATGGGTGTGGTACCTTGCTATTTATTTTTGTCCTGTGGACATGCTATGAGTGATGCATATGCTCGTGCTTGGTGTCCACATGGGACTCCTTCAGCAGAATGTGTCCATAACGATAGTCGCATGGTGTAAACAAGCCGCCACGTGGGTTTAGTTAGGATTTTCTGTTTGAAGAGATCTCGAGGTTGTTGTTTAGATAACTCGATCAATTGGACACTTGGTCAACACTAACTGTACGAGAAATCATCTTCGGTTGTAACATAAATTCTTGTGAGTCGAGAGCCGCATAATATTGAAGTCGCATAAAAGCTCTCATTTGGCCTTGGTCGGAATAACCCTCTAGCCATATATGGACGAGGCCGCATGGGTCTTGAAGCCGCATGTGTACTCTTGTTTGGCCTTGGTCAGGTGGATGCTCTGGCCACATGATATTGAGGCTACATGGATCTTGAAGCCGCATACATAAGACACGTGACATTGACCGTCTGTCGAGGCAATTAATGTATTGATGTGACTTGTTGTCTTTTCCTGAGTCGTCGTCTGCACGGATTTTGAAGCATCTCAGGGTGATAAGTGAGGCGTCAGAGCTTCTGAAAGACATCGAAATCTGTGTCAGGGGGTTTTATGCGACTGCCCTGCTTTGTGGTCATTCAGGCCACATATGGGAACTATATGGAGTCAAAACCACATAGGGCCAGAGATGCATGGGACACATGGAGTCTGGAACGCATTAGGACAGAGACGCATGAAACGCATGGAGTCTGGAACGCATTGGGCCAGAGACGCATGGATCTTTTATCAATTTCTGCATTCGTGGCATTTGAACAGCTGTATACTGACAAAAGTAATTATGATAAAACTGTTAGCACAGATTCAAATCAACGGTGCAGGATTCGAGGCAGTCAGAATGATTGTCTATTTTGTTAGAGTCATAAATGCTCTGATGTGACTATAGGGACGATGTGTCAAAAGGAGGTATGCGTCTTGGGATGTCATATATCCGAGGGTGTCATGCGTCTACCGTTGTTATGCATCCATCGCAGTTAGGCGTACCTTGCTTATTTATTGACTGTAAACTGGAGCACATGGAGGGATTTTTATGCTTCTACAATGCCACCAAGAGGTTCCTCGGTAAGGCTAATGCCTCGGCTTCGCGAGCCATGTCACAGCGGTGTAGCACAGTACATAGGCAGGTAGCCTAATGCTGTAGAATAAAGATTGTAGGTAGCACTACAAAGAGGTCAGTGTCCTCATGTTATAGTGGAGTGATACCACAGAGGTAAAAAATATAAATCCTCGGCTATGCGACCCATGTCACAACGGCGTAACACCGCAAGGAAGAGCAAGGCTTTATGATGGATAGTTTGGTACTACAAAGAGGCTGGGACCTCATGCTACAGTGGCATGAAACCATGATGAGGTATAAGCCTTAGCTCTAGGCCATGTCATAGCGGAGTAGCACCACAAGAAAGCTCAAGACTTCATACCAAGGACTCTTTATAAGAACTCACCTAAAGTGTATGGAAAGAGATATAGGCCGTCTCTTGAAAGAAAACTTGTAGACGCCGAAAATATATACACCAAAACCAGGCGTGCACAGGACCTTTAATATGCAACCGAAAGCACAGTTGATATCATTGTGTAAGTAGAAAGAATTGCAGCTATGGTGCAGAATTCAAGGCTTAGTCCATTCTTGTATTATACTGTTGTTCGACCCATGCGGAAAGATTCAAGTCGAAGCGACATCTATCCTAATGTATGATGGGAAGTCACTGTGGGGAATACTCAATCCGTATATATTGAGATATATGGGGGATTATTGGTATTTTTTCCTTTGGACTAGTAAAGATAGTCCTACATTGGCTAAATCACCAATTGGGTATCTCAATATAATACTTTATATGAGTTGAGGTGTGCACATGGGGTATGGTGGGGCACATGGGTGCCATGTGGAGGTATTTTCCTAGGAGAAAAAAGGATTAACTCCTCATGAAAGCATTTATGTTTTTTTATGCTCTTGGATATTATTCCATAGGAGCTAAGCGACTCGGACTCGGACTCGGACTCGGACTAGGGCTCAAGGGCGCAAAGTGGCGCTTTGTTGGCGCACTTTACACTTAGCACGTCAGCATCATCGCAAGGTGCTTGTGCTCTTTTGTTGTGCTCATACGTTAGTTTTATGCGCGAGTATTATGCTCGGGTTGCATGCGCGTGTTGCATAAGCGGGTGCTGAGCGGGTGCTGAACGGGCATTGAGTGGGTGCTGGACGGGTGCTGAACGAGCGCTGAGCGGGCTATGCATTGGGCTGCAATTGTGGGATATCCATTTTGTATATTGTCTTTTTAATCCCACATCGGAAAGAAGAGGGTGATGGATTTCCATTATTCCCTATATAAAGATCCCTCTAGCCTCCTTTTGAGACAGACCAAAAGTTGAGAAAGAGGAGTCCAAAGGAGTCTGTTTGAGTCACACAAAGAGGTGACTACGAGCGTTCCATAAGTTCTCTTGTGAACTTGCTTGCTCCTGGGAGCAGATCGTCGATAGAGGATGAATCTTGCTTTGAGCAACGGTGGTCTTCATCTCCCCAGCAAGAATAATTTTTTATTTTGTCTTCTTCTTCTTCTTTTTTATGGTTCGTTCTATCTGATTGCAACTGCGTTTTGCAAGAAAGAACAAAGGCAGTTTTTATTTTATTCTAACTCTATTATGTCCGTCTGCAACTATGATTGCAATGAAGAACGAGAAGTTTGGTTAATTCTGATTCTTTTGTAATCTTGAGAGCAAGTTGTAGTCAGAATCCTTTTATAGTTCTTCGTGGAAATCGAGAATAGTCAGAGTGGAAACTTTTGTATGAACCTCTGATCTCGACCTCACGTTTTTCCATCTTTGGTTAAGCCTCGGGACTAACAAAGGTCGTCTAGTATTTAATTTCTCCGATGAACATGTTTGGCAAAGCATACTTATAATACACAAGATCCTTACTACGGGTAAGGGAATGCTCGTGTATACAACTGAAGATATGACACATCAACTCTCAACCCAAGTGATCCAGATTGTTATGCCAGAGCAAAAACGTGCTCATTCTTGACTGAAGAATAGTCGATCACACGATAGGCATCTATGGCTCGAATGGTTATAGTATATAAATCATTCAAGAGGCGGGCCATCTTTTCCAATATATTTATTAGAAGTTATACAAAGATATTCCACTCAATTTTCATCAGTGGTTTCAGTGTAATAATTATTTTCTCGAATGTCTTTAAAACTCAACAACGTTGTACTAAAATGGATAGAATATAAGGTCTCTTTAACAGTAAATTCGGTACCCTTGAACAATATAAAATGGTTTATGTTGTGCCCTTCTTTCAGATTGGATAGGCCTAATAGGATTGTCAGAGTATTGCGCTTAAATATAAAGTTGGATAAATATTTTCGATCACGGAGACACTATCAACCAGACATCTAACTTCTTCTCTTGTTAATACCTAGATATAAATTAATTGAATTGGTCATACATATAAAATTCAATTCAATTAATCATTCCAAAAAATCTCCAACAATAAAAAATAATATCCAAACTAAGAGTAAATTCCACCATTTTAATCCGAAAATAAATTTTTTTAAAAATATCCTAGGAAATTTCAGCATATAGGGGCCTTCTAGGATATTTCTTAAATCGACGATTAATATGTTCTAAAGACATGTTGATTATTAACCCTCAATTTGCTCGCTCACGTGAATGGTACTCCTTATCAAAATTGGCAAGAGCATTGTAGATGCGAGACCAATGATCTATTCTGCCACAACAATGGCAAGTTAAGCTAACTGATTCTTTTTGTACCGCTTTCTGACGGATGACTGATAGGAACGGATTGCCTGGGCTTCCCTGCATCCGATTTAAGGTTCTGTAAGAAGAGGTCTTCCTCTTCTTGAAGTTTTCGATCTTGTGAGCCATATAGGCACACTTTAGGCCGTGCTTTCCCTTGGATGCATGGGCCTTAATTTGTACCGTTATTTGTGGACTTAGAATTACCTCTCTTATAGTAGGCCCTATTCTAACCTCAGGTTTTGACGTCCAAAAATATCTTGTATTTGCTTCATGCAAGGGGATAGCTTGATGGTTTTTCAAAAGGAGATTGAGTTCTTTTCATCACGATACATAATATTGATCAAATCTGAAAAGTAAAGTCTTCCCCGAAGTCCTACATTCTCCTCACTTGATTTGATGGTGTCTTGGTGAGTACTGGTTCAAGTATTATATCTTCAATTATAACTTCTTCTTAGACTACAACTTCTTTGGAAGTGCTAGCCTCCTTAATGCTTATATTATTCTCTAGAAGATCCATTAAAACAATGTTCTTGTGTCTGACAAACTTATCCTCAAAGAATTCAACATCGCGGGATTTAATGATCTGATTTGATTCAAGATCGAGGAACCTACGAGCATCACTCTTCTTGACAGAAGCCAGGAATATAGTCTTCATTTTCCTTATTCCTAACTTCTAAATCTTGATGTCAGAAAGCTTCAAATATGCTAGACACACCCACACTCGAATGACATTCAAGTTAGTTCTGACCTTTAACTAGAGTTCATGAGAAGTGGTGTCAGACTGTGAAAACGATACTCTGTTAAGAATAAAAAGTGGACTTTAGTGTAGCTTCTTCCTAGAAGCAGTTTGAAAGACTAGCTGCCAACAACATAGAGTTCATCATCACCGTAAAGGTACGGTTCTTCCTTTTGATGGAACTGGGGATCTCCAGGACAGTAGATTGGTGTGCATATCGATCGATAGAAGATTAACAAGTTTAATACGTAATCTAATCCTTCAAAGGAGGAAACTAGGGTTCACAAATTATACCTGAAGTAATGAGAAGAAGATGAAAGTTTTCAGCAACCTTGATCAGTTAGCGACCCCAAGATCTTCTGCACGTATTCCTTCCTCGGATTGGACGTTGTATGGGCGACGATCTTCCAACCTTTTCTTCTTCTTGGCCGGTCCTCTTTCTCTCCTTACGTAAAAAATGAATTTAGAGAAGGCTTCTTCCTTTTTATGACCATGACGGCCAGAGAATAGAGGGTATATATAGGCTACGGCAGGGACCATGAGAAAAAATTAGGGTCAGGTCTCCTAACGGATCTGGGTATCCCATGTTCAGGCCGAACACACAACCTTGGCTCGTTAACAATAGCTCGGTCCACTAAAGATCTATTGTTGCACTATCTTCCTAATCCCAAATTACGATTATGGGCTCCTTCTTATTATATGATTGTTTGTCTCCCCATGTTAAGATATCGAATGTCCATCAATCAAATTAAGTTACTGACAACTATATTGATCGACATCTTTTATCCTAAAGTAGTACCACGTAACTTTATTTATCATGTCTGATATAATCCACCTGTAAGGTTTACATGACAATCCTTATGAGTTTCTTAAGGGGACATCATCAACCTGATGTATCGGGACAGATTTTTTTTATAATCAACAGTCCATCATACACAATGTCATTACCCAATTCATAGAGGTTATTGACCTATAATGAATCTCACTCTTTTATGAGTCAAAGTAATGCACGCTGCATATATATGTCTGTTATTATATCTGGATTAAGAGCACAAGCATCCATAATAACAGAGGTATTTGTTCTCTTATCTAGTCAGTACAAAGAGAACAACCTCAAGTGGTCCTTTTCAGTACACACAAAGTATACTAGTATAAACCTATAGTCAAGATAGACTAATACCAGATTACACTACAACCTTTCAAATGGTTTGTCCAGGTCCATCTAGGTTGTGAACTATTTATATATTCCACAAGGAACTGATAATATGATCTTCTGTGTGATATCGTACACCATATTATCTAAAATATAGAATATCAGACACTTGCATTAACATTATAACAAATACAACATAAAAATATTTGCCTATATGATTCTCATTTAAAAATAAGAAAATATAGTTTATACAAAGTGATGCTTTTAGTATATAACCCTAACAATCTCCCACTTATACTCAAAGTATTGCTTTTTAGTATACAGTTATAAATCTCCCACTTATACTTAAAGCCATGATGCTACGCATCTGACTCCCATTCCTTCAACATGACTATCAAAAGCCTTAGCTAGTAAGATCTTTGTAAAGGGATCAGTTAGGTTGTCTACTGATGTTATCTTGATTACAACAACTTCTCCTCTCTTTATAAAATTTTATATCAGGTGATGTGTTTACCTGTCTTATGGGCTCGTGGTTCCTTCGAGTTTGCAATTGTACCACTATTATCACAATAAAGTGTAATAGTCTTAGGTAAACTAGGTACCACATCAAAGTCTAATAGAAAGTTTCTGAGCCAAACCGCTTCTTTGGCTGCCTCAGAGGCTGCCACATAATTGGCTTCCATGGTGGAATCGACAATATATTTTTTCTTGATGCTTCTCTATACTATGGCTCCACCTCCTAAAGTAAATACATAACCTGAGGTAGATTTCCTAGCATCCCTATTTGACTAAAAAATTTGAGTCTATATACCTGTCACGCCCCAGTCCCAAAATACGTAGGACTAGGACTACGTAACATGCCAGCTACACATTCGACCAGACTTTGGTCCGACTCGAATACGTATAAGCTGTATTATAATGGTCACTATCTACATAATCAAGTAAATATAAATATCTATGCCTCAATCCACAATGAACGTAATACACAAGAATGAGCTACATGTGCTAAAGTCGGCCGCCCAGTAACATACATACTCGAATAGACTCGAACAAGAAATATGAGTCTATAAAACTAGGCTACATCAGCAGATGAATAAATAATATGAATAAATAACCATAACTTAGGTAGATATGATATAAATACCTGATACTAATGCCTGCAAGACAAGCAACTCCATCAGCAACTCCAAAGGCTCCGTAACCGTCTATGCTGCAAAAACTGGCTGGGGACCAGGTCCTTAGAGGAACGTAACAAGGTACAAGAAATAGCATGCCAAAAGTAAAATAGTATAATGCCATACACTCAAGGGTAAACTATTGTAACCATCTAAGTGAAATTCAAGTGAGATCATCATTAGTACTCAGGCTGAAACCACTACAAGCTCTGTGTCGGGAAGCCAGTAGCAGCAATATCAGGTAATGGGCCAAGCTCTGGAACAGAGACTAAAGTACCACAATAATATAATATATATGTATGTAATCAGCCTATAGCCTGTGTCTCTTCCCACCCAATGTAATCACACATCTCATATCCACGATGTCTCATGTCCATAACACGCAAGATTATGACCTCTAACTAGTACAACGAGTCATAATGATATCTATGTATATGCAAGTCTTATGTCACGAATCCTGTAAGCCTATATAGAATCACCATGAATAACTCAAGAAATATTTGTCACATAAAATAGTGTCAAGTGTCCTAGGGTATGGCGTACTTGATAAAGTAAGCACGTAAAAATAAGATAGTGGAATCAACTCTCTAAGTGACGTTGTACGACTCCGCGTATGGCGTCGACACCCGAATCTGGTTCGGACGCTAAGCAACGTCTCACGGTCCTAGGGTAAACACACACATCACACATATCAAATAACTATAATAACTAAATAAGATAATGAAGGCAAGAAACTATGATACATCATGGCAAGGTACACTTGCTTGGGTTCTGAACTCCGTTAAATGCTCCTGGGAAAGTAGAATCTGCACGTACACCTCCGGATGCTGAAACAAACATCACCATTATTTTTAGAATACTTAAAATAGCTATGATTGACTACCCATAAGTCCAATTTGGACACAGGGGCAAAATTAAGTATTTTGGGTCAAAGTGATGTCCACATGTGGCCCACTTCGCACCGTAAAACGTGTCGAAGACAAAGTTCTTCAACTTTGTCTAACTTAGTGTCTACGAGTCCAGAACGACGATACGAACCCAACAAAACGTCCAAAAGTAGATTTCGATGAGCCGATCATGAAATCGCCCGTCATGACAAGCACACACAAAGTTATGGCGAGTGTCAGAACAGGCCGACATGGTATTTTTTGATGAATACGCATTGATTCCGGTATGCACGCACATCCAAATCAAGTTTCACGAAAGCCCACACATCCGCGTTGACGATATGCACTTTTTGGTGCAACTCGCACACGACGAAGTTGCCTCGTTTGGCAGGACGCACCCCCGTATCGCGTCCTCCTTAGGACTATAAAATAAACCTCATTTCGTTCCTCTTGGATAGCCTACAAACAAGTGTACTTCTGTACAAGATTCTAACTTATATGCTTTTCCATTTAGCACATGTGCTGGACTACCCCAAATTCGAACATGTTTCAGACTAGGCTTATGCCCGGTCCACAGCTCTGTGGGAGTAATAGGTACTGACTTAGAAGGTACCAAGTTCAAAATATAAGCTGTAGTCTCTAAGGCATATCCCCAAAATAAATCTGGTAAATCTGAATAACTCATCATTGATCTAACCATCTCCATAAGAGTCATATTCCTTCTTTCTGCTACACCATTCTATTAGGGTATTCCAGGTGCAGTCAATTGGGATATAATCCCAGCTTCTGATAAATAGTCCCGTAAACTCTCCAAAGAGGTACTCGCCACCGTGATCTAAACGTAATGACTTGATACATTTTCTATAACATTTTTCTGTTTCAGCCTTGTACTCTTTGAATTTCTCAAAGCACTCAGACTTATGGCACATTAAATAAATGTATCCATACCTTGAATAATCGTCAATAAATGTGACAAAATATTCAAAGCCACCTCTAGCCTGGATAGTCATGGGCCCACACAAATCAGAATGAACCAATTTCAACACATCTTTGGACCTATACTCCTTTGTCGTGAAAGGCCTTTTGATCATTTTACCTTCCAAGCAGGATTCACATACTGGAAGTGCCTCTACTTCCAATGAACTCAAAGGTCCATCTTTAACCAGTCTTTGAATCCTTCTTTGATTAATATGTCCCAACCGCAAGTGCCAAAGATATGTTTGGTTCATACAAGAAGGTTCTTTTCTCTTATTTAAGTTAGAAGATGTGTTATTCATTAACATAAGTTGCATTATGGGTGAAATAGGATTAATGACATACAAATTATCAACTAATGCACCAGAACGGATAAAATACTTATTTTTCTAATAACACTATTGTTATTAAAATAAACTGAATATCCATCCTTAACTAGCATAGAAACAGAAATTAAATTCCTTCTAAGTGAAGGTGCATAAAGACAATCTCTCAATGTCAAAGACTTATTTCTACAAAAAGATAAAATAACATCTCCTACTGCAACGGCTGCTACTTTTGTAGCGTCACCCATGAACAAGCATATCTCTCCATCACTAAGTCGCCTGGTTTTCTGGAACTCCTACAATGAATTACAGACATGATTAGTGGCTCATGTATCTACAAACCAGGTGATGGTAGATAACACCGCTAAATATGTTTCAACTATTAGTAAATGAGATATACCTTCTTTATTCCCTTATTTGAGAAGTGGACAGTCACTCTTCCAATGTCCTGACCCTTTGCACTTGAAATACTTGTCTTTCAGCTTTTTCATAATGCCTTGAGGTCTCATGCCCTTTTTTGCTGAATTTGCTTGTTTCTGAATGTTATTCTTCTTCTTACCGCCTTTCAGCTTAGAAGTAGAAGCATTTTCATTAACATAAATATAACCATTCTGCCTCATGAGAGCCTCAACATCCTGCAGTTCTTTCGCAAGTTCTTCCAAACTGTACAACATTTTGTTCATGTTATAGTTAAGGCAAAATGTGTCAAAACTTTTAGCCAGAGTCCTGAGAATAATATCGACCTGGGTTTTTCCATCAATTTTAGCTCCAAGGATCTCCATCTCATTCAGATGACCTATCATCTTGAGAACATGATCCCTTATTGGCGTCCCTTCAACCATGGTCATATTCATCAAACTCTTCAGAGCAAACTGCCTAGCTGCCCTACTCTGATATCCGAATAGTTCCTTGAGGTTGTACATCATGTTATAGTTGTGGCCATGGCCTGACGCTGATGCTGCAGTATATTTGACATAGATTCCAGAATGTAACACCGCGCTATCTCATCTGTCTTGATCTACTTCTTATAAGCCTCTTTGACCTCTTCATCAGAATTAGCATCTGGCTTAGGAGGACATTCCTCATGGAGTATATATTTGTACTCTTCAGCAGTTAAGACAATATCCAAGTTACGTTTTCATTCAATGTAATTAGGGCCAGTAAGTTTATTTTCTTTAAGAACCACCATAAGTGGACTGAATGAACCCATATTTGAAATCCTGAGATTCACATAAATAATAATTATGTAGGGCAAAAACTTTTTGAACTAAAAATATATTGATTCCCTCAAAACAATATTAAAAAGTTCACCAATACCTTAAACACTATGAATTTAATATGCCAC
The DNA here is from genome assembly GCA_036927795.1 of Iris macrosiphon. Lineage (NCBI taxonomy): Eukaryota > Viridiplantae > Streptophyta > Magnoliopsida > Asparagales > Iridaceae > Iris > Iris macrosiphon. The sequence goes on from JAYESA010000002.1 coordinate 114,387,183, forward strand.
GATAGTGTAGACGTATACTAATTCAGTATTTGTCTAAGGAGATTTTTTCTATTAATTTTACTATCATGTCAACCTAACTTAATGACAAATAAAATTAATTTGTTGGTCTTTGCTTTGGTCCTACAAATAATAGTAGTGACTCCGAGGGGAGGATACCATTATTTGTATCTAAGTGTACACCATTACTTAATACTAAGTCAATTAATTCGTATTATATTTCTTCAGATGGAGAAGTAAACACACACTAGATAATTTTCTATAATTATCCTAAAAGAAGTCTGTACGGGTGATCCATAATTATACTCATCCGATATGGAGGAAGGCACTAAAGCCAACACGCAAGTATAATTATATCACCTACAAACCAGTAATGGAGACCATACAATTTATACTAAATAAATTCCCTCTCCCACTTAGTTATTTAACAATGAGGGTTTTTCTACTAGTTGATGTAGGTCCATGTTGTCCATTATTAATGCGGGCTTAGTTTATAGAAAACATCCATAGAATAATAAACATGCATAACAGAATAAGCAGATATAGCAATAAAGAAAAAATGAATATTCAACTATTATGGCCATATATCATGCTTCTTCCTCAACTGTCGAATCCAGAATCTTGCTCTGTGTAGAGTTATTCGGGGTTCGACCTACCCGGTCAGGTTGGGGGGTTCAAGACAGCGACCCTTTTTTTTTAGGTTTGGCCATCTTTTTCTTCATCGAAAATCATATGTCTGCCTCCGGACTACTAAAAAATACCATCTCGTCCCGCATCAGAAACAGCCACCATCTCCATCACGATAGAACAAATATTTAAAATTACATCAATCCTATGACTCCCGAAGGAGTTTACACATAATCTAGATTAAAAAAAATTAAATAAATAAGCACGATCAACCCTCGTTATTTTAATTACATCCATGAACAACAACAGCCATAAAATACTGTGGGTTTAAATCACAGAAACAAAATATGCACACAGACCATAATAGTTGGATTTAAGATGCCTGAAAATTTAAGTTAGAACAGGTCTACATCTACCGACTATTTTTTAATGCGAGTTTTATTGGACAACATATGCTGATCCAATACCGGCTCTGATACCAATTGATGGAACTGGGGATCCCCATAATCGTAGATTGGTGTGCATATCGATCGATAGAAGATTAACAAGTTTAATACGTGATCTAACCCTTCAAATATGAAAACTAGGGTCCACGAATTATACCTGAAGTAACGAGAAGAAGATGAAGTTTTTCAGCAACCTTGATCAGTTAGCGATCCCAAGATATCCTGCACGTATTCCTTCCTCGGATTGGACGTCGTGTGGGCGACGATCTTCCAACATTTTTTTCTCCTTGGCCGACCCTATTTCTCTCCTTACGTGAAAAATAAATTTAGAGAAAGCTTGGGTTTGGATGCTTACCCTTTATTCAAAAGAAAAAAAAGGAAAAACCCAGTTTTGTTAGTAGATTCAGTCGGATAGCAGTATTTACACCCTAATCGTTAATAATTTGTAATAGATTTCTAGTTTACTTCTGGAATTCCAACTTTATTATTCTAAAACTAGTAACGTGCACGTACATTGAACACACTTAAAAAATGTTGAAAAAAAATAAATTTGTTATAGATATTGTTGTTCCGTGAAATCAAATTCACCCAATCAAAGAGTATGCCTCCCACCTTAACCACATGAGTTAGAGATGTTTGGTGATAGTTAGATAATATTAGGTAGTTAAAAAAATTAGTTAGAAGTTATTTATATATTTTATTTTTAATTACAAAAAGATTTACATACGACTTAGACGGCTCATTTTGAATCATTTTCAAGCTTATTTATAAAGAGCAGAGATAATGGATTCGCAACAGATGAAAAACTAATGGTAAATTTGCCAATGGTAACCGATAATCCGATAATCCAACCTGATTTACAACTAGAATTTTGGGTATATATAATGGTGTGTAATGGGTCGTGCAGCTACGAACCCGGCCTGGTCCCGGCACGGTCAAAACTTGCCTGGGCCGACCCGAGCCCGCTAAACGGGCCAACCCGGTTAGGTCTAATTCTTTGACGGGTTCGAGTTGTGTTTGAGATTTAGGCCTAGCCCGTATTCCATACCGGACCTGGGCTGGGTTTAATTTTTTCAGGTCCGCGACCTGGCCCTGCCCAGACCTAAGCCCATAAAACTTCGGTAAATATAAAGATTAAAAATCAAATTTGAATAGGAGATATGAGGCATATGAACACAGGACCTCTTAGTATTCTATTACTCCTACAACTAACCACTAGACCCAATATATTTTGTGTCAGAAATAGATATAATATATTATAAATACAAAACTAGTGTGTGTGTGTGTGTGTGTATGTGTGTGTATATATATACAAATCAATGGTTAAGATTAGATAACTTAACCAAGATCCAACGGTTGATAACATGGGGATGCTTATCGCCGATTTTTTGTATCCCCAAGCATCCCCATGTTATCAAACGTTGGATCTTGGTTAAGTCATATAATCTTAACCATTGATTTATATATATATATATATATATATATATATATATATATATATATATATATATATATATATATATATATATATATATATATATGGGAGAGGATATTGTACCAAGGCTTATTGCATCATTTATTGCACCAAGCAATCTCAGCCACACATTTTTTTGAAATGTGTAGTTATAAAGTATGCTGACATGGAAGTAACTTTATGGGATGATTTATTACCACACATTTCAAAAAAATTGTGGTTGAGATTGTTTGGTGCATTATTGCTTGGTACAATATTCTACCCATATATATATATATATATATATATATATATATATATATATATATATATATATATATATAGAGAGAGAGAGAGAGAGAGAGAGAGGAGGAGGAGGAGGAGGGATCTATGTGAGACTCGTCTCACTATTCTAATATATGTACCCATGATACACGTATTATACGTATATAGCTTGCTTATTGTTTAATTTTTTACTTTATGCTTTATGTCATTCATGCATTGTTTAGGTTATTTTTTATAAATTTTTCTTAGTTGCATGCTTTGGACCGTTGGTCCCTTGGTTTTTTTGGTGTGTGGCTGTGACGAACCCAAGTGAGGGGTATGGATTATAATCCAATGGCCTACAATCCTAGCACTTCCAATATAAGTTATCCCACTTTCTTTCCTTCACTTTTCTCTTCCTTTCATTTCTCTTTCCTTCTTCCCCAGCCGAGAGCAGCAGTCGAGCTTGGCTTTGGCCGTGGGTGACTTGGTAGTGTTGGTATTAGGCTAAAGCTTGACCGTAGGCAAGTACATCTTGCCAACCAGGTGAACCCAGGATTTGGAACTTCTTGATAACCTAAGTTTGCATTTATTTGCTAGCTTAGTTATCTGTATATCTTTAGTAGCTTAGAACTGGGTTGTAGACTATTTTGTAATCTTGATATTTTGTTGCTCTTGTATTTGATCTTATACGGGAAAGTAGAGAACAACAAAGTCGGAGCACAAAGTGTGCTGGCCGGAGAAGAATAAGAAAATTCTGCGAAAAGTGTGCATGAGACCCTTGAAAACTTGAGTGCACTGGGTGCTATCTCATAAAGATGCTTGCGTTCAGCAAAGCATTCAAATTCTTGAAATATGCTTGCCTTCAGCACATCATTCAATCCTTGCAAAAGTGCGCCACGATATATTGAGTACTCTGGGCGCACTTTACTCCTCATGCATATGTTTTGTACGAATGTCATCTAATCAAATCCTTGCAAAAGTGCGCCAAGGCTATCAAAAACTTGGACGCACTTTTGAGGTAAATCCTCAACGGCGCACATTTGAGCGTTCAGCCTCGTCAATCAAGAGAAAGTGCAACAAGCCTTTGTTGGCGCACTCATTCCTTTTTTTGAGTATTCTTGATATGCGAGCCTTGACTTTGGCATCGTCTCGACTGTCATATTCTCAAATGTTGTGTCTCGACTATTGTGCCATGCTTTGAGACTTATGTTTTGTCTTTTAGTAGACCTTCCTACGCTTGTCTGTAAGCCAAACCTCCCTGCTGGCACACTTGGTAAAAGTGCACCAAGTTCATATCTTGTATACTTTCATCATTGTGAGCCAAACCTCCCTACTGGCAAGATTGATGAAAGAGCGCCAAGCCCTGGCTCGCGCACTTTTATCATTGTGTGACAAGGTTCTAGAAGTACGCTTTAGTATGATTTGTGCGCCATCTTTTGCTCGGAGCACTTTTTGTACTAAAGTGCGCCGGAACTACCCGGACTAGTGATTTGTGCATCAATACTGTTTTTGGTAATTTGTGCGCCAATACTATTTTTGGCCATTTGTGAGTCAATGATATTTTTGGTCATTTGTGTGTCAATAGTGGTTTTGGCCCATTATGCGCGGATGATTTATTTTTTTGCCTGATTATGCGCCAACCCTTAATTGCTGCTTTATGCACATGTATATCATTATTCTTTTGTTAGTTATGCTTAGCACTTGATGTTTCTCTAGTTCTCTTTTATCCAGTTATTTTAGTTAATCCTGGTTATTTTCTGAATGTGACATGATATGGATCTTGATTTCCTGACCTGAGCTAAGTGATTGTACACTATAAATGAACTTTTGAATCTTGACCCGGAACTGATAACCCTGGTACTCCTGATCTTGATACTTCTGATAGTGGCTCAACAGCGCACTCATGACTCGAGAATTTCTGTAACTGTCTTGATCAAGGCTATTAGTAGCACCTGTATTGCATGTCATGTATCCCCATGGTTGAATTTGATTGTGCTTGTCAAGTTATTGTCCTATCTTGCATCATGTCTAAGGTAGATTCCTGAGCACCACGGTCGAGAATCCTTGATAATTGTCCAGGCTAATAACTAGAATAACAATCTATAAAGCATCTAGAGAGATTCCTGGCTACATGCAACCTGGTATCCCAGCGACACCTGATGGATTTGGAGCTCTCCGTCGAGAGGGGCACACTTCCAGCACGTCGTCGAGTGTTGCAATTACCAGAAAATGATTATACCTGATTTATTTATTCTATGTATACTTACGCCTGGATAATTTGGATAGTCTACAGGGCATGTGGTTGTAAGAAATCTCAAACTGCATGTGTTAGTAACTAGGAATGTGATAACCCTAGTTAGCTAATGATAACAAGCCGTAGGGCACGATTGACCGTGATTGCTTGATTTTCAGTCTAGTACTGTCCTGATTTAAATTAACAGCTGATCCGAAAATGGTAACCGAAGTACTGATTCCCGATGTCCTTATTTAATTACTCCAGAATTGTTTAACTGTTATTTTACCTCTTTTTTTATTGATTTTTCTGCATGCTGGTTTTAGTTTATAAGTTTGGCTCCATTGTGATACTTGTTGTTTGGGGTCTGACCCCACTGGTTTTGTATGGCCAAATTTTAGAGCAGAACCGCAGGACCTCCCGTACTTTCCTCTTCAAGATGGTGAACACGATGAGCACCCGAGGACAAGAGTGGATTTTCTTCTTCCTCACCCACTTGATCTTGTACATTATACTTTTGAGGCGTTTAGCCACCGAGCACGTGTTTAGCTCGTGCTTTGGGATTCTTGATACTGCAGCCTGCGGGCCTACATGTAAAGCATATTCTAGACTATAGATAGAGCTGATCATGTAATATTGTACTCTGCTAGTTCTTCATTCTGGTAACTAGCTTCATGATCATCTGGGTATGTATAGTTTGGAACGCCTTACTATTATATGTTTGGTGATTATGCATCTTATAAACTTGTTGCATGTTTTTTGAGATTAAGACACCTAGGATTCTTGACCCATGATTGCATGATGGATTGTAGAGTAAATCCGCATATGTCTAGACAGCTGTGACCGTATCTCGGGGTATAGAATACTTTGATATACGTAGATGGCTTTGTCTGCCCCCGCTCTACCGTTTTTGGTTCTGGGACGTGACAATCCACATCCCCTTTTTTTTGCATCCCCAAGCATCCCTATATTATCAATCGTTGAATCTTGTTTAAGTCATATAATCTTAAGCATTAATTTAAATGGTTCAAATTAATGGTTAAGATTATATGACTTAAACAAAATCCAACAGTTGTAAACATGAAGATGTTTGGAGATGCATAATAGAGGGAGATGCGGATTCCTCCTCATATATATATATATATATATATATATATATATATATATATGTGTGTGTGTGTGTGTGTGTGTGTGTGTGTGTGTGTGTGGAAAAAAGGGGGCTCATATTCCTACATGAGCCAATGCACATGTGGACCAATAGAAATGGAGTGTACTAGTGCACAAGGGATGTAGGAATCAATTTCTATTGGTCCACATGTGCATGACTTATATCCCGTTTATATATATATATATATATATATATATATATATATATATATATATGGGAGGAGATATTGCATCAAGGGTTATTGTAATAATTATTGCACCAAAAAAGACAAAAAAAATAAAAAAAAAAATAAAAAAAAACAGCCAGGATGAGCAATATTAAACCAATCCTAAGCCAAGATTCTGACTCGAATAAACCAATAAATTATGAGCCCCCTTTTTTGATTCCTCTCTCTCTCTCTCCAAACAGAGACAGGTCCGTCTTATAATAAATATAGAAACATAAACCAATAAACCCCCCATGCAACCATCCTCTCTCTCTCTCTCTCTCCAAACCCTAACTCTAGAGAAGAATTCTTCTTCGACGACACCAATGGCGGTGGTTCCCAGAGCTTCGCCGCCGGCGCTGTACGTCGGGGACCTCCACCCGGCAGTCACCGACGGAGAGCTCTTCGAGCACTTCGCCAAGGTCGCCCAAGTAACCTCCGTCAAGGTCTGCCGCGACTCCGCCACCGGGTCCTCGCTCGGTTATGGATACGTCAATTATTGCAATCCTCGCAGTGGTACATATATAATTCCCCTCATTATCAATCATCATTGTCGCTACTTTTATTCTCTTTCTAAATCGAGAATTTTTATGTTTTCTTCTATTTTCTTGCGATGCTAATAGTGGAATAATTTTCTGATCTAAATTGAGAAATTACGGAAAATGTGGCTCTTTTATCTGATTCTTTGGTGGTGCTATTAAACAAATTTGTATTTTTAGGAATTTGAAGGATTTTAAGTTATTTTCATTTTGGGGAACGAAGGAATTATTTTGGATTTCTATCATTGTCCCAAATTATCGTTTTTTTCCTTATGCTAATATGGAATTTTCTCCTCCTTTAAAGAACTAATTTCCACAACTTTTTGTTATTATTACTACTCCTAGTTTTGTTTTTGTTTTTTTTCTTATTAAAATTTATTTTTCCAAAAATAAAGAAACGAAACTCCCTCGTTTTAATTTTTTTTGTTGAATTGAAAGATTTTTTGTTTTTTTCTTTTCTAACTTTGGGGACTGGATGACTTCTTGATTAATTTTCAATTCTAGAATTATATTTATCCTAAAAATTTCTTTTCATTATTTAACATTTATTTCCAACTGATTCGTGGAAGTTTTCTGTAATTTATCTTAATCTTGGGCGCTGAATGAAGTATTTGTGTTTTAATTTGGTATTTCTGTCCTACTTTCTATATCAAAATAAAATCTGCAACGTTGTTGCTAGTTTTTTTTTCATAATTCTTAGTTTTCTAAATCAAGAAATTAAGGAACAAAAATATCTGTTATACAATTTTTTTAAGCAATGTTATTCATTAAATGTCTTTTTGGGTGAATTTCAAGGATATATATATATATATATATATATATATATATATATTCCAGATACTCGATGTATTATTTCCATTTTAATATTTCCATTATAAGTTTGAAATTTATTGTACCCCCTAGTTGTATAATTATTATTTTATTTATAAATTATTACTAAATTAGGAAAGTAAAAACTCGGTTATATCATTTTTTTTCTTTGGCCAATGTTATTTATTATTTAACATTTATTCGACAAGGAATCAATTTGGTGTTCCAAATTAAGAAAAAGAAATTTATTTAAATGTCTGGTATGATTGAAAGGATTTTCTCCATAAATTTATTTAACATTTATAGCAATTCTTTTGGATTATCCTCTTATATATACAAGCATCGGGGCACACACATTGTGTGTAACACATTTTTTTTTATTTCGTTAGATGACTTCCTATGGAAGGCAACCAAGAAAATATCTGATTAAGTCACACTTCGCGTATGGCAAACAAAATTAATTGAGCATACAGAAAGAGAAACTTACAATCTATAGACAAAGAGATTGGCCATGTCGTTCTTTCAGGTTATTGGGTTCTTTCAGGTTATCGGGTTGCAAAGGGACCACTTGACCTGCATAAGCCTTCCCATCGGGCGCTTGTGGTTCATTGCTTTGAGAGCATCCGCAGCTTCAAGAAAAAGGAAAGAAAAGTCGTGTCAATGTCCCTTTAGTTGTTGGTGTCATCGTGTCCGGTACGTATCAAATCAATACCGTGATGGCGGTGTAGGAAGTTGTTGTAGGCGTAGGGGAGGGATCGCCAGAGCTACGACGAAGGAGGATCCGAATGGAGGCGGATCCGAGGCCAGCGAAGGAAATAGCCGCCATTCAAAGATCAATTGCATACGTAAATATCCTTGGTTCATGAACAAACCGTGATCACCAATGCCCTCGTGTGCCAACTAACTTGCTTACTAGTATACAAAATGAATCATAGAAATATAGTTATAACACAAACCAAATAAAAATATATAATAATTTTATTAACAAAAACAAAAAATTCTATAATGAATTCTCCTAAGTCACATGATTATCCAAATGTTCATTTGATTAAGATTAGCCGAATGATTCTCCAAATTCTCTTCCCTGGGTTATACTCCGTGAATAAAAATTCCATGGAAGGTCAAAAGCGATGTCAGAGAAGGAAATATCCAATATCTAGCTTCTACTTATTGATACAAAAATAGAAAATAGTATGTGACTTGTGCATGGCCTCCGCTGCATGCACGTGCGTGTGTTTGTGCGACTTCAAGTGCGTGCGTGTATTTGTATGACTTCAAGATTAGGATTGTGTATATATTGTTTGTCCGTCACTCATCAAACATGCAAAATTG
>JAYESA010000002.1:114401259-114451259 GCA_036927795.1 Iris macrosiphon
ATGGTATATTTCTTGCAGCTACTGTCAACAATTGCGTTATGCCTGATCTTGTTGTAGAGCCTTTTTTGGTTTAGCTTGATGAACTACGTTTGTCACTTTACAGGCTTCAAATGTATATGTTAAGAACATTGATGATGGTGTTGATGATGATGTTCTGCACGAACATTTCAGTCAGTGCGGCAATATAACCTCTGTGAAAATCATGCGTGATGAGAAAGGATTTAGTAAAGGGTTTGGGTTTGTATCTTATAAAAGTCCAGAGGAAGCTAGCAAGGCTGTTACCACTCTGCATGGTAGTCAAGTTCGCTTTAAAGTTTTTGTTATGATTTTCATCATAATAAAATTCTCATATTTCAAATATGGACTCGATGCAGGATGCATGTTTCATGGGAAGCCTTTGTACGTTGCAATTGCTCAAAAGAAAGAGGAAAGACAAACTCAACTACAGATGCAGTATGCTCAGCGAATGACAGATTTAGCAGGAACACAAACTGCACTAATCCCTGCTGGATTCCATCCCCTTTACTACGGCCCTGCTGGTGTAGTCCCACAAATCCCTCCCAGACAGGGACTTGTCTATCAGCCTTTTGGAACTAGTGGATTCATTCCTCCAGCAAGACCGACTTTCCAACCAATGCCGCTTTCAGTGGTGAGTCACATCTCATTTTTCCGTTGTTTTCTTCGAATTAAGTTGCATGCTCTTATTAAGGCCGTCTTGTTTTTTTCCTTTATGTTGTGGTTAGGCTAATTATATACAATTTTCAATTGTGATCCTACATAATCTGTAGATTCCAAATACTCTGAGACAACACAGGCAAAATAGGGGTTGGATGAATGGACGTATGCTTCCTCAATCAGGGCAGTCAATTCTGTACATGCCACACTTGAACCAGTTAAACCCTTCTTTGAACTTGCCAAAAGATCCAAATGGTTATGCAGTAAGTAACCTTCTATTATCAACATGTACACTTGTGTGATTTATATTACTCCATACTTCTTGGAGTATTCTAGTTCTTAACCTGCTATATTTGTATCTTTAATTTTTAATTCGAATGCTCATTCATAATTCACCACTTAGGGAGTTTTTGTATGTTGAGAATAGTAGTTTTATTTTCCAATATTTGTTAGTAATGACTGACTTTGGTGGACGTATAACATTGTAAAAAAAGATAACTTTGGTAGTGACACTTTTATATATATATATATATATATATATGTCCGGATCGGGAGCCCCGTTTCCAGAGCCCCGCCGAAGCCCCGCTATCCTCGACCGTTGGATCGAGCGGGCGCGCGCACGCGGGCCCCCTATCCGATGGTGCAGGGGGACGGGACTTCGGCGGGGCTCTGCGGACAGGTATTTTGATCCGGAGCCTATATATATATATATATATATATATATATATATGAGCCATATGTTCATATTCCTACATAAGCCAATGCACATGTGGACCAATAGGAATTGAGTGTACTAGTGGACATGGGTGCACATAGGATGTAGGAATCCATTCCTATTGGTCCACATGGCTCATGTAGGAATATGAGTCTATGGCTCATATCCCGTTTATCCTATATATATATATATATATATATATATATATATATATATATATATATATATATATATAATCTTATGATATGGTGAATCGGAATTTTTTGTGCCATAAAAAAAATAAAAATAAATAAATAAATATATATATATATATATATATATAATCTTATGATATGTTGAATCGGGATTTTTTGTGCCATATTATGTTATGTATGGGATTCGACAAGTGGTGGGTGGACAAGGTTAGGGAGTGCGTTTGCACACCGTCCTCTATTCTAGTTCAGGGTCAGCCGGTGGGTTTCTTCAAGAGTAGCCGGGGTCTACTTCATGGTGATATTCTCTTCCCGTTCTTATTTGCTATTGTCATAGAGTTCTTTTCGTACTTGCTGGATGAGGCTGTTTTGGATAGGCTTATTACTCCCCTTTTCGAAAAATCAATCCGATGATTTCTCATCTTATCTATGCGGATATATTCAAAGTTATCTTGCTATTAGGAACTATGGTAAATTGCAGTTTATATCGTAAGCATATTTGAAAGTTGTAAACATTGAACCATATCACTTAACGTGATAACTTACCCAGCCGAATTGTCCGTCCCTGCATAGAAACAGAAATAATACTTACCGCCCTTGCATAAGACAATATGTTAACATGTGTCCTATCTATATGCGGTCAGTGGTGGTATCGACACCATGAAGGACTATTCGATGGCATTGTGATGCTCCTTACCAACCATGGTTATAAGCCCAACTGGAGGTCTCGTAATGCCTCGTACCGAAGCACGTTCCACATATTGTGCACAAGTTGTCCATGACCATACGAATACGTGAACAGTTAAACTATCAAACATATGCATGACACAAAACAAAAGTAAGCAGTAATATCTATATACTCATGCAGCAGTTCAAATTTTCTCAAAGTCGTATGTTTCAATTTGGCAACCCGTAGTCACCAAATAGTTTCGAGGCACCATGCCACCAATATTTTGGATACCGCATCCCTTCCGACAGTTCCGTAATTTCGAACCAGAACTACTCGCTTCGCATACGAAGCATGTCTTATAGGTCTCGTGCATAGATGCACTCGACGATTACAGTTATTCTATGTCCTAATCTTAGTGGTAAGCATGGATTGTGGCTATTGTTTTCTAGTTACGTTCAACCGGACATCATCGATTGGAACGTTTTGAGGCATTAAGAATTCGTTCACGTGAAGGAGTCGAAAAGAAGGGTCTGAACCACCCATCGAGTAGAGAATATGTCGAGAGAATGAGACCCGCTTCGCAACGATCAGACGTCAGTTACACGTGTTCCTGTAATGGCTCCAAGTATCGTGTTAGAATCCTTCTTCTATCCTTTCAAAATTTTCAGAAATGAATGCAGACACAGATGCGAAAGCACATTCATCAAAACCAAGTAGCGAAAACGTTCAAGAAAAACATACAGTGAACCGGTCTCGTTAAAGGGACTCTTATATAGAGCTCACTCGCCGAGACACAACCCACTGCATCTAGGACTTATTCCAACAGAAGCCAATCCATTAGTTGGAAATGTTCTCATAGCATTCGTCCAAATCGAATTAATGCCGAAGGGTATTCAATACAAAGTTACGACTAAGACAAACTAGCCACAAGCCCATTACGTAGTGCGTCTCCCGGTCGGAACGAGACACTACATTATAGACGATTGGTTGGCAAACTTATATATTTTACTGTTACACGACTAGACATAACCTACGCAGTTGGAGCAGTTAGTCAGTTTATGCATGCCCTCGACAACCATATTGGGAGGCTATCTCTTGTATTCTACGATACTTGAAGGGTGTACCTGAAAAAAGTTTGTTGTACAAACTTTCCCAGTTGCTTACGATGATGGGGTTCAGTAATGTTGATTGGGCTGGCAGTCGCAGTAATAGGAGGTCTACTTCTGGCTATTGTACATTTGTGGGTGGCAATCTTGTAACATGGCGTAATAAGAAGTAGAATATTTTGGCTCGTTCTAGTGCAGAGGTTGAGTACCATGTGATGGCTCATACATCTTCTGAGATAATGTGGGTACAGTCTCTTCTTCATGAAATGGAGATTATGATTACCTATTCTGATGGAGATGTATTTTGACAATCAGTCGGTAATATTTATCGCAAGTAATCTAATGTTTCATGAACGACTAAGCATATCGAGGTGGATTGTCATTTTGTTCGTGATTTGTTGCTGAAAAAACAGATTGTCATTCCTTATGTTCAGTCTGAGGATCAATTAAATGATATCCTCACCAAACCACTTGCTCGTAGTCCATTTTATGATCTATGTAGCAAGCTGGGTATGATTGATCTATATGCTCCAGCTTGAGGGTGTTAGAGTTATTATTGTTATTTATCTTATGAGGGTATGATACTAATTGTGGGTGTATTACATATCAATATAAATAGACATGAGATGCAACCTAGATTTTTATGTCCTTGCAATTTCCTTTCTCATATTCTCTCTTCTCTCTTCTCCATCTCCAAACTTCACTGTAATAATTAAGTTCTTATTGGTACAATTGTTCTTTATTCACGAATAACACTGTCATGTTTGAGTGCGGTCGGTTTCATCCCATGTTAGTTTAACATCAGTTCTACATTAAGTGTCATTTTTTGAATGCCAAGTCACAATTGATAATAATAAAGTTCTTTATTGATACAACTGATCTGTAATTAACCATCAATAACACTGTTTTCTTTGGAACTTATCTTGGAGGATTTTTCCACCTAGTATTCTAGGATTTTAACAAGTTATACATTGTTTAGAAGTTAGAATGAATAACATGGCATTTTTCTAATGCCAAGTCACCCATTGGTAAGAATCAAGTTCTTATTGATACAATTGTTCTATATACACGAATAACATTTCCATGTTTTAGTACTGTCAATTTTTTGAATGCCAAGCTGTGTTGATCTGGGCGCTAGGCAAGGTGACATGCCTCCCGCCTCGCCTAGGCATCGTCTATGAACTTGTTGCTCCTGTATACATAGAAGAAGAAGAAGAAGAAGAAGAAGAAATCAACAAAAACAACAAGTTAAAAAAAAATTGAAGAAGAAGAAGAAGAAAAAAATAAACAAAAACAACTAGTTTAAAAAAACTAGAAGAAGCATAAGAAATAAAAATAAAAAAATAGAGGAAAAAAGAAGAACATACAAGCAGGCTGTTGGTCGTCTATCTCACCTGAGTGGTCTAGACTGCAATTTTTTTTCTACTTTCGAGTTTGCAAAGCAACAGCAAAACCGGGATTCCTTTTTTTTTTTGCAAAGAAGCAGCTTCTTCTGAACATGAAACCCTAAAGCCTAATTACAAATTTCAAATGGAAAATTATATTTATACCCATAAATAATTTACTGCCTAAATATCGTTTTTTTTTCCTGGACGATCCTAGGTAGTCACCTAGGCCATTGCAACAACCACAGGACCCAGGTCGAGGTGGTAGGCTTTTTACCTACCCGCCTAGGCATCGCTTGTGACAATATAGATGCCAAACCACCAATTGGTTTAGAAGCTGATGTTGAACTGTCTATATTCACGAATAACACTGTCAGGTTTGAGTACGTACAACATGGGATGGAGATCCTCTCTATCAGACTATAGTATTGTATGATCAGTTTCATCTTGTTTGAGTACATATGATGTAGAACTGATGTTAGTTGTGTGCCTTGTGGCATCATTTGCTTCATTTCTTGCCTTAATAAAGTTTAGTTTTGGCTCCATTTATGGCCAACATTTAAGATGGTTATGCAAAAGTCTTACGAGAACATAGGTCAAGTTTAAACTCCATCTTTACATTTAGCCTACATGAAAATAAACAGGCATGAGAAGAAGGAATGCAGAGTACTCTTTCAGGTTTCCATCATTCTTTCTTTACTTCGCATAGATGGTGTTTACTGTTCTCCAACTTTTGTATGAGGGATATTTTGTGCTATCACAAAAAACCTTCTTATATAGACTTTTCCTTCTTATATATATAAGGTCTCGTGATTGATACTCGATAGTCCCTTGAGACTATGAGCATCTAATTTGGGCATGCGAATCTGCTATGATGATGAATATGTTCTTTCTATATGCTCCATTCGGTTATTTTGTTTGTTTATTATTTTGATAGCGCTCTGGACAGAGCGAGTTTGTACCAAATGGACGCAAAGGTGGAGTAAACATTAGTAATGGACCTGCTCCAAATTCACAACGTGGCATGGAGATGCTCAGCAGTATGCTTTCAGCAGCTGCTCCTGAGCAACAAAAGCAAATGCTCGGCGAGCGTCTTTTCCCCTTGATCCAGAACCTGAAGGTAGCCTCCTTTACTGTTTGCTAGTAGTGTAAAATTGTTATCAACTAGGCTCTGATGCTTCATTTATGTTCCAATAAGATGAGATTTGTAATACACAATTTGCTTTCAGCCTGATCTTGCTGCTAAAATTACTGGGATGTTGTTGGAGATTGACAACTCTGAATTATTACTGCTGCTGGAATCACCAGAATCTTTGGCTGCTAAGGTTGATGAAGCAGTTCATGTGCTCGAGATTTCCAACAAGAATAAAGTAGGTGGAGATTAAGAGGCTCTGCATGCCAACAGTTACTTATCAGCATAGGTTAATGCTGTCAGTTGAAATGGCAATTCATCTCTGAAATACATTCTTTTAAGCATTGCTTATCATTCATAGTCTGCATTTAGGGCTTATGAGTTTTGTTGGTGAGCTTTTTTAGGACTCTTTAAGTCTTTAGTTTCTTGTTTCAGAGGGTTTCACTGACGTGCATTCCAGGAAATACCTGACAACTGTTAGCTTTGGAAAACTTATATATTTAGCGCTACAATCACTGACCTTTTAGTTTTTTTTTTTCCCTCGTTATATGACTGACAGAGTTACTATTTAATATTGAGGATTTACACCTCAAGATGGGTGTGGAACCTTATTTTATATGTTAATGATGAATTGCGGAGGAATTGGTACTCCGATTGATGAGCTTCTTTGTGGGGTGATGTTTTTTTTAATCTTGATTTAGACGTTGTTCATTTAGGTAATCTATAGTTGTCCTAGAATATGATTTTTAATATGTAACCTTGTCCAGTTAGATAAGAATGTGTGGTGTGCCTGCTTAGTTATGTTTGATTCGAAAAAGGTTAAGGAAATGACTGGGAAATTTGTTCATCATTGTTGTACAGTTGCAATGGGTTAGACAGAAAAGACTAGATAGTGCTGGTTATCTTGCCATACAAGTTTGAGCTTTTACCAAAACAAAACAAAACAAAACAAAATAGGTACACTGTGACTGCTTCTATATATATTTTTATTTTATTGTGGTTGCTAAAGCAAAAGTGTCATTCACAAGCAAATGGACTGATGCGGCTGTTTGGATGCTTGTAGCTCGTTGAAATTATAAAAGTGTCACTTTCAACGTGTTGTAATACAGTATACTTGTATCATTTATTGCTTTTCAAAATATATTTAGTTATATAGTTTTCTCCCTTCCCAACCCCCAACCCACACACACATATTCACACATATTCACTTGCAATGGAGTTCTTTTTCATTTCTCTTACAACTGAGAAATGAAAAAAATGAGGATCCAGTTGTAATAAATGTCATATCACAACCACTGACAATGGAATTGTCATGCCAAACACAAAAACAGCCTCCTCATGGATCAGTTGCAATATAAGTACAAGTTTTAGTGCATTTTTACCAACCCAAACTGAGTCTAATGGAGACAAGATCATTTGTAGCATTCTTTGATTTGCGGTCAATTAACTTACAAAAGTAACTTGTGACAACAATTTATGATGAGTTTCTAAAAGTTGGCAAATCCATGCAAAAGAAACACAGTCTCTCTCTCCTCTCTAAGGACATGTTTGGTAAACCGTAAGTGTAGGAAGATTTTGATTTGTACTTTCAATGATGGATTTTATGTAGAAATTCATCCACTTTCTTGTCTTCTAGTAGGGGACAAATGTGTTTGGTTGAGATAGGAAAGTAAAAAGTGCGAAGTGGAAGATTAGACAAATGTGTTTGGTAACTTTGGTTGAGATGAAAAAGTGAAAAGTAAAAAGTGAAAGAGTATATTATAATAATAATAAATTATAATTAATTCACATAATTAGTTTGATAAATTAATTTTAATTATTTACTAACTAATTAAAAATTAAAAACTTATAAACTCAAAATTAATTACTAACTGATTAAAAATTAAAAATTATATTTAAAATTTATATTATTTTTGGATTAGTTATTCATTAATCTAATAAATAATTAGCAATAAAAAATAAAAAATAATTAGTATTATCCGGATGTGACAGTCGATTTTTTTTATTATTGTTACCTAATAAAAAATAATAAGTAATAATTAAATATCATAATTATTTAATAAGATAAATAATTTATTTCAAATAGTTATTAATATCTTATTTACTAATTAATTATTAATAATCAGATAATTCCAATAAATTTGGTCCAAATCTAGGAAGTACGGACACATTCAAACTTTTAAACCTTATCGTCGTCACCAAAAAATTATTAACAAAAAATAACTTTATCTTACTAATTAATATTTAATAATCAATTAGATATTATTTGTAATTAATAGTTTTAATTATGTACAAAATTAATAACAAAATAGAATTTTTACAAACATCAACCCACCTCCTAAGAAAAATGTTGGATGTAGGAAGCCTTCCCACGTCAGCCAATAGGAACTGCACGTTTCTTATCTAGTTTTTTCCCTTCCCATCTTACAAGTTTTACAAACAAAGAAATGCTTTTCAGCTGCTTTTTCTAGTAGCCAAACAGACCCTGAGGGGCTGTTTAGTGATTTTTATCCGGAAAAGAGTGCTTGTGATGGAAGTGGCTCTTGGATTTCCAATTCAGTTGTTTGGTGATGCTTGGTGTGTGCGTGTGTGTGTATGTGGAGTTTAGGACTTGGATGTGGACGAAAAGCTAAAGTATTTAATTAATTAATGTATAGTAATTAGTTAATCACAAATATTTAGCAATTAATTAATATATATAGTAATTAATTATTCAATTATTTAGTAATTAATCATAATTATTTCTTTTTTATTAATTAATCTTCATTACTTTTCTTTAAAAAAATTACTTATTATTTTTTTTTCTTAAGTAACACTAATTACTTATTATTTTTTATATTAACTTTTAGAATATGTCTCTAATTACTTATCAATTAATCAAAAAATTAACTCCCACATTCAGGTAATACTAAGTTTTTGTTGCTAATTATTTATTAAACTAACTAATAACTAATCAAAAATTAATTAAAATTTTAAGTATAAAAGTTTAATTCTTAATTAGTTAGTAATTAATTTTGAGTTGCTAAATAATGATAATTGTTAAAAAGTAATGATTGTTTAATAATAATAACTTAATACTTAATTATAATGACAAATATTTTATTAGATTAAGTGAATAATAATAATAATAATAATAATTATTATTATTATTATTATTATTATTATTATTAAATTAACTTTTATTTTTTACTTTTTTATTCTAATCAAACACATTTGTTTCCTTCTAAACGGACAAAAAAGTACATGATTTGACATGTTCAAATCCAAATTTTCATTCCATTTTTCATCCTTTAAAATTTAAATTTAAATTTTTTTTACATTTACGGTTACCAAACAGGTGCTAAATTGCAGTTTAAATGCTCAACTTGGATTGGATTGCACGATTTCTCACCTAAATTGTGATATTGGTAGCATTTGCGGTTGTGATAGTGGCGTCGTGCCTGCTTTTTGCGTTCTTGCGTACTTGGAGAAGAATGTGGCTATTGTAAGGCAAGTACTTTAGTACAACAGCCAGAGAAGGTTCTCACTCCCATTTATTACGGATTTAGAATTGAAGGACCACTATTAGTTATGGCTGGTCACTATTGTTGTTGAGGACCACTATGACGATTGTCTTGTAAGGATAATATCCAATCATAAAGACAAGTTACATCATCACCCTATAGATGCATTAATGTACGGGCTATGTTATGACTATAACCAAATGCCTACAACCATTTTACAATCGCCACGTGATAGTTATGTAACGTCCACGTGAGGGTCGTCCATTAGAAGAGCGAAGAAAGATGGGACCCGATGACTGTTCGGGTGGCCGTCACGTGGAAGAAACGTCACGTGGCAGCCGTTTATTGAAAGAAGAGGTGGGACCAAGTGTGATCCACATAGCAGGAGGAAGAGAGAGTTGTAAGATGGTTGTAAGCTTTTGTTAGTAAACTTAGCATTATTGTTAATGTACACGGGCACGTCCTTGATCAATATTGTGATATATTCATCCACGAACCCCAAAAGAAGGCAATACCCAAGTGGTAGTGATATGAGTCTCATTTGGTACGTGGAATGTTGTTTCGTATACTATACAATATTTTTGTAAATAATATTCATGTGAAAAAATATGATCTTTTTATTTACATTAAGTTATATTTAGTAGCATGGTTTCCTAACAAAAACCTATTATAGTCTAGTTTTCTATTGGGGCCCAATCGGTCCGAACTGACATAGATCCAAACCTGACCTTGACCCTAATACGACTTTAACCCCAGCTAGACCCTAACACGAATACTAAAATCCGATTGTAACCTGACCGTCCGAACTAACCTAGACTCGTATCCAACCCGATCCAATTCGGATCCGACCCTAAACCTACTGCCAAAAACTGAGCCAGGTCCGATTTGGATCCGACCCGAACATGCTAGAATCTGAACCAGAATCGACTGACCTGAACTCGACCTCCAAGCGATTGGGACCCGATCCGAACTCGCTTAAATCGAATGCTGAACTCGACTTGGACCTGACCAAAACTCGACTAAACCAGATTCAGTCTGAGCCTGACTGGAACCAACTCTGAACCCCTCTAACTTGGATCGAACCCGACCTGACATGGACTCGAACCCAACTAGACTAGACACAACTCGACTTGGACCCGACCCAACTAACTAGCACCCGAACAAGAGTGACCCAAGCTTGATAATTTATTCCCATTGAGAATAAATACATCCACCTATTTTGTGGAGAATAGGTTTCCTATGGTTCGCGGAAAGATTATTTATTTGGACATTCAATTTTTCCGAAAAGAATACTATAACCCAAACAAAACATGGTAATTCAAAAAAATTAAAATAAAAAAACATATGTCATGTAACCTTATTGTTTACTCTTTTATGTGATTTGTCTAAGAACGATATGTTGTTGATATTTCAAAATTTTCGTACAAGTCTATGAAGACTTGATCTTAAATAACAAGTAGCTAGCTTGCTATAAAAATGACAGTGGTAAAAACTGTAACGACCCGCTCCGTTCAACCCGGAGGACCGATTCAAACGGCACAAGTGTAGCGAACCGTCCTGCCTTGCGTAGCGAGATGACTCGTGTGATGCAAAGGCATTTAGACTTGGACCTTCAAATGGAGTTCAGACTTAGACTTTTCAGAGGTGCACTCGGAGTCTCACTCGGCCGATACGATTCATCGCTAAGGTGGGTGCCTCTGATGAACCTATCTCTGCTTAGGTGCACACTTAAAAAAAGGAATGATACATGCTAGTTTCTAAGCGATAACATTTGCATGATACTAAAAAGAGATGAATGCACATAGCTAAGAGAATAATCTCGCTTTATCATTGTATATAAAATATGAAAATTATGTCCTGCTAGTGCGTCACTTAGAGCATTGATCTAAATGGAGTAAGTTTCACATATTGTGCCACAAAGTAGATCTCGTTTACAATATTGATGTACTGCATCGTACGAAATATAACACGGAGTTTGAGTAGAATCATATTGCATACATAGACGATGAAGACTATCAAGTAGCCGTTCCGAGTCAGGAGAAAAAAAAGGTACTCGGGATATACAGATCACCGAGACAGTCTCCGATCAGGGAGCTACGCAAAGAAGAATCAACCGAGTTGAAGTCCTTGGATAAAAAAAATCGAGCATGAAGTTCTCGGCTAGGATTGTAAGTGGTGGAGTAGTTGCATGGTCACGGACAACTGGTTGCGCACCAGGAATAGTCATCGAACGATCTCTGAGACATCGGAATCATGTCGGCCAGGCACTACTAGAATAAGTCAAATTAGCGACGTCTGAAAACGTAGCTAAATGACATAAAAATATCACAAAAATTTTTTAGCGACGTAATTAGCGACGTTCCAGTGAAATCGCATTTTAGCTAGTCGCTGACAGGAAAAATATCGTAAAATATCACTACAGCGACGTTTATTAGCGACGTCTAGGCGTCGCTAATTTTTTTTAAATTAGCGACATTTAACGACGTTACGTCGCTAAATCAGCGACGTGTCATTTGTCGCTAAACGTCGCTAATTTTTTCCTATTTAGCGACATTTTGTAATACATTTAGCGTCATTTTGCTGACCTGGTAAATACTGTCATGATAGTAATTTAGCGACGTTTAGCGACATAATTAGGGACGTTCTGATACAGTTAGCGACATTTTTAGTAACGTATATAAAGGTCGCTAAATTGAAAAAAAAATCTAAAAAAATATATGCTTGGAGTTTGTCATATAATTAGTCATATATCCTTGCAATATCACAGTTCATAAAAATAGACATACCCGGAGTAACCCTCCGTTGAATTTTTTGGGTTCGTCGACCCCTTCGGTGGAATACTCAACACCGATAAATTCACATATATTTAATATGAATAATAAAGAAAATTATGAAGAAAATGTGTAAACCCTCCTGAATTTTCAAATTACTAAAACTAGGATTTTTCACAATTTTCTAAAATTTTCTGAAAATTTTCTGTAATTAAAATCAAGGTTTTAATTATTAAATAATTTTTAATTGTTAATAAATAATATTAAAATATCATGGAAATAATATTTTTGGGTGTAAAATGAAAAACTGGACCTAGGGTAATTTTTCTGGAATTTATTGGGCCTCAGACCTATTTTTAAATGCCTAAAAACTATTTAACTATTTATTAATTAATTTATTATTATTATTATTATTATTATTATTATTTATTTTGGCCCGGCCCGGCCCAGTGGGCCGAGCCCAGCAGCCCAGCCCGCTCGGCCACCCCTTGCGGGTCGGGCGGGTCTGCCAACCCGGAGCCCGCCGCCCGACCCGACCCGTCACCCTTTCCCTGCCCCCACGACCGCTGTGCGACCGGTTCTCCCGCGCCACCGCCCGGGTTCTCCGCCACCTCCGTCGGAGCGGCCCACGACCCCCTCGGCGCGCCTATCCCGGCCATGTCCGTCCCGGCACCACCCTATAAACCCCCCCCCCCCCCACACTCCATTTCCTCCGCCCTCACTTCCACCTCTCGCCGGAACCCTAGCAGCCGGATCCCCCTCGCCTGGCCAGCACCCTAGCCCGCCGACCTCCTTCCCGTCGACCGGAGTCCAGCGCGCAGCCCCTCTCCAGCACCTCCCCTCTTCTCTCCGCCTCCTTCCTCCTCACAGCCTCCCCGGCGAGACCCGAGCCCGATGACGTCGAGACGGGGCAGCTCCGGCCAGACGCCTGAGCCGACCGCGGTCGTCCCGCCTCCGCGAAGCAGTCCGGCCGTCCTGCAACCCCTGGCCGCCTCCGTCGTGTCCGCCAGAAGAAGCCCTAGGCCGGACACGGCTGACCCAAACCGGACATAGGATACGTGTCGGACACAGGAAACCCCATTTTCGAAGGGCCAGTTCAGGTACTCGTATCTTGCACCCTGTATCTCCGTTTTTAATTCCGTAAATTACGTTGCGAAGCCTGCATGACTCTCTCGGTGCCCGGACAAACCGCTCGGGGCATCGCGTCCTGTGGAGATCGCACACCGCGATCCAAAAACAGGAAAAACCAGACCCTATTTCACCCCGGAACTGAGTACGCCCCGCCAAACGGGACGACTTGGTCGTGTACTATCTTCACAGATACGTGTGCACCGTCGATACGGACGTGTGAGATTTCGCGGAAGCTGATTCGGGTGTGCGTGCACACCGGAATCAACGCGTATCCGCGGACATCGCCCCGTATCCGACTTTTTTGTAATTTGCCCTAACTTCTTGTACACTCGTCGGATCGAGACGAAACTTGTGCCATCAGACTCGTAGCAATACGCTGGTCCTGTGGGTCAAGTTTGGTTTGATTCTGAGAACGTTGACGAAATCGCGTGTCGTGGGCCCCACAAGCCCCACTCGACGGACGATTTTGTGATCGGCTCATCGGAATCCAATTCTGGAAGTTCCGTTGGGTTCGTATCATCGTTCCTGACCTGTTGACACTAAGTTTGGTAAATTTGGAGACCTTTGATCCTGACACGTTTTTCGGTGCAAAGCGGGCCCACATACGGACCCCGTTTTGATCCGAAATTGTCGTTTTTGTCCTTGTCTCCAAATTGGACTCAAGGACAGACGTTTTTAGCTATTTGATATCTTCTGAGCATGATGGTAATGTTTATTTCAGCACCCGGACTCATTTCTGGAATATTCCCCGAGGATAGAACTGTATTTGGATCCAAACATCAGGCAAGTACCTGCACTTCAAGTTTAATCTTTTTATAGTGATAATTAATTCCCTGCTCTACTAGTACCCTTGATGATTACACGTAGTATTAGAACACTGGATTTCATGTCTTGAATACTGGTTTTTCATGTCTTGCTTTCGTGTCGGGTGGGAGAATACTAGAAGGCATGTAGTTTACCCTTCCCCCTACCGTGTTTAATAGCTGTTGGTACGCGACTGTACCCTCAGCCGGATCTCGATTATTCATGTTTAATAGCCGTCTATGACAGCCGAATTAGCCTTATAAACCCCTACATGCCAACTATGTATTCTAAAACAAACACAAGTTCACAAGATAGCTTCTGGTCTTGTTATAGTTCTTGCTGACTGTTGTAGTTTCATTTCCTGTCTTATTTATTTTTGTTTTCTCATATCCCTGTTTATAGCATTAACTCTTAGTTATTGTTGTTTCTTTTATACATATTCTCAATATGATACTCAGTCTAATTGTCATAAATATTTAGTTTAATCTTGTTGTGCATTGTGTACTTTGCTCCTTTCCTGACTGGATCCGTTGATTTAGGCGATGATGAGGACCTTGCCCCTACATATTATGGCCCCTATGAGGGAACAGATAACACTTATAAGGAACCAGCTCCCACCCAGGAGACCACTGCTGCAGAGTAGTTAGCAGTAGCTATTTTATTTCATGCTCTTTATCTTAGTAATCGGGTTTGTCCCCGATTTTATTTCTGGATTCTGTATTAAACATTTGATCTGTTGTCACATTTATTTCATTTGAAATCTTAAGCATCTTTTCCTATTATTATCTTGCCTATTTTATTTGTGAATGAGCTAGATTAGTTAACTGTGTATTTGACCTAGACAGCGTACTACCGCCGACTCTGCGGCGTAGGCTGGACGTACCCACGCACTCGTGCCCGAATTTTCGGGTGCGGGTCGTGACACATTTTTATGGTGGCCCATGCAGGTCGCAGTATCCATAAATAGGGTAATACCCTAGGACAGGGTATGGAATAAGATTGAGGATTCTAGGAAAAGCTCATTCACAGAATAGGATCTTCATTTCAATTCTTGATATCATTTCTGATCAATTTTCCTATCACCCTTGATTTCCAAGTAATCTATTCTGATCTTCCTATCCCTTAATCTTACAGAATGGTCCAGACAAGGAATACAGTATGAGGCACATCAGAACCAGCTGAGCAGAATATGTCCGAAACTCTTGATCTCCCGCCGCCTCCATCTACTCCAGCAGTTACTCTAGATGGGGCACAGCTACTCGGAGTGTTCCAGGGACTCGTAGAATCCCAGAAAGAACAGACTGCACTTCTACGAACCAGCCTCTCAGAAGCTCTTAGGTCCCAGGAGTCGCCACACAAGAGGCCAGGGAGTGCCAAAGACTTCAAGAACCTTAAACCCCTAGAATTCTACGGAACTGAGGGCATTCTCTATGCCGATGAGTGGATAGAGAATATCGAGAGACTCCTGAAGACTGCTCGGGTCCCTGATGATCTCAAAGTGGAGTCCGCAAGCCTGCAACTGTTCGACATAGCTCGGACCTGGTTCAGAGATGAACCCCAACTATCTGCTCCTGACCTCACCTGGGAGGACTTCAAGAGGCTATTCAAGGAGAAATTCTACCCCGAAGTGGCTCGGGAAGCTCTCGAAAGCCAATTCGAGAGACTGGAACAAGGTAACCTATCTGTTGATGAGTACACTGCTGAATTTAGCAGGTTGAGCCACTTTGCTGAGTACATGGTTCGTACCCCGGAGGACAGAGCCCGTAGATTCAAGAAGGGGCTGTCTCCGGATATTCGCCTTGCTGTCACCACTAGCCGAGCTCGCACCTACGAGGAAATCCTGAGCGTGGCACAAGGCGTTGAGAGAGACATGGGGCATAAACTAAAGCGAGAGAGAGATACCGGAAATGCGGGACCCAACAAACGCCTATTCCAACAACAACAACAGCAGAGGGCCCCGCAGCAAACTCAGCGTCCTCTCCCTCGAGCTCCAGCACCCCAATACCAGGCTCAAGGACAGAACCAACAAGCTACCACTTGTAACTTTTGCCAAAAACCAGGTCACACTTGGCAAGTCTGCAGGAAGAGGCTAGGTGCCTGCCTCTACTGCGGCTCAGCAGCGCATCAAATGAGAGACTGTCCTGCTGCTCAAGGACGCCCAGCCGTACCAAAGGCTCCAGTCCAGGCCAGGCCCCCAGCAGCACAGCAGAGGGGACCCCCGCTTCCAACTCAACAACAACGCTTTGCTCAGCACCAACAGCAGCAACAGAGGGGTGCACCGCAGCAAGGCCGTGCTTATGCAATGACTCTGGAAGAAGCTGAAGCCACAGCAGACGTGATCACAGGTTTTGTGCTTATAAATTCAATACCAGCCATTACTTTATTTGATTCTGGAGCTTCACATTCATTCATGTTAGTAGATTTCCTTATGAAGCATAGCTTAATCACTGAACCCCTTAGGAATTGTTATAAGATCATTACCGGTGGAGGAATCATCCCGGTTAGTGATGCATGTAACAATTGTCCTATTACATTATGTGGAAGAGAACTATATGCTAGGCTACTCGTAATGCCAGTTCCCAGTTTTGACATTATACTGGGTATGGATTGGTTGAGTCAACACCATGCCACTATAGACTGTCACAGAGGTAGTGTAATCTTCAGGCCCCCTGACAAGCCAGAATTTGAATTTGCTAGAGGTTCTAGAGAAATGGGTAGTAACAAAATTTGTGGAGCCCTAATACCAGAAGAATTGCCACTACCTATCATCTCTGAATATCTTGATGTCTTCCCTGAGGATCTTCCAGGTTTACCCCCAGATCGAGAAGTTGAATTCTCTATTGACTTAGTGCCAGGAGCAGCGCCAGTATCTCAAAATCCCTACAGAATCAACAAGAAAGAGATAATAGAGCTAAATGAGCAGATTAAAGAGTTAGAAGACAAATGCTTCATTAGGTCTAGTGTCTCACCCTGTGGAGCTCCAGTATTATTTGTGCCCAAGAAGGAAGGAACATCCCGAATGTGTATTGACTATAGGGCCTTGAATGCCTTAACAATTAAGAATAAGTATCCCCTACCCAGGATAGATGACTTATTTGATCAGTTAAGTGGAGCTCGGGTATTTTCAAAGATTGACTTGAGGTCTGGTTACCACCAAGTAAGGGTGAGGAAGGAAGATATCCCTAAAACTGCTTTCAATATCCGGAACGGACACTACGAATTCTTAGTAATGTCGTTCGGGTTGACGAATGCTCCAGCAGTTTTTATGAACTTAATGAACAGAGTCTTCCAGCCATACCTAGACAAATTTGTAGTGGTCTTTATTGATGATATTTTGATCTACTCCAAGACCCCCGAAGAACATGAAGAATACTTGAGGCTAGCATTGGAGACTTTGAGGAAGGAAAAACTTTATGGAAAATTATCTAAATGTGCATTCTTCCTAGACAAAGTAGAATTCTTGGGACATGTTGTGACTGGAGATGGGATAGCAGTAGATCCCAAGAAGATAGCGGCAGTAGAATCATGGCCCACTCCAGACTCTGTAGCGGAGATTAGAAGCTTCCTGGGACTAGCTGGCTACTATCGGAAGTTTGTGAATGACTTTGCTAGAATTGCTGAACCCATGACAAAATTAACAAGGAAGGATGAAGAGTTCACCTGGACTGATGAATGTCAGCATGCTTTTGAGGAATTGAAGAAAAGGCTGACTACTGCCCCTATTCTGACCTTACCTTCTGGAACCGGAGGATTCGCTATATATAGCGATGCTTCTGGAAAAGGTCTAGGTTGTGTATTGGAGCAGAACAAGAAGGTGATAGCATATGCCTCTAGACAGCTTCGACCTCATGAAAAGAACTATCCAACTCATGATTTAGAATTGGCAGCTGTCATTTTTGCTCTTAAGCTATGGAAGCATTATCTTTATGGAGAAAAGGTGGAAATATTTACAGACCATAAAAGTCTAAAATATATCTTCACTCAGAAAGAGCTGAACATGAGGCAAAGAAGGTGGCTGGAACTAATGAAAGATTTTGATATCACCCTTCAATATCATCCTGGGAAGGCCAATATAGTTGCTGATGCTCTAAGCAGATATCCTATGGCGATGTACTTGACTATGGACCGACACTTGCTCGAGGACTTGGAAAGTTTGGGTATTGAGGTAATTATCCCAGGAAAAGAAGGCCAAATGATGAACTTGCAGATTCAGTCTACCTTAATAGATAAGATCAAGGAGACTCAGTTTCAAGACGAAGGCCTGCGAAGCCTTCGAGGTCAAGTGCAAGCTGGATTAGTGGAGGATTTCAAAGTTCATAAAGATGGATCACTGAGGCATGGAGATAGATTATGTGTACCTCAAGGAGACATAAGGGAAGAAATTATGCAAGAAGCGCACAGATCGCAATACTCTATACATCCAGGAGCCAACAAGATGTACAAGGACCTGAGGACGCATGTTTGGTGGCATGGCATGAAAAGAGAAGTAGCCAGATTCGTATCTCGTTGTTTAGTATGCCAACAAGTCAAGGCTGAAAGACAAAGACCTGGGGGATTGCTTCAACCACTACCCATTCCGGAGTGAAAGTGGGAACATATTACAATGGATTTTATTTCTGGGCTTCTAAGGACACCTAGTGGTAAGGATGCAATCTGGGTGATAGTAGATAGACTGACCAAATCTGCACATTTTCTACCTTTCAAAGTAGGGCTATCTACAGAAAAGTTGGCAGATTTATATATCAGACATATTGTTAAATTGCATGGGGTTCCAGTAAGTATTGTCTCCGACCGAGATTCAAGATTCACCTCTCACTTCTGGAAGAGCTTACAAGCCAGCTTGGGGACTCAACTCAAATTCAGCACAACTTATCATCCCCAAACCGATGGACAATCGGAACGTACAATCCAGACCCTTGAAGATATGCTCCGTACATGTGTTCTGGATTTTGGAGGATCCTGGGAAGACTATCTACATCTTGTGGAGTTCTCTTATAATAACAGTTACCAAGCAAGTATTGAGATGACTCCATTTGAAGCTTTGTATGGACGAAGATGTCGTACCCCGCTATCATGGGATGACGTAGGAGAAAGAGCCTTACTGGGACCTGAGATGGTGATCGATTCAACTGAGAAGGTAAAACAAATAAGGGAAAGACTTCGGGTGGCTCAAGATAGGCAACGACATTGGGCAAATAGCCACCGAAGGCCCTTAGAATTTGAGGTAATTAATTTATGAAATTCAAGTTAATTTAAATATTATGATTATGAAACTAAGACTTGATTATGACTTTATTAAAGGTTGGAGAACTGGTATTCCTGAAGATTTCTCCGACACGTGGCACCATTAGGTTCGGAAGGAGTGGAAAACTCAGCTCAAGATTTATTGGACCTTTTGGCATACAGGAGAAAATCGGAGAAGTGGCATACCGTCTGGCATTGCCACCCTCTCTGGATGGAGTCCATAATGTTTTCCACGTGTCACAGCTGAGAAAATACATGTTAGATCCCAGCCATATTTTGGATCACTCAGAGCTCGAAGTAGGCCCAAGTTTGACTTACCAAGAGCAACCCGTGGAGATACTGGACCGATCGGAGAAAGTTCTACGGAACCAGGTTATTTTCCTTGTTCGCGTAGCTTGGAAGCACCACTCTCCCGGCGAATCCACCTGGGAACGAGAAGACGAGATTAGAGAACGCTACCCTTACCTTTTTGAACCCTGAGGTATATTTTAACTCTCGGCCGTTCTTTTCGTGCCATTGTTACTTTTAAATTTCGAGGACAAATTTTTTATAAGTTGGGTAGATTGTAAACCCCCTGAATTTTTAAATTATTAAAACTAGGATTTTTCACAATTTTCTGAAATTTTCTGGAAATTTTTTGTAATTAAAATCAAGATTTTAATTATTAAATGATTTTTTAATTGTTAATAAATTATATTAAAATATCATGGAAATAACATTTTTGGGTGTAAAATGAAAAACTGGACCTAGGATAATTTTTCTGGAATTTATTGGGCCTCAGACCTATTTTTAAATAACTAAAAACTATTTAACTATTTATTAATTAATTTGTTTTTATTATTATTATTATTATTATTTATTTTGGCCCGGCTCGGCCCAGTGGGCCGAGCCCAGCAGCCCAGCCCGCTCGGCCACCCCTTGTGGGTCGGGCGGGTCCGCCAACCCGGAGCCCGCCGCCCGACCCGACCCGTCACCCTTTCCCTGCCCCCACGACCGCTATGCGACCGGTTCTCCCGCGCCACCGCCCGGGTTCTCCGCCGCCTCCGCCGGAGCGGCCCACGACCCCCTCGGCGCGCCTATCCCGGCCACGTCCGCCCCGGCACCACCCTATAAACCCCCCCCCCCACTCCATTTCCTCCGCCCTCACTTCCACCTCTCGCCGGAACCCTAGCAGCCGGATCCCCCTCGCCTGGCCAGCACCCTAGCCCGCCGACCTCCTTCCCGTCGACCGGAGTCCAGCGTGCAGCCCCTCTCCAGCACCTCCCCTCTTCTCCCCGCCTCCTTCCTCCTCACAGCCTCCCCGGCGAGACCCGAGCCCGACGACGTCGAGACGGGGCAGCTCCGGCCAGACGCCTGAGCCGACCGCGGTCGTCCTGCCTCCGCGAAGCAGTCCGGCCGTCCCGCAACCCCTGGCCGCCTCCGTCGTGTCCGTCAGAAGAAGCCCTAGGCCGGACACGGCTGACCCAAACCGGACACGGGATACGTGTCGGACACAAGAAACCCTATTTTCGAAGGGCCAGTTCAGGTACTCGTATCTTGCACCCTGTATCTTCGTTTTCAATTCCGTAAATTACGTTGCGAAGCCTGCATGACCCTCTCGGTGCCCGGACAAACAGCTCGGGGCATCGCGTCTTGTGGAGATCGCACACCGCGATCCAAAAACAGGAAAAACCAGACCATATTTCACCCCGGAACTGAGTACGCTCCGCCAAACGGGACGACTTGGTCGTGTGCGATCTTCACAGATACGTGCGCACCATTGATATGGACGTGTGAGATTTCGCGGAAGCTGATTCGGGTGTGCGTGCACACCGGAATCAACGCGTATCCGCGGACATCGTCCCGTATCCGACTTTTCTGCAATTTGCCCTAACTTCTTGTACACTCGTCGGATCGAGACGAAACTTGCGCCATCAGACTCGTAGCAATACGCTGGTCCTGTGGGTCAAGTTTGGTTCGATTCTGAGAACGTTGACGAAATCGCGTGTCGTGGGCCCCACAGGCCCCACTCGACGGACAATTTTGTGATCGGCTCATCGGAATCCAATTCTGGAAGTTCTGTTGGGTTCGTATCATCGTTCCCGACCTATTGACACTAAGTTTGGTGAATTTGGAGACCTTTGACCCTGACACGTTTTTCGGTGCAAAGCGGGCCCACATACGGACCCCGTTTTGACCCGAAATTGTCGTTTTTGCCCTTGTCTCCAAATTGGACTCAAGGACAGGCGGTTCTAGCTATTTGATATCTTCTGAGCATGATGGTGATATTTATTTTAGCACCCGGACTCATTTCTGGAATATTCCCTGAGGATAGAACTGTATTTGGATCCAAACATCAGGCAAGTACCTGCACTTCAAGTTTAATCTTTTTATAGTGATAATTAATTCCCTGCTCTACTAGTACCCTTGATGATTACACGTAGTATTAGAACACTGGATTTTATGTCTTGAATACTGGTTTTTCATGTCTTGCTTTCGTGTCGGGTGGGAGAATACTAGAAGGCATGTAGTTTACCCTTCCCCCTACCGTGTTTAATAGCTGTTGGTGCGCGACTGTACCCTCAGCCGGATCTCGATTATTCATGTTTAATAGCCGTCTATGACGGCTGGATTAGCCTTATAAACCCCTACATGCCAACTATATATTCTAAAACAAACACAAGTTCACACAGATAGCTTCTGGTCTTGTTATAGTTCTTGCTGACTGTTGTAGTTTTATTTCCTGTCTTATTTATTCCTGTTTTCTCATATCCCTGTTTATAGCATTAACTCTTAGTTATTATTGTTTCTTTTATGCATATTCTCAATATGATACTCAGTCTAATTGTCATAAATATTTAGTTTAATCTTGTTGTGCATTGTGTACTTTGCTCCTTTCCTGACTGGATCCGTTGATTTAGGCGATGATGAGGACCTTGCCCCTACATATTATGGCCCCTATGAGGGAACAGATGGCACTTATGAGGAACCAGCTCCCACCCAGGAGACTACTGCTGCAGAGTAGTTAGCAGTAGCTATTTTATTTCATGCTCTTTATCTTAGTAATCGGGTTTGTCCCCGATTTCATTTCTGGATTCTGTATTAAACATTTGATCTGTTGTCACATTTATTTCATTTGAAATCTTAAGCATCTTTTCCCATTATTATCTTGCCTATTTTATTTGTGAATGAGCTAGATTAGTTAACTGTGTATTTGACCTAGACAGCGTACTACCGCCGACTCTGCGGCGTAGGCTGGACGTACCCACGCACTCGTGCCCGAATTTTCGGGTGCGGGTCATGACAAAATGATACATTGGAATTACAAATTGAGTCTCAAGAAAATCTCATCATAAAGAATGCAATAAATATCCACACAACTGAGTGCAAGAAATAAAGTCCGAAAGCCTCAATAAATGTATAATATTCACAAATGACCCAATATCATGGGTCAAAACATAAATAACCAATAAACTGTTCTAACTCGGACTATTGTGGATCTGGAGGAGGATGAGCATCGGTGTGCATCAGGGATAAGAACAACTCATACTGCTCTCGTAAAATCGACACCGATGTCGATGAAGAAGGCATTAGCGTCGGTGGAGTCGGTGTCGATGAAGGCACACCAGGAGGACATATCTGCTACAACGATGCTAGTCAATGGTTGTATTAATCCATGGTAGATAACAGCCTCGTACTGCTAACAGCCATTGAATCCTACATCATTGTTAGCCTCTCGTCCATGGACAGCTGTGATGCCTGCAGCTCCGTCATGCTTCTCTCTGTCGACGCTCTAAGATCAGTAACGCCACACTCTGTCCTCTCGGTCATATCTCTGAGCTCCATGATGCTGTGCTCGAGCGTATCAAATCGTGCGATGAGCGTCACATCGTCCGGCTGCGACTGAGACATTGGCTGCTCCTCCTTCCTTCGCAGCAACTCGTTATGGAGAGACGTAATCTGACGGTCAACGGTCTCCTAGACTCGGGCAGACGATTGGGCTGTGAGGAATACGCACTTGCAGCAGAGGCCCTAGAGGACTGCATCATAATAAGGTGTCATAGGACCCCGTACCGTAGTACGTACCCTTTGGAGACCACCGGTGACGGTCACCCACAGCTCGTCCGCCGACGAAGCTGGAAAGGGCTGCGAGGAAGTACCAGCCTCTTCCGCTATAGGTCCACTAGCAGTCGCCCGCTCACTGAGCCTAAGATACTCGGCCTAGAAAAGTATGGATACTCGATAATTGCTAATGTCTAAGGTACTTATTACTACTATATGGATATTTATTTGCATATTTCCTACGTTATATTAAAATTAACACAAAGTAAAGTAATACTTACATAGGTCTACGAGGCCCTCTCATCAATAAGATTTTTTCCCTTCCGATGGATGGCCAGAAAGACGGTCACTATGCTGGCGTCCTCACCCCTCTGTACTTGTTAAAAATATATTATTTAGTACTAAAATTAAATATTTTATCATACTACCATTTTATCGTACTTGTATTAAAATAATATATTTGAAATAAAAAATATACCAAACGACAAAAATATTCCGTTATCAGAATTGAGCTACCACACCACTTTTATGCCTTCTTCCTAGCCACCTTGGCCTTCTCAGACATTTTCTTGTACCTTAGATCATCGAATCTAGCCCTCATCGCAGTCTACTGCTCAGGCGTGATCCAACCTTGGATTAATTTTCTTTTGCGATCACGAACCTTCTGGTCATCCAGAGCATCACGGATCAGCTTGGCGGCGACGGCAGGAAACATCTGCTCGATCAACTCGGCCCGGTGTGGTGGATAAAAATGTGTTTACTATAAGAAATAATTTAATAAGTTATATAATATGCATAAATTAGATGATTGATATTAAAACCAAATATACTTTTACTTAAAGTGCGCAAACCAGAATACATTTCTCTCGTCCGGAGCATCAGAGTAGTTGATCAAAGGGCCACCATAGTTGTACCACAAAAAGTGGCACAGGCATCTCTGTACCGACGAAGGACGATATCTATACAGAGATAATTATATTCATAAAAAGTGATATATGATGAATAAAGAAATACACGATATATATGATGATAAACTAACTAATTGACTTACTTTGTACCATCGGCCCAAATCTCCGTCCTCGTCTCGTCCGAAGGTGCGCATGGAGGATTTTGCTAATGCTAGGATAACGTCAACTCAACCTCTGTCATCTGCTCATCTATCTCCATGATTCCGTCAGTAGGAGAAATGCTGGACGAGGGAGTAGTCTCAGGCCAAGAACTACTCGTCCCAGGAGTGCTGCCACATAACATCGTTGTAGTCGGAGATGTGATTGGTCGATATAATGGAGTACTTGGCGACGAAGATCCAGAACCAGCAGTAGGTAGTACATGAGAAGCACTCTGTATACCTCGGGACTTGTCGAACGCTCCACGTTATCCCGTCATACCTGATAACAACATATGATGATAGAACAAATAAACAGATATATAGTACATTTTACAGTCAAAATGTTATACATATCTCACAGTATTAATAGAATTGCACAGTAAATAACTATTAGTATCACAAGTCTAAATGGATAGTACATTCTACAGTCAAAATATAATACATGTCACAAGTCCAAATGGATTAATTTTATTTTCAATCAACTTCAAAAAATTTATCTGGTTTGTCTTCTTCGTCCTCCTCTTCCTCTTCTTCCTTCTCCTTATCTTCACTTTCATCTACTTCATCTTCGTCTTCCTCTTCGGATAATTCTACCTCTTCTACATTATTAGTCATGTAATGAATAACTTTTGTTGAGTCCATATCTACAATATTTATTATAAGAGGTTGATCGTCCTCCTGATAAGCTATTTCGTCAATGTCAAAGATATTTCTATCTTTACTCTTGCATACTGCCCACCAGTCCGACTTTGTTGTTTCTCGTCTAAGATAAATTGTGAAGTACACGAGCTGAGCCTGACTTGATAGGACAAATGGTTCGTAGCCTTGATATCTACGCTTGTAGTTTATATCCACAAGACCATGCTTGTTAATTTTCTAACCTTGATCTTGAATCGGATTGAACCATTCACATTTGAATAACACGATCTTAGCAGGTTTTGTGCCATAATTATATGTCAACTCCATCTCTCCTAAGATGCCAAAGAAATTATTGCCTGGATCGACGTCTTTGTAGTTTGAAGATTTGATACACAAACAACTATTTTTCGTAGAATCAAGATCCAGGAAGCTCTCTCTGATCGGAGTATTTGTTGACTTGAACCTAAATCCATTCACACAGTAACTTGGCCATATTTTGACTGCATTAATTGGTCCCTTGGCTAAAGTTCTAATAGATTTAGTCTCGGGTGTTATTAGACGATCGACCTAAATATCAAAGAAGCGATAGTAAGTTATTTATTGTGCAAGTGCATACAGAAAAAAGTAATTACCGAGCTCCTTACATATGCGCTCAACCAAGAAAAAAAATAATGTCTCATTTCTTGTTCTATTTCTTCGTCTGTTATGTAGGGTCTAACCGACCTCAGCTCATCATTATATATGCTGAAAAATAAAGAAGCAACCGCTGATTAGTAGTATTGAGTAATATATACAACCGTCGATTAGTAGCATTATACTATTACATTAAGATAACGTAAACATGGATGTATTAATTACTTACCCCCTCTAGCTTCTCCACTTCATCCTTGTTGCAATTGAGTAATATATACAACTCAGCAGCCCTTAGCTCATCGTCATTCAAATATCTCTTCTTTATTTTTTCCAAAGGCTTTCCGGACGCACTGAATACTTTCAGTATTGCCATTAGATTCCTGATATTTGCCGTCATTTCTCGGAGCTCTCATTCTATTAGTACCAACACGAGGTTTGAAATACATTGAGCAAAAGTTTATAATCTCCTTGAGAACATAAGATTCACAAATAGAACCCCCAACCTGTGCCTTATTTTTTACCTTTCTCTTTAGGTGATTCAGATGTCGTTCGAACGGGTACATCCACCGATAACCGACAGGCCTACCAACACGTTCCTCATAGGAAAGATAAATTGGCAAATGCTCCAGGGAGTCAAAGAATCCAGGAGGAAATACCTTCTTGAGCTTGGACAGTATTACCGCAATGTCCTCTTGCTTTTCTATACGATAAACGAGCAACTAGTATAACAAAGATCTCTGAAGAATATGTTGAGCTCTGTCAATGGATCCCAGACGACCTGCGATAAGAATTCTCAAAATATAATCGGAATTAACCTCTCCATGAATATGTGACAATCATGGCTCTTCATACCCATTAGTTTGCTCTCCTTGAGGTTGACGCATCTTCTCAAGTTTGACACGTATCCGTCTGAAAATTTTCGGCCATGAATCCACCTACAAAGTCTCCCTTCATCATTCTTCTCCAGTAAGAAAAGAGGCTGATTTAACTTTCCATTCTCCTCCTCTATCAAATGCAACACAGGACGTCTACATATTTCTTTCAAGTCCAACCTGGCCTTCGGATTATCTTTCGTTTTCTCCTTTATATCCATTACAGTATTAATTATGTTATCAAACACATTTTTCTCGATATGTATGACATCAAGGTTATGTCTGATCAGATTGGTGCTCTAATATGGCAGATACCAGAATATACTCCTCTTCGTCCAATTATGAGTGCGACCAAATCTGTCACACTTGTATCCCTTAGCAGGCTCTTCGATAGCACTTGGTAAATCTTTTACCTCTTTCCATATCGTGTATCCAGACTACCTTGGCGGTGGATTGGCTTTATCCACAACACCGACACGAAAAGCCTTATTGTTCCTCCGGTACGGATGATCCTTTGGCAAAAATTGTCGATGATAATCGAAGAAGGACGGTTTGCCTCCGTATTTCAAATGAAAAGCCTCAGTGCGTTCCATACAATACGGACATGAGAGACGACCGTGAGTACTTTATCCTGATAATATTCCATAGGCCAAAAAGTCGTTGATAGTCCACATAAGTACTGCCCTCATCTGAAAATTTTACTTTCTAGAAATATTGTACGTGTTGGAACATACTTCCCACAACTGATACAACTCATCTATCAACAGCTGAAAATACACATCTATGTTCCTCTTCGGATTGTTCGGACCCGGGATAATAACGGTTGGGAACATATATAGAGTCTTCATGCACATCCAAGACGGTAGATTATACGGAGTAACGATCACATGCTAACACGAATACTGAAAGCCCAAAAGTCCGAATAGGGTAAAATCGTTGGAGGAGAGCCACAATCTGACATTACGTGGAAAGCAAAATCTGGATACTCTCGATCAAAGTGCTTCCATTCTTCTCCATCGGATGGATGATCCCACACTCCTTCGATCTATTTTTGTCTGTGCCAACTCATGTTTTCTGCAGTCTCCTTCACCATAAACAACCTCTGTAACCGCGACGTCAAAGGTAAGTAGTTCATCGAATCGGTAGGCTTCCTTGCACCAACAGACCTTCATCTACCAGTGGCCTTCTAGCGATCAGCACCACATAATATGCACGCGTCTTCATCCTTGTCGTCTTTGTAGTACAACATGTACCCATTGCGACATGCATCAATTTTCTCGTATCACATCCAGAGTGATCTCACCATCCTCTTAGATCGATAGAAGTCTTTAGGCAACTTAGCACCCTCCGACAAGATCTCTATAATCAACTCCATCAGTCGGTGTGGCATTCTTGCGACATGTTAAAATGGAACTTGATGCTCAATAATCTTGTAACCACCTCCAACGTTGAATGATCCTCACAATCTGGATATAATGGAGTCCTTGTATTTTTTAGTAACTCCATAAACTTTGCAGCATCGACATTCGGTGCCCCCTCAGCTGTATCATAATTATCTGGATTGAAACTAGGTCTGGCAGCGTCAAAAACTATGTTCTCACACCCGTCGTTGTAATCAGCGTGGTCGTGGACATCCATATACGGCTCCATATAATGCTCCGGCTCTGATGCTAAGGACACAAGTTCTCCATGTGAGGTCCACTGATAGTAATTCAGCGTGAAACCCCTCGAGTACAAATGATATGTCACATCTACTTCTGAGTGATATTTTAAGTTGCGATATCTCACACACAGACACTTAATTTTGGTGTCATCCATGTACTAAGGGAACGTCTTGGTGAACTGCAGGAACTGTTCAACCCCATGTATGAATTTATCCCGCACACCGCACATATCATCAGGATGATGGTTGTACATCCACGAACGATGATGTAGGTAGTAATTTAGATCTATTTCTAGATAATTCTGCAAAAATGAATAGACATCGTTCAAGTATATTATCCATTTATCTTGGTATATTGATACATACTCAAGTATCTTGGGATACTAAACCAAAACTCAAATATCCTTAGATACTCAATCCTAATATACATACCCTCACTCAACACTTAAACACTTAACATATACTAACTCACTAACACTCACTCACTAAACACACTCAAACACACACATGTATACAATGTGCACTCACTTGCACATGGTACAAGTTGTTGTTGCTGCTATTGCTATTGCTTGATGCTGCTATCACACACACACACACACACATACACACACATACACATACATCACTAGTACACCCTAGATATACACTTCACTCATGACACTCACTTAAAATATAGGTTACATGTCCCTCTGACCGAGGAGGGGGTCGTCGGGGTTGAGGGGGGCGAGGGGGGGTGTCGGGGCTGAAGGGGACGATGTGTCCTTGGTTACGCGATACATATACCAATGTGGTGCCACAACCACCCGAACACAAACTCTTGTGTCAAGAATAGGTTTGACATTGCTCTAACCCAAGTTGGATATGAGTTCTAGAAGAAGCCAATATCGTGTCATATCTTGGCTTTGAAGAGTCATTACCGTGTCCGTGTATACGACTCTCCTTGAGTCGAGATCTGTATCGTATTGTACACGATGTCAATACCAAGGCTGCATCTAATTAACTCAGACAGCTAACTAGAAGAGAGATAGGATTAGGGTTAGGGTTAGGGTTAGGGTCGGTGTTATGTCCCATGTCGTGTCAGTATATGTGTCCGTGTCATGTTCATGTTTGTGTCACCTTCGTACAAGCCTTAACCCTAGTTTTGTGTCAAATTTTGTGTGTCCATGTCGTGTCTGTGTTTGTGTCTGTATCGTGTCAGTATGTATATATGTATGTATGTATGTATATGTGTCATGTAAGTGTGTCTGTATCGTGTCAGTAAGAGGGAGATAGGGTTAGGGTTACCTGACCCTCTGACCGAGGAGGGGGGTCGTCGGGGCCGAGGGGGGTCGTCAGGGCCGAGGGGCGCTGGGCAGGGAGCCGTTGGGGTTGCCGGGGTCGAGAGGGGTCGGGGTCGCCGGAGCAGGGTGCCGAGGGTGGTCACCGGAGTCAAGAGGGGTCAAAATTGCCTGGGCAGGGGGGCGAGGGGTGCAAGTGGGAGAGGGA
The DNA here is from genome assembly GCA_036927795.1 of Iris macrosiphon. Classification (NCBI taxonomy): domain Eukaryota; kingdom Viridiplantae; phylum Streptophyta; class Magnoliopsida; order Asparagales; family Iridaceae; genus Iris; species Iris macrosiphon. The sequence goes on from JAYESA010000002.1 coordinate 114,431,028, forward strand.
GAGATCGAGAGAATGATGAAAAACTCAAAACTCAAAATCTATATTAACTTTTTAGCGACGTCTAAATTGAACGTCGCTAAACGTCGCTAATTAAATAATTTTACGACATTAGCGACGTCGCTAAAATCGTCGCTAATTAAAAAATAACCAACATCGGTAAAAATATCGCTAAAGGTTGCTAAATCAAAATAATCAGTAACGTTTAGCGACGTTAAAGAAGTTTATAGCGACTATTCTTTAAAAAACTCAAGTACAGTCGCTATGCGTCACCAACAGCGACGTATAGCAACGTTTATTTTTGGAGTCGCTAAAGTCTTTAACATTAGCGACATTTTATTACGATATCGCTAAAAATTTTGTTATTTCATCATATTTTGGTAGTGCGGGAGGACTGCGCTAGCTGAAGTTCTAGTGTGATAGCTAGCTGAAGTACTAGCAGGCGAGTGCGGGACGTCCAACAAGGCTTGCTACCGACCGAAAAAGACAGCCAACTCGTCGGATGGTTCGAGACTCCCAGTAAGGCTCGCAACCGAGATGGGAAGACAGTTGTTCCATCCCAGATTATGTCCAATATGGCTAACAGAGCCAGTGACCTTCATATAGATAAGTCATGCATGAATAGCGGCAATTCGCATTCAGAAGAGGAGTACATGCAGGAGTATAATGCAAGGCACTTCACACATTAGAATGGATGCACGGTATATAACATAGTTTGAGTAAAACATGTATGAGGTAGAAACACAATCATAACACTTAAATTACATAGATGTTCTTCATTACTTAGTAAATTATTGATTATATTGTTGCGTATGACAGGGAAGGTCGAATGGTAAGAAAGGGTAAGACGAACTCAGCTATTTACAGTACAACACTCTTGATTCAGACACTGGTATTACTTTCATTATATTGCCATGAAACTGATCCTAAAGCAAAGTATAGAAAGACATCATAATCAGTCGGTGCACATAACTAATGAATGTACTTATTTTGTGGCATGGCCGAGAGGCCTCCCCACCAGTGCATTCAATGTACTGATACCCAACCAGATTACACTCAAGGGTAAACTATTGTAACCATCTAAGTGAAATGCAAGTGAGAGCATCATTAGTACTCAGGCTAAAATCACTACAAGCTCTGTGTCGGGAAGCCAGTAGCAGCAATATCAGGTAATGGGCCAAGCTCTGGAACAGAGACTAAAGAACCACAATAATAAAATATATATGTATATAAGCAGCCTATGGCCTGTGTATCTTCCCACCCAATGTAATCACACATCTCATGTCCACGATGTCTCATGTCCATAACACGCAAGATTATGACCTCTAACTAGTACAATGAGCCATAATGATATATATATATATATATATGCAAGTCTTATGTCACGAATTCTGTAAGCCTATATAGAATCACCATGAATAACTCAAGAAATATTCTGTCGCATAAAATAGTGTCAAGTGTCCTAGGGTATGGCGTACTTGGTAAAGTAAGCACGTAAAAATAGGATGGTGGAATCAACTCTCTAAGTGACGTTGCACGACTCCGCGTACGACGTCGACACCCGAATCTGGTTCGGACGCTAAGCAACGTCTCACGGTCCTAGGGTAAACACACACATCACACATATCAATAACTATAATAACTAAATAAGATAATGAAGGCAAGAAACTGTGATACATCATGGCAAGGTACACTTGCCTGGGTTCTGAACTCCGTTAAATGCTCCTGGGAAAGGAGAATCTGCACGTACACCTCCGGATGCTGAAACAAACATCACCATTATTTTCAGAATACTTAAAATAGCTAGGATTGACTACCCATAAGTCCAATTTGGACACAGGGGCAAAATTGAGCATTTTGGGTCAAAGCGAGGTCCACATGTGGCCCACTTCACACCGTAAAACGTATCAAAGATAAAGTTCTTTAAATTTGTCCAACTTAGTATCTACGAGTCCAGAACGACGATACGAACCCAACAAAATGTCCAAAAGTGGATTCCGATAAGCCGATCACGAAATTGCCCGTCATGTGGAACTGTGGGGCCCACGAAATGACGTTTTGTCAAAGTTCTCAGAATCGAACCAAACTTGGGTCACATGACCAACGTAACGCTGCAAATCCGATGGCACAAGTTTCGTTGCGAAATGACAAGCACATACAAAGTTATGGCGAGTGTCAGAACAGGCCGATATGGTATTTTTTGACGGATACGCGTTGATTCCGGTGTGCACGCACATCCAAATTAGGTTTCACGAAAGACCACACATCCGCGTTGACGATATGCACTTTTCGGTGCAACTCGCACACGACGAAGTTACCTCGTGTGGCAGGACGCACCCCGTATCGCGATATTTTGGGTCTTTTAAAAATAAGTTTTTGGTCATTTTGGAACAAGAATAATTTTACCATTAAAGCGAACTAATAAAAACTAAAAGAACAGTAAAATTCTTGGTTATATCATGAATAAGTCCCTTCAATTATATTTTGAAAATAATTAACGAGTTGGTAGAAAATTGGACATGAACAGGGGTACTTGGATTGAATTTCTGAACTATTTTCGAACAGTTTTTCAGCCAACTTCTGGTCGATTTTTCGATCAAACTGGGGTGCCTAAATTCGTTCCACTTGAAGGGAATCCTAGAGGGTTAGGTTGTGAACATACCAGCAAAGATAGCGGTGCTTGCAGTAGGCTTTTCTTTATTTTTGCCAGCACTCTTTAGGTAAGCTCTCGTTCCCGGGACGCAAATCGGACGAGCGAGAAGGGCGGAGGCTGCGCGCGAAAGAGGGGCCGCACGGTTGTGAGCGGGGGGGGGGAGGGCACGACGGGGCTGCGGGCGGTCGTCGGGGTGAAGGCGTGGGTGATGGTAGAGGTGGTGTGGGTTTAGGGTTAGGATTTTTGTTTACACATATATATATACGTATATGAGAGAGAGGGTGGGGTTTCCTGTACATGCCGCGGGGGGGGGGGGGAGTTAGTTTGGTGTGTACGGGTAGGTTTTAGGATTTGGGTTTAGGTTAGTGGGTTTCGGGTTATGGGTTTGGGTTAGGGTTTAGAATTTATGTTTAATTCTATTAATTAATATATATATATATATATATATATATATATATATATATATATATATATATATATATATATATATGGCCACTAAAAATAGTGTTAGACCTCAATAAATTCCAGAAAAATTATACAATACACTAATAATAGTTGTACACCCAAAAATATTTTTTTGCATAATATTAATAATTAATTAAATACACATAATTATAAATTTATGAATACTATATATTATAATTAGCTAAAAAGAAATGAAAATTTTTCCTTAATCACAAAAATTTCAGAATACAAAAAATATTAAATTCTAAAAATCAGGGTGCTTACAATACCCCAAGGGCACTAAACTATCTGCATGATAAACCAGCATATAATCTTTAGTCATTTTCAGGTACTTTAAAATATGCTTTACCGTAGTCCAGTGATCTTGTCCTGGGTTAGACTGATATCTATTAACCATGCCAACGACAAAACAGATGTCTGGTCTCGTACATAACATTGCATACATTAAGCTTCCTACTGTCGAAGCATAAGGAACCGCTTTCATGTCCTCTATCTCTTTAGGTGTCCTCGGATACTGCTTCTTTGATAGAGTAATTCCATGCCTAAAAGGTAAAAAACCTTTCTTAGAATTTTCTATGCTAAAACTAGTTAGTATAGTATCGATATAGGTAGCTTGGGATAAGCCTAACATCCTTTTCTTGCGATCTCATAGAACTTTGATCCCAAAGATGTGACATACTTCTCCCAAGTCCTTCATATCGAACTTCTTGGATAACCATACCCTTACATTAGATAACACCTTCACACTGTTTTCAATGAGCAAGATATCATCCACATAAAGTACTAGAAATACCACTATATTTTTGTCACACTTTTTGTATACACATACTTCATCCGAACATTGATCAAATCCATAAGATTTTATCACTTGATCAAAATGGATATTCCAAGATCTAGAAGCTTGCTTAAGTCCATAAATGGACTTCTTGAGCTTACAAACAAGATGATCTTTGCCCTTTTCAATGAACCCATCTGGTTGCTTCATATAGATGTTCTTCTCAAGACTTTCATTAAGGAAAGCTGTCTTAACATCCATTTGTCAAATCTCATAATCGAGATGAGCTGCAATAGATAAAAGAATCTTGATAGACTTAAGCATGGCTACCGGCAAAAATATTTTCTCATAATCAATACCCTCTTTCTGAGTAAAACCTTTTACAATAAGCTGAGCTTTAAAGGTTTCAACCTTACCGTCTGATCCTCTTTTTCTCTTGTAAACCCACCTACATCTAATGGCATTTATACTAGTAGGTAGTTTTACAAGCTCCCAGACTTAATTAGAATCCATAGATTCTATTTCAGATACCATTACTTTTTGCCAAGATTTTGCATCTTTATCTTTCAGTGCTTCATTATAGGTGCAGGGATCATAATCTTTTTCCTCGGGGACAAAGTCTGATAACTCTCCCAAGAACATGAATCTGTCAGGTCGTATAATAACCCTTCCACTACGACGGGGCACTATAGGTTGTGGTATAACATTTGTGAAACGTTGTGCAGTTACTTATGGTTCCTCCGGTTGTACTATTGGTACTGAAGTATTTTGTGTCTCATCTCTCAGTTCTTGTAGAATAACTCTACTCATGGGTTTATGGTTTATCACATAGTCTTCCTCTAAGAATCGGGCATTAGTGCTAACAATGACCTTCTAACCTTAGGACTATAAAATTAACCTCATTTCGTTCCTCTTGGATAGCCTACAAACAAGTGTACTTCTGTACAAGATTCTAACTTATCTGCTTTTCTATTCAGCATATGTGCTGGACTACCCCAAATTCGAACATATTTCAGACTAGGCTTATGCCCGGTCCACAGCTCTGTGGGAGTAATAGGTACTGACTTAGAAGGTACCAAGTTCAAAATATAAGCTGCAGTCTCTGAGGCATATCCCCAAAATAAATCTGGTAAATCCGAATAACTCATCATTGATCTAACCATCTCCATAAGAGTCATATTCCTTCTTTCCGCTACACCATTCTATTGGGGTATTCCAGGTGCAGTCAATTGGGATATAATCCCAGCTTCTGATAAATAGTCCCTAAACTCTCCAAAGAGGTACTCGCCACCATGATCTGAATGTAGTGACTTGATACATTTTCTATGATGTTTTTCTGTTTCAGCCTTGTACTCTTTGAATTTCTCAAAGCACTCAGACTTATGGCACATTAAATAAATGTATCCATACCTTGAATAATCGTCAATAAATGTGACAAAATATTCAAAGCCACCTCTAGCCTGAATAGTCATGGACCCACACAAATCAGAATGAACCAATTTTAACACATCTTTGGCCCTATACCCCTTTGTCGTGAAAGGCCTTTTAGTCATTTTACCTTCCAAGCAGGATTCACATACTGGAAGTGCCTCTACTTCCAATGAACTCAAAGGTCCATCTTTAACCAGTCTTTGAATCCTTCTTAGATTAATATGTCCCAACCACAAGTGCCAAAGATATATTTGGTTCATACAAGAAGGTTCTTTTCTCTTATTTAAGTTAGAAGATGTGTTATTCATTTCCATAAGTTGCATTATGGGTGAAATAGGATTAATGACATACAAATTATCAACTAATGCACCAGAACAGATAAAATACTTATTTTTCAAATAACACTATTGTTATTAAAATAAACTGAATATCCATCCTTAGCTAGCATAGAAACAGAAATTAAATTTCTTCTAAGTGAAGGTGCATAAAGACAATCTCTCAATGTCAAAGACTTATTTCTACCAAAAGATAAAATAATATCTCCTACTGCAACGGCTGCTACTTTTGTAGCGTCACCCATGAACAAGCATATCTCTCCATCACTAAGTCGCCTGGTTTTCTGGAACTCCTACAATGAATTACAGACATGATTAGTGGCTCATGTATCTACAAACCAGGTGATGGTAGATAACACCGCTAAATATGTTTCAACTATTAGTAAATGAGATATACCTTCTTTATTCCCTTATTTGAGAAGTGGATAGTCACTCTTCCAATGTCCTGACCCTTTGCACTTGAAATACTTGTCTTTCACCTTTTTTATAATGCCTTGAGGTCTCATGCCCTTTTTTGCTGAATTTGCTTGTTTCTGAATGTTATTCTTCTTCTTACCGCCTTTCGGCTTAGAAGTAGAAGCATTTTCATTAACATAAATATAACCATTCTGCCTCATGAGAGCCTCAACATCCTGCAGTTCTTTCGCAAGTTCTGCCAAACTGTACAATATTTTGTTCATGTTATAGTTAAGGCAAAATGTGTCAAAACTTTTAGCCAAAGTCCCAAGAATAATATCGACCTGGGTTTTTCTATCGATTTTAGCTCCAAGGATCTCCATCTCATTCAGATGACCTATCATCTTGAGAACATGATCCCTTATTGGCGTCCCTTCAACCATGGTCATATTCATCAAACTCTTCAGAGCAAACTCCTACAATGATTTTCTATCGATGCTGCAGTATATTTGACATAGATGCAAGAATGTGTCATGACCCGCACCCAGTGTAGGGGTACTAGTCGGAAACAACACCCAGTCTACGCCACAGAATCGGCAGTAGAACGCTGTCTAGATAATCTATCTAACAGTATAATGAACCACCAATAATGATAGTATACTCAATCACAGAACTAAGATAGAAATAAGCACGAATCAGATAAAGAATAGAATAGTCACAATACAACTCATGAGTCTAAAATAATACATCAATGAGTCTGAAGAAGTAACAAAATAAGCTGGAGACAAATCCAGTACAAAGAATACTACGAAGCTACAACTCCAGGGTCAACTGTCTCAGTTGGGATAAGTCCCTCTTGAGCCAGGGTCTCAGAATCTAAACCCACAATATCTTGGGGTCCATAATAGGTAGGGTACCACTCCTCAGTATTATTTGAAAAAATATATCCAGTCAGGAAAGGAGCAGAGTACATCTCTAACAGCAGTTCTTATTAATGATAAAAACTATGTAACAGTAAATAGCTGTGGATAAACAAGATGCACAATAGATATAAGAGATATATGTACAATAAGGAAATACTGGAAATAAATACAATAATAAACAATATGCCAATGAAACAATAATACTAATGACTAAGTGTGTGAGTACTAGCTTAACATGTGATCGACTTGGACAAGATACAATACGGCCTGGCTAATCATACGTGCGGTGCATGATCAACACTATTCTGTAATCTGTACTTTATTCAATAGGGATATTGATCACATATCTATACTAATACTCCCCACCCCCGACTGGTATAATAGATCCAACCACGGTATGTTATGGCACTAGATTTCCCAAGAAGATAGCTAGTCTTCCCGAGAATCAGTGTTTGTACATGTACAAGATAACCAATGAAATAATACTTGCACCATATACACCATATACCAAGGAATAACATCTCATGACGAGATCCGGATATACCAATCCGTGTAACCATAGTGTCAAAAGAAACATGGATATCTACACTAGATACAACGAACATAGAGGATATCATAAATAAGAAACTATCAGAGAATGTACTCGCCTGAAGTCCAATGAACAGTCTCACAGATGTCTGACTCGGTGCCTCGAAGACCTAGATATGGAATACAATATCAAAACAAGGTCCCGAAAAGAGAACAAGTTAACTAGTCAACTTCTAGGTCAATAAGTCAATTCTAAGTCAAAAGTCAACTATGGTCAACTCTAAAGTCAACTAAAGTCAACTATGGTCAAACCAAGGTCAACCATCTATTTCTAGGTTGCACAAGTCTAGCACCAAAATCTTGGATCAAAATACTAAGATCTAAGTCATAAAAACTACATCCTTAAATATTAGGATACAGTATCTTCGGATACGTGAATCCAAGGTAAACCTCACAATACCTATATATCAACAATAAAGTATATAATATAGAATATTAAATTTACAATAATTAGGAACCATGGTTTTGAACCATCTTGGTACCCACACAAAGTAATGCTCCAGATATATATAGATATATTATTTACTCTAATACATAATATATTATATATAAACTAATATATTATATAATTAAAATAATAACAATACTAGTATTATATCTCACCACAAATACATATATATATATACATATACATATACATATACATATACATATATATATATATATATATATATATATATATATATATATATATATATATATATATATCATATATAAAATATAAACTAAAACTGCCTAACTGTCACTGAAAAACTGTGTGCTAAAACACTGATTTTCAATAAATAGCCCTTTAGTGACAGTTCCAACTGTCACTACAAAACCGTCGCCAAAACCGCTGTATAAAAACTCACTGCTGTCACTTATTGGTGACAATTCGACTGTCACAGAATGACCGTCGCTGCTGCTGTCGCTTATTCCCGCCCGCTGCATTAATGACAGAACTGTCATTAATGCCCTAATAACTGCTACAGCGGCTGCTGCTTTAATGACAGTATCTGTCATTAAATGCTGCTGTCGCCAAAGCTAAATAGTATATATAAATATATATATTAATATATAAATCAATATATATATATATAACAAATAAATAAATATATATACTTATATATACATAATCCTATACATATAAATAAATATTAATAGCTACAATACACATTCCATGTACTAAGGTACATAATTTAACATGGCTAAAAGCACACATAAAAATACATTCATTTATATACAATTAATTACATAATAATTATAATTAATATAATTAATCATTTAAACACATAAATATATTTATAAAACATTTACATATAATTTATTTTATTAACATAAGTTGTAACATATATATAAATGCATGTAAAGAAAGCTACATATATATTTATACATTATATTAGTACACATAAAAATACATAGATCTATGCTACAATAAATATCATAATAATTAAAATAAAATAAATATATAACATCTATATATATTTACTAATTTATAATTGAAGAATTAAACCACAAATAATTAGATCTACACATAAACACACACAAATAGAGAGTATCACACCGTATCCCACTAGATCTAGGATACGCATGCAACACGAGTCCAACACACAACCAATTGTACCCCGAAGGACACAAACAAGTTACAAATATTATTTATAAACAAATCAAAGTGTCAAATGTAGATCTATGTGTCTGTGTCAAAATACGACATGTACAAAGTCCCGTATCGGAGGAAAAACCCCCAAAACGACACGTATCACCAAATTGTTGGGATACGACCTACACGTACCCAATTGTGGACACGACACTAGCCCCAAACACATAAGCACATGCCCAATTGATCTATAGGATCAATTGACACACACAACAAAATGTCAATTCGGAATTCCCACAAAATTGACACAAAAAGTACCATAACTTTCTCCATGGGTCTCCTATGAACACAAAACTAAGTCCTATGGGTAGTACATACATATGGGTTAATTTTACATGATTAAATCTTAGATTTAGAAGCTATTTTAAGGAGAAAAAATGAATTATACCTATTAGGAGATGGATTCCCAATGAAACCTCCAATTGAAATGAAATTGCTTCCAAATTGTAGATCCTTGCTCCTCTTTGTAGATCCTTGCTTCTCAACTTTCTAATGGTAAATTGGGAAAAATTTGGAATAAATTTGGTGGGGAAGTGGAATGGGAATGAAAGGAATTTGGTAGTGGAAAATTATAGATCTAGATTTGGAATAAAAATGAGAGGAGAGAGAATTTTTCCCCCTCTATTATAGGCCGGCCCTTACCCCTTCCCCAAGCAATTATGAAATGTCCAATATACCCCTTGAGGCCTCTCATGAAGAAATAATTAAGGAAGAAAGCTTCTAGTCTAATGATTTAATTAATTTTAATCCATCTCTTTAACAATGGGCTTTCTAAATGGGCCTAGTCTAATTAATTAATTCATGTTGGTCCATGGGTCCAAACTAAACTAGTTAGGTCCACTCATACAAGTCCAAATAATTAAATAACATCTAACAACAATTAAATAATTCAACAAAAATTATTTACCATGCACAATAATTAATTAAATAGGAAAAGACTAAAATACCCTTTCCTAAAAAATGTGGTAGTGACAGAATGTAACACCGTGCTATCTCATCTGTCTTGATCTACTTCTTATAAGCCTCTTTGACCTCTTCATCAGAATTAGCATCTGGTTTAGGAGGACATTCCTCATGGAGTATATATTTGTACTCTTCAGCAGTTAAGATAATATCCAAGTTACGTTTTCATTCAATGTAATTAGGGCCAGTAAGTTTATTTTCTTTAAGAACCACCATAAGTGGAATGAATGAACCCATATTTGAAATCCTGAGATTCACATAAATAATAATTATGTAGGGCAAAAACTTTTTGAACTAAAAATATATTGATTCCCTCAAAACAATATTAAAAAGTTCACCAATACCTTAAACACTATGAATTTAATATGCCACGATAGTGTAGACGTATACTAATTCAGTATTTGTCCAAGGAGATTTTTTCTATTAATTTTACTATCATGTCAACCCAACTTTATGACAAATAAAATTAATTTGTTGGTCTTTGCTTTGGTCCTGCAAATAATAGCAGTGACTCCGAGGGGAGGATACCATTATTTGTATCTAAGTGTACACCATTACTTAATACTAAGTCAATTAATTCGTAATATATTTCTTTAGATGGAGAAGTAAACACACACTAGATAATTTTCTATAATTATCCCAAAAGAAGTCTGTACGGGTGATCCATAATTATACTCATCCGATATGGAGGAATGCACTAAAGCTAACACGCAAGTATAATTATATCACCTACAAACCAGTAATGGAGACCATACAATTTATACTAAATAAATTTCCTCTCCCACTTAGTTATTTAACAATTAGGGTTTTTCTACTAGTTGATGTAGGTCCATGTTGTCCATTATTAATGCGGGCTTAGTTTATAGAAAACATCCATAGAATAATAAACATGCATAACAGAATAAGCAGATATAGCAATAAAGAAAAAATGAATATCCAACTATTATGGCCATATATCATGCTTCTTCCTCAACTGTCGAATCCAGAATCTTGCTTTGTGTAGAGTTATTCGGGGTTCGACCTGCCCGGTCAGGTTGGGGGGTTCAAGGCAGCGACCCTTTTTTTTTAGGTTTGGCCATCTTTTTTCTTCATCGAAAATCATATGTCTGCCTCCGAACTGCTAAAAAATACCATCTCGTCCCGCATCAGAAACAGCCACCATCTCCATCACGATAGAACAAATATTTAAAATTACATCAATCCTATGACTCCCGAAGGAGTTTACACATAATCTAGATTAAAAAAATTAAATAAATAAGCACGATCAACCCTCGTTATTTTAATTACATCCATGAATAACAATAGCCATAAAATACTGTGGTTTTAAATCACAAAAATAAAATATGCACACAGACCATAATAGTTGGATTTAAGATGCCTGAAAAATTAAGTTAGAACAGGTCTACATCTACCGACTATTTTTTAATGCGAGTTTTATTGGACAACATGGATTTATTAATCGATATGCAGATCCAATACCGGCTCTGATACCAATTGATGGAACTGGGGATCCCCAGAATCGTAGATTGGGGTGCATATCGATCGATAGAAGATTAACAAGTTTAATACGTGATCTAACCCTTCAAATATGAAAACTAGGGTTCACGAATTATACCTGATGTAACGAGAAGAAGATAAAGTTTTTCAGCAACCTTGATCAGTTAGCGATCCCAAGATATCCTGCACGTATTCCTTCCTTGGATTGGACGTCGTGTGGGCGACGATCTTCCAACATTTTTTTCTCCTTGGCCGACCCTATTTCTCTCCTTACGTGAAAAATAAATTTAGAGAAAGCTTGGGTTTGGATGCTTACCCTTTATTCAAAAGAAAAAAAAAGGAAAAAACCAGTTTTGTTAGTAGATTCAGTCGGATAGAAGTATTTACACCCTAATCGTTAATAATTTGTAATAGATTTCTAGTTTACTTTTGGAATTCCAACTTTATTATTCTAAAACTAGTAACGTGCACGTACATTGCACACACTTAAAAAATGTTGAAAAATAAATAAATTTGTTATAGATATCGTTGTTCCGTGAAATCAAATTCACCCAATCAAAGAGTATGCCTCCTACCTTAACCACATGAGTTAGAGATGTTTGGTGATAGTTAGATAATATTAGGTAGTTAAAAAAATTAGTTAGAAGTTATTTATATATTTTATTTTTAATTACAAAAAGATTTACATACGACTTAGACGGCTCATTTTGAATCATTTTCAAGCTTATTTATAAAGAGCAGAGATAATGGATTATTCGCAACAGATGAAAAACTAATGGTAAATTTGCCAATGGTAACCGATAATCCGATAATCCAACCTGATTTACAACTAGAATTTTGGGTATATATCATGTTGTGTAATGGGTCGTGCAGCTACGAACTCGCCCTGGTCCCGACACGGTCAAAACTGACATGGGCCGACCCAGGCCCGCTAAACGAGCCAACCCGGTTAGGTCTAATTCTTTGACGGGTTCGGGTTGTGTTTGAGATTTAGGCCCAGCCCGTATTCCATACCGGACCTGGGCTGGGTTTAATTTTTTCAGGTCCGTGACCTGGCCCTGTCCAGACCTAAGCCCATAAAAATTCGATAAATATATAGATTAAAAATCAAATTTGAATAGGAGATATGAGGCATATGAACACAGGACCTCTTAGTATTCTATTACTCCTACAACTAACCACTAGACCCAATATATATATATATATATATATATATATATATATATATATATATATATATATATATATATATATATATATATATATATATATATATATATACAAATCAATGGTTAAGATTAGATGACTTAACCAAGATCCAACGGTTGATAACATGGGGATGCTTATCGCTGATTTTTTGTATCCCCAAGCATCCCCATGTTATCAACCGTTGGATCTTGGTTAAGTCATATAATCTTAACCATTAATATATATATATATATATATATATATATATATATATATATATATATATATATATACATATATATATATATATATATGGGAGAGGATATTGCACCAAGGCTTATTGCATCATTTATTGCATCAAGCAATCTCAGCCACACATTTTTTTGAAATGTGTAGTTATAAAGTATGCTGACGTGGAAGTAACTTTATAGGATGACTTATTACCACACATTCAAAAAAATTGTGGTTGAGATTGTTTGGTGCATTATTACTTGGTACAATATATATATATATATATATATATATATATATATATATATAGAGAAAGAGAGAGAGAGAGAGAGAGAGAGAGAGAGAGAGAGAGGAGGAGGGATCCATGTGAGACTCGTCTCACTATTCTAATATATGTACCCAAGATACATGTATTATACGTATATAGCTTGCTTATTGTTTAATTTTTTACTTTATGCTTTATGTCATTCATGCATTGTTTAGGTTATTTTTTGTAAATTTCTCTTAGTTGCATACTTTGGACCGTTGGTCCCTTGGTTTTCTTGGTGTGTGGCTTTGATGAACCCAAGTGAGGGGCATGGATTATAATCCAATGGCCTACAATCCTAGCACTTCCAATATAAGCTATCCCACTCTTTTTTCTTCACTTTTCTCTTCCTTTCATTTCTCTTTCCTTCTTCCCCAGCCGAGAGCAGCAATCGAGCTTGGCTTTGGCCGTGGGTGACTTGGTAGTGTTGGTATTAGGCTAAAGCTTGACCGTAGGCAAGTACATCTTGCCAACCAGGTGAACCCAGGATTTGGAACTTCTTGATAACCTAAGTTTGCATTTATTTGCTAGCTTAGTTATCTGTATATCTTTAGTAGCTTAGAACTGGGTTGTAGACTATTTTGTAATCTTGATATTTTGTTGCTCTTGTATTTGATCTTAAACGGGAAAGTAGAGAACAACAAAGTTGGAGCACAAAATGTGCTGGCCGAAGAAGAATGAGAAAATTCTGCGAAAAGTGTGCATGAGACCCTTGAAACTTGAGTGCACTGGGTGCTATCTCATAAAGATGCTTGCGTTCAGCAAAGCATTCAAATTCTTGAAATATGCTTGCCTTAAACACATCATTCAATCCTTGCAAAAGTGCGCCACGATATATTGAGTACTCTGGGCGCACTTTACTCCTCATGCATATGTTTTGTACGAATGTCATCTAATCAAATCCTTGCAAAAGTGTGCCATGGCTATCAAAAACTTGGGCGCACTTTTGAGGTAAATCCTCAACGGCGCACATTTGAGCGTTCAGCCTCGTCAATCAAGAGAAAGTGCGACAATCCTTTGTTGGCGCACTCATTCCTTTCTTTGAGTATTCTTGATATGCGAGCCTTGACTTTGGTATCGTCTCGACTGTCATGTTCTCGAATGTTGTGTCTCGACTGTTGTGCCATGCTTTGAGACTTATGTTTTGTCTTTTAATAGACCTTCCTATGCTTGTCTGTAAGCCAAACCTCCCTGCTGGCATACTTGGTAAAAGTGCACCAAGTTCATATCTTGTATACTTTCATCATTGTGAGCCAAACCTTCCTACTGGCAAGATTGATGAAAGAGCACCAAGCCCTGGCTCGTGCACTTTTATCATTGTGTGCCAAGGTTCTAGAAGTACGCTTTAGTATGATTTGTGCACCATCTTTTGCTCGGAGCACTTTTTGTATTAAAGTGTGCCGGAACTACCCGGACTAGTGATTTGTGCACCGATGTTGTTTTTGGTCATTTGTGCGCCAATACTGTTTTTGGCCATTTGTGAGTCAATGATGTTTTTGGTCATTTGTGTGTCAATAGTGGTTTTGGCCCATTATGCGCGGATGATTTATTTTTTTGCCTGATTATGCGCCAACCCTTAATTGCTGATTTATGCACATGTATATCATTATTCTTTTGTTAGTTATGCTTAGCACTTGATGTTTCTCTGGTTATCTTTTATCCAGTTATTTTAGTTAATCCTGGTTATTTTCTGAATATGACATGATATGGATCTTAATTTCCTGACCTGAGCTAAGTGATTGTACACTAGAAATGAACTTTTGAATCTTGACCCGGAACTGATAACCCTGATACTCCTGATCTTGATACTTCTGATAGTGGCTCGACAGCGCACTCATGACTCGAGAATTTCTGTAACTGTCTTGATCAAGGCTATTAGTAGCACCTGTATTGCATGTCATGTATCCCCGTGGTTGAATTTGATTGTGCTTGTCAAGTTATTGTCCTATCTTGCATCATGTCTAAGGTAGATTCCTGAGCACCACGGTCGAGAATCCTTGATAATTGTCCAGGCTAATAACTAGAATAATAATCTATAAAGCATCTAGAGAGATTCCTGGCTACATGCAACCTGGTATCCCAGCGACACCTGATGGATTTGGAGCTCTCTGTCGAGAGGGGCACACTTCCAGCACGCCGTCGAGTGTTGCGATTACCAGAAAATAATTATACCTGATTTATTTATTCTATGTATACTTACGCCTGGATAATTTGGATAGTCTATAGGGCATGTGGTTGTAAGAAATCTCAAACTGCATGTGTTAGTAACTAGGAATGTGATAACCCTAGTTAGCTAATGATAGCAAGCCGTAGGGCACGATTAACCGTGATTGCTTGATTTTCAGTCTAGTCCTGTCCTGATTTAAATTAACAGCTGATCCGAAAATGGTAACCGAAGTACTGATTCCCGATGTCCTTATTTAATTACTCCAGAATTGTTTAACTGTTATTTTACCTCTCTTTTTTATTGATTTTTCTGCATGCTGGTTTTAGTTTATAAGTTTGGCTCCATTGTGATACTTGTTGTTTGGGGTCTGACCCCACTGGTTTTGTATGGCCAAATTTTAGAGCAGAACCGCAGGACCTCCCGTACTTTCCTCTTCAAGATGGTGAACACGATGAGCACCCGAGGACATGAGTGGATTTTCTTCTTCCTCACCCACTTGATCTTGTACATTATACTTTTGAGGCGTTTAGCCACCGAGCACGTGTTTAGCTCGTGCTTTGGGATTCTTGATACTGCAGCCTGCGGGCCTACATGTAAAGCATATTCTAGACTATAGCTAGAGCTGATCATGTAATATTGTACTCTGCTAGTTCTTCATTCTGGTAACTAGCTTCATGATCATCTGGGTATGTATAGTTTGGAACGCCTTACTATTATATGTTTGGTGATTATGCATCTTATAAACTTGTTGCATGTTTTTTGAGATTAAGACACCTAGGATTCTTGACCCATGATTGCATGATGGATTGTAGAGTAAATCCTCATATGTCTAGACAGCTTTAACCGTATCTCGGGGTATAGAAT
This sequence comes from Iris macrosiphon, assembly GCA_036927795.1. Taxonomy (NCBI): domain Eukaryota; kingdom Viridiplantae; phylum Streptophyta; class Magnoliopsida; order Asparagales; family Iridaceae; genus Iris; species Iris macrosiphon. The sequence continues at coordinate 114,447,444 of JAYESA010000002.1, forward strand.
ACTTTGATATACGTAGATGGCTTTGTCTGCCCCCGCTCTACCGTTTTTGATTCTGGGACGTGACAATCCACATCCCCTTTTTTTTGCATCCCCAAGCATCCCTATATTATCAATCGTTGAATCTTGTTTAAGTCATATAATCTTAAGCATTAATTTAAATGGTTCAAATTAATGGTTAAGATTATATGACTTAAACAAAATCCAACAGTTGTAAACATGAAGATGTTTGGAGATGCATAATAGAGGGAGATGCGGATTCCTTCTCATATATATATATATATATATATATATATATATATATGTGTGTGTGTGGAAAAAAGGGGGCTCATATTCCTACATGAGCCAATGCACATGTGGACCAATAGAAATGGAGTGTACTAGTGCACATGGGATGTAGGAATCAATTTCTATTGGTCCACATGTGCATGATTTATATCCCGTTTATATATATATATATATATATATATATATATATATATATGGGAGGGGATATTGCATCAAGGATTATTGTAATAATTATTGCACCAAAAAAGGAAAAAAAAAAAAAAAAAAACAGCCAGGATGAGCAATATTAAACCAATCCTAAGCCAAGATTCTGACTCGAATAAACCAATAAATTATGAGCCCCCTTTTTTGATTCCTCTCTCTCTCTCCAAACAGAGACAGGTCCGTCTTATAATAAATATAGAAACATAAACCAATAAACCCCCCATGCAACCATCCTCTCTCTCTCTCTCTCTCCAAACCCTAACTCTAGAGAAGAATTCTTCTTCGACGACACCAATGGCGGTGGTTCCCAGAGCTTCGCCGCCGGCGCTGTACGTCGGGGACCTCCACCCGGCAGTCACCGACGGAGAGCTCTTCGAGCACTTCGCCAAGGTCGCCCAAGTAACCTCCGTCAAGGTCTGCCGCGACTCCGCCACCGGGTCCTCGCTCGGTTATGGATACGTCAATTATTGCAATCCTCGCAGTGGTACATATATAATTCCCCTCATTATCAATCATCATTGTCGCTACTTTTATTCTCTTTCTAAATCGAGAATTTTTATGTTTTCTTCTATTTTCTTGCGATGCTAATAGTGGAATAATTTTCTGATCTAAATTGAGAAATTACGGAAAATGTGGCTCTTTTATCTGATTCTTTGGTGGTGCTATTAAACAAATTTGTATTTTTAGGAATTTGAAGGATTTTAAGTTATTTTCATTTTGGGGAACGAAGGAATTATTTTGGATTTCTATCATTGTCCCAAATTATCGTTTTTTTCCTTATGCTAATATGGAATTTTCTCCTCCTTTAAAGAACTAATTTCCACAACTTTTTGTTATTATTACTACTCCTAGTTTTGTTTTTGTTTTTTTTCTTATTAAAATTTATTTTTCCAAAAATAAAGAAACGAAACTCCCTCGTTTTAATTTTTTTTGTTGAATTGAAAGATTTTTTGTTTTTTTCTTTTCTAACTTTGGGGACTGGATGACTTCTTGATTAATTTTCAATTCTAGAATTATATTTATCCTAAAAATTTCTTTTCATTATTTAACATTTATTTCCAACTGATTCGTGGAAGTTTTCTGTAATTTATCTTAATCTTGGGCGCTGAATGAAGTATTTGTGTTTTAATTTGGTATTTCTGTCCTACTTTCTATATCAAAATAAAATCTGCAACGTTGTTGCTAGTTTTTTTTTCATAATTCTTAGTTTTCTAAATCAAGAAATTAAGGAACAAAAATATCTGTTATACAATTTTTTTAAGCAATGTTATTCATTAAATGTCTTTTTGGGTGAATTTCAAGGATATATATATATATATATATATATATATATATATATATATATATATATATATATATATATATATATATATATTCCAGATACTCGATGTATTATTTCCATTTTAATATTTCCATTATAAGTTTGAAATTTATTGTACCCCCTAGTTGTATAATTATTATTTTATTTATAAATTATTACTAAATTAGGAAAGTAAAAACTCGGTTATATCATTTTTTTTCTTTGGCCAATGTTATTTATTATTTAACATTTATTCGACAAGGAATCAATTTGGTGTTCCAAATTAAGAAAAAGAAATTTATTTAAATGTCTGGTATGATTGAAAGGATTTTCTCCATAAATTTATTTAACATTTATAGCAGTTCTTTTGGATTATCCTCTTATATATACAAGCATCGGGGCACACACATTGTGTGTAACACATTTTTTTTATTTCGTTAGATGACTTCCTATGGAAGGCAACCAAGAAAATATCTGATTAAGTCACACTTCGCGTATGGCAAACAAAATTAATTGAGCATACAGAAAGAGAAACTTACAATCTATAGACGAAGAGATTGGCCATGTCGTTCTTTCAGGTTATTGGGTTCTTTCAGGTTATCGGGTTGCAAAGGGACCACTTGACCTGCATAAGCCTTCCCATCGGGCGCTTGTGGTTCATTGCTTTGAGAGCATCCGCAGCTTCAAGAAAAAGGAAAGAAAAGTCGTGTCAATGTCCCTTTAGTTGTTGGTGTCATCGTGTCCGGTACGTATCAAATCAATACCGTGATGGCGGTGTAGGAAGTTGTTGTAGGCGTAGGGGAGGGATCGCCAGAGCTACGACGAAGGAGGATCCGAATGGAGGCGGATCCGAGGCCAGCGAAGGAAATAGCCGCCATTCAAAGATCAATTGCATACGTAAATATCCTTGGTTCATGAACAAACCGTGATCACCAATGCCCTCGTGTGCCAACTAACTTGCTTACTAGTATACAAAATGAATCATAGAAATATAGTTATAACACAAACCAAATAAAAATATATAATAATTTTATTAACAAAAACAAAAAGTTCTATAATGAATTCTCCTAAGTCACATGATTATCCAAATGTTCATTTGATTAAGATTAGCCGAATGATTCTCCAAATTCTCTTTCCTGGGTTATACTCTGTGAATAAAAATTCCATGGAAGGTCAAAAGCGATGTCAGAGAAGGAAATATCCAATATCTAGCTTCTACTTATTGATACAAAAATAGAAAATAGTATGTGACTTGTGCATGGCCTCCGCTGCATGCACGTGCGTGTGTTTGTGCGACTTCAAGTGCGTGCGTGTATTTGTATGACTTCAAGATTAGGATTGTGTATATATTGTTTGTCCGTCACTCATCAAACATGCAAAATTGAATTTCATGTCGTCGTGTGACAAGAAAATTAATTTGAAGACACCATGATGCACGCGATCCTTAACTGCAATGATTATCAGATATCAAAAAGTGGACAGAAAAATAGAACTACTTACAACCAAGACCTCGGCGTTCCCCGCCGCATCAATTAGAGAAGCCCTCGCAGTCGTTGTCGCTGCCATTTTTGAACAGAGCTGCACATGTTCATTATTGAAACCAGGATCTAGATCTATGCAACAATTATCATAGGAAAGATGAGAACATAAAAAGATAAGAGAATTTTAGTTTTATATTAGTTTGTAAGTTAGAATTAGTTGGTAAGTTTTCTTAAGAAAGATGAGAACAAAAAGAGATAAGAGTTGATTACGTTGGTTTTAGATTTTATAAGTTATAATTAGCCAGTAAGAACCGATAAGAGTAAAGGACATATCTATCCTAAATAAAAAAAAATAGTAGGTTAGTGTGGTACCAAAAAAATATTGATACTCTTACTATTTGAATTTTGTATATATATATATATATATATATATATATATATATATATATATATATATATATATCAGAAATATTCATATGGTAGAATTTTTTTTACGTAAAATAGCATGTCAAGAAAAAGTTTGATATATTTTCAGAATGAGGGACG
>JAYESA010000002.1:114453759-114621259 GCA_036927795.1 Iris macrosiphon
AACCCACATGATTCAATCCCTCCATTTTAGGGGTTTCTCTTCCTTTGGTTGTAAAGCCTATATTATTTATTTACCTTCTTTTCATTTTTTTCTTCCATACCAAACAAGGTTTATTTATAATTTTTTTCCTTCCTTCCACTTTTGCATCCTTCCTTCCTACCAAATGGAGTGAAAAATAATTCGTAGTTGGATCTCATGATTTTATTTGTTTCTTTCTAGATTGAACTTGTACATTGGATACTTTTGAAAAAGGATTTTTTTGGCTGGATGCTCAAAGCTTAATTTGAGAATTTATCACATCATCACACTACATTGCATGACATTTAATCATTTATTTAGTTTGAATTTGATGAATTTTTTCATAAATATGAATTATTTCTTTGATTTTGTAGTTTTTCTTTTTCTTGTGGGTTGAAATTTTTTGATCATTTTGGTGCATCATTTGAATTTTAATTTGGTAGTTTTTAATTTAAAATTTGGGTAGACGAATTTGTGTTTATTTGATTTGATAATTTATGGATTAAATTTTTCCCCTTTCTCTTGGGCATGATTGCATTGCTTTGGATGTTGCAGTGAGGATTTTTTTTTTTTGGTCTTCTTGGATGAGGATAATAGAATATTACTTCCTTTATATTGTTTTTAATTTTGCTTGAGGATTAATTTTATTATGTTTTGTTTATATTTTCATACTTTATTGCATGAAACTCTATCATTTATCCATTTGAATTTAATGATTTCTCCTTTCCCCACGTCAATTATAAAATTCTTGTCCTTTGATACATCTTTTTAATTATAGATTTCTATTGTCCTTTGGCTCTAAATTTACTTTTGACGTACTGGTGATCTTCATCCATATGCTCCTTATGCGAATCGGATTCCACTTCAGCACTGTTGTGTGTCTTTCCTCTTTCCCATCTCATCTTTCCATTGATTATCATGATTTAGATACTTGATTCTTGCTATGCAATAGTTCATTGGTAGTTAGTTTCTATTCTGCGATGATTCTTGTTTGATCTTTTATGCCATCGTATTCATTAATGCAGATCTTTCACCACCAAATTGGATACAATGTAATGTTTAGATTCCATATAAAATATGCTCATATTTTCTTTCCCTTTTGTATTTCTTGCAGCCGTAGATGCTATCGACAAACTGAATCACTCCACCTTGCTCGGAAAACCAATAAGGATTATGTGGTCCCATAGGGACCCAGATGTAAGAAACAGTGGAGTCGGAAATCTATTTGTTAAGGTAGTTCTGAATGATCAATGTTTGGGCTTACATGTGTGTTTCTACGTGTGTGTGTGTGTGTGTGTGTGTGTGTGTGTGTGTGTGTGTCGGAAATCTATTTGTCAAGTTAGTTTCCAATGATTGTGTGCGTGTGTGTGTCGCTTCAAATGCGCTTTGCATGTAACATGAGGGTATGTATTCTTTTTGTAGAACCTCAGCGACTCTATCGATAATGTGAAACTTCATGAGATCTTTTCAAAGTTTGGGATCATCCTGTCGTGCAAAGTTGCTATGCAGGATGGCCAGAGCAAAGGACATGGATTTGTTCAGTTTGATAATCAGGACTCGGCAAATTCTGCCATTGAGAAACTCAATGGCACCAATATTGAAGGCAAAGAAATGTATGATGATATCTTTCTTCCAATACATTTTTAGGATCATATACTCCTTATTTGTTGATACCTATATATGTTTTCTCCTGCAATGCAGTTATGTTGGTAATTTTATTAAAAGGAGTGAGCGAATGTTATCCAGCCCGGAAGCTCAGTATACTAACCTGTATATGAAGAACCTGGATCAAGACATCACTGAAGAACTTATCGAGCTTAAGTTCTCTGAGTTTGGTAAGATTTTTAATGTGAAAATTGCAAAGGATGCTGATGGAAACTCAAAGGGTTTTGGGTTTGTCAACTTTGAAAGTCCTGACAGTGCCAAAAGGGCAATGGATGCAATGAATGGACTCCAACTTGGTGAGTAGAAGATTAATGCATATTGAATCTTGCTTGAGAAAGATATAGATAGACATAGGATTATATGCTGATTATTTGTCTTTTGTTCGCTCCAAAATAATGTTGCATAGGATCCAAAATTCTGTATGTGGCAAGGGCTCAAAAGAAAGCAGAACGACAACAGATTTTACGACGTTCATACGAGGAGAAACATAATGAGAAAATGAGGGAAAATATGGTATATTTCTTGCAGCTACTGTCAACAATTGCGTTATGCCTGATCTTGTTGTAGAGCCTTTTTTGGTTTAGCTTGATGAACTACGTTTGTCACTTTACAGGCTTCAAATGTATATGTTAAGAACATTGATGATGGTGTTGATGATGATGTTCTGCACGAACATTTCAGTCAGTGCGGCAATATAACCTCTGTGAAAATCATGCGTGATGAGAAAGGATTTAGTAAAGGGTTTGGGTTTGTATCTTATAAAAGTCCAGAGGAAGCTAGCAAGGCTGTTACCACTCTGCATGGTAGTCAAGTTCGCTTTAAAGTTTTTGTTATGATTTTCATCATAATAAAATTCTCATATTTCAAATATGGACTCGATGCAGGATGCATGTTTCATGGGAAGCCTTTGTACGTTGCAATTGCTCAAAAGAAAGAGGAAAGACAAACTCAACTACAGATGCAGTATGCTCAGCGAATGACAGATTTAGCAGGAACACAAACTGCACTAATCCCTGCTGGATTCCATCCCCTTTACTACGGCCCTGCTGGTGTAGTCCCACAAATCCCTCCCAGACAGGGACTTGTCTATCAGCCTTTTGGAACTAGTGGATTCATTCCTCCAGCAAGACCGACTTTCCAACCAATGCCGCTTTCAGTGGTGAGTCTCATCTCATTTTTCCGTTGTTTTCTTCGAATTAAGTTGCATGCTCTTATTAAGGCCGTCTTGTTTTTTTCCTTTATGTTGTGGTTAGGCTAATTATATACAATTTTCAATTGTGATCCTACATAATCTGTAGATTCCAAATACTCTGAGACAACACAGGCAAAATAGGGGTTGGATGAATGGACGTATGCTTCCTCAATCAGGGCAGTCAATTCTGTACATGCCACACTTGAACCAGTTAAACCCTTCTTTGAATTTGCCAAAAGATCCAAATGGTTATGCAGTAAGTAACCTTCTATTATCAACATGTACACTTGTGTGATTTATATTACTCCATACTTCTTGGAGTATTCTAGTTCTTAACCTGCTATATTTGTATCTTTAATTTTTAATTCGAATGCTCATTCATAATTCACCACTTAGGGAGTTTTTGTATGTTGAGAATAGTAGTTTTATTTTCCAATATTTGTTAGTAATGACTGACTTTGGTGGACGTATAACATTGTAAAAAAAGATAACTTTGGTAGTGACACTTATATATATATATATATATATATATATATATATATATATATATATATATATATATATATGTCCGGATCGGGAGCCCCGCCGAAGCCCCGCTATCCTCGACCGTTGGATCGAGCGGGCGCGCGCACGCGGGCCCCACGCGGGCCCCCTATCCGATGGTGCAGGGGGACGGGACTTCGGCGGGGCTCTGCGGACAGGTATTTTGATCCGGAGCCTATATATATATATATATATATATATATATATATATATATATATATATGAGCCTTATGTTCATATTCCTACATGAGCCAATGCACATGTGGACCAATAGGAATTGAGTGTACTAGTGGACATGGGTGCACATAGGATGTAGGAATCCATTCCTATTGGTCCACATGGCTCATGTAGGAATATGAGCCTATGGCTCATATCCCGTTTATCCTATATATATATATATATATATATATATATATATATATATATATATATATAATCTTATGATATGGTAAATCGGAATTTTTTGTGCCATAAAAAAAAATAAATATATATATATATATATATATATATATATATATATATATATATAATCTTATGATATGTTGAATCGGGATTTTTTGTGCCATATTATGTTATGTATGGGATTCGACAAGTGGTGGGTGGACAGGGTTAGGGAGTGCGTTTGCACACCGTCCTCTATTCTAGTTCAGGGTCAGCCGGTGGGTTTCTTCAAGAGTAGCCGGGGTCTACTTCATGGTGATATTCTCTTCCCGTTCTTATTTGCTATTGTCATAGAGTTCTTTTCGTACTTGCTGGATGAGGCTGTTTTGGATAGGCTTATTACTCCCCTTTTCGAAAAATCAATCCGATGATTTCTCATCTTATCTATGCGGATATATTCAAAGTTATCTTGCTATTAGGAACTATGGTAAATTGCAGTTTATATTGTAAGCATATTTGAAAGTTGTAAACATTGAACCATATCACTTAACGTGATAACTTACCCAGCCGAATTGTCCGTCCCTGCATAGAAACAGAAATAATACTTACCGCCCTTGCATAAGACAATATGTTAACATGTGTCCTATCTATATGCGGTCAGTGGTGGTATCGACACCATGGAGGACTATTCGATGGCATTGTGATGCTCCTTACCAGCCATGGTTATAAGCCCAACTGGAGGTCTCGCAATGCCTCGTACCGAAGCACGTTCCACATATTGTGCACAAGTTGTCCATGACCATACGAATACGTGAACAGTTAAACTATCAAACATATGCATGACACAAAACAAAAGTAAGCAGTAATATCTATATACTCATGCAACAGTTCAAATTTTCTCAAAGTCGTATGTTTCAATTTGGCAACCCGTAGTCACCAAATAGTTTCGAGGCACCATGCCACCAATATTTTGGATACCGCATCCCTTCCGACAGTTCCGTAATTTCGAACCAGAACTACTCGCTTCGCATACGAAGCATGTGTTATAGGTCTCGTGCATAGATGCACTCGACGATTACAGTTATTCTATGTCCTAATCTTAGTGGTAAGCATGGATTGTGGCTATTGTTTTCTAGTTACGTTCAACCGGACATCATCGATTGGAACGTTTTGAGGCATTAAGAATTCGTTCACGTGAAGGAGTCGAAAAGAAGGGTCTGAACCACCCACCGAGTAGAGAATATGTCGAGAGAATGAGACCCGCTTCGCAACGATCAGACGTCAGTTACACGTGTTCCTGTAATGGCTCCAAGTATCGTGTTAGAATCCTTCTTCTATCCTTTCAAAATTTTCAGAAATGAATGCAGACACAGATGCGAAAGCACATTCATCAAAACCAAGTAGCGAAAACGTTCAAGAAAAACATACAGTGAACCGGTCTCGTTAAAGGGACTCTTATATAGAGCTCACTCGCCGAGACACAACCCACTGCATCTAGGACTTATTCCAACAGAAGCCAATCCATTAGTTGGAAATGTTCTCATAGCATTCGTCCAAATCGAATTAATGCCGAAGGGTATTCAATACAAAGTTACGACTAAGACAAACTAGCCACAAGCCCATTACGTAGTGCTTCTCCCGGTCAGAACGGGACACTACATTATAGACGATTGGTTGGCAAACTTATATATTTTACTGTTACACGACTAGACATAACCTACGCAGTTGGAGCAGTTAGTCAGTTTATGCATGCCCTCGACAACCATATTGGGAGGCTATCTCTTGTATTCTACGATACTTGAAGGGTGTACTGAAAAAAGTTTGTTGTACAAACCTTCCCAGTTGCTTACGATGATGGGGTTCAGTAATGTTGATTGGGCTGGCAGTCGCAATAATAGGAGGTCTACTTCTGGCTATTGTACATTTGTGGGTGGCAATCTTGTAACATGGCGTAATAAGAAGTAGAATATTTTGGCTCGTTCTAGTGCAGAGGTTGAGTACCATGTGATGGCTCATACATCTTCTGAGATAATGTGGGTACAGTCTCTTCTTCATGAAATGGAGATTATGATTACCTATTCTGATGGAGATGTATTTTGACAATCAGTCGGTAATATTTATCGCAGGTAATCTAATGTTTCATGAACGACTAAGCATATCGAGGTGGATTGTCATTTTGTTCGTGATTTGTTGCTGAAAAAACAGATTGCCATTCCTTATGTTCAATCTGAGGATCAATTAAATGATATCCTCACCAAACCACTTGCTCGTAGTCCATTTTATGATCTATGTAGCAAGCTGGGTATGATTGATCTATATGCTCCAGCTTGAGGGTGTTAGAGTTATTATTGTTATTTATCTTATGAGGGTATAATACTAATTGTGGGTGTATTACATATCAATATAAATAGACATGAGATGCAACCTAGATTTTTATGTCCTTGCAATTTCCTTTCTCATATTCTCTCTTCTCTCTTCTCCATCTCCAAACTTCACTGTAATAATTAAGTTCTTATTGATACAATTGTTCTTTATTCACGAATAACACTGTCATGTTTGAGTGCGGTCGGTTTCATCCCATGTTAGTTTAACATCAGTTCTACATTAAGTGTCATTTTTTGAATGCCAAGTCACAATTGATAATAATAAAGTTCTTTATTGATACAACTGATCTGTAATTAACCATCAATAACACTGTTTTCTTTGGAACTTATCTTGGAGGATTTTTCCACCTAGTATTCTAGGATTTTAACAAGTTATACATTGTTTAGAAGTTAGAATGAATAACATGGCATTTTTCTAATGCCAAGTCACCCATTGGTAAGAATCAAGTTCTTATTGATACAATTGTTCTATATACACGAATAACATTTCCATGTTTTAGTACCGTCAATTTTTTGAATGCCAAGCTGTGTTGATCTGGGCGCTAGGCAAGGTGACATGCCTCCCGCCTCGCCTAGGCATCGTCTATAAACTTGTTGCTCCTGTATACATAGAAGAAGAAGAAGAAGAAGAAGAAGAAGAACTGATGATGATGAAGAAGAAATCAACAAAAACAACAAGTTAAAAAAAAAAAATTGAAGAAGAAGAAGAAAAAAATAAACAAAAACAACTAGTTTAAAAAAACTAGAAGAAGCATAAGAAATAAAAATAAAAAAATAGAGGAAAAAAGAAGAACATACAAGCAGGCTGTTGGTCGTCTATCTCACCTGAGTGGTCTAGACTGCAATTTTTTTTCTACTTTCGAGTTTGCAAAGCAACAGCAAAACCGGGATTCCTTTTTTTTTTGCAAAGAAGCAGCTTCTTCTGAACATGAAACCCTAAAGCCTAATTACAAATTTCAAATGGAAAATTATATTTATACCCATAAATAATTTACTGCCTAAATATCGTTTTTTTTCCTGGACGATCCTAGGTAGTCACCTAGGCCATTGCAACAACCACAGGACCCAGGTCGAGGTGGTAGGCTTTTTACCTACCCGCCTAGGCATCGCTTGTGACAATATAGATGCCAAACCACCAATTGGTTTAGAAGCTGATGTTGAACTGTCTATATTCACGAATAACACTGTCAGGTTTGAGTACGTACAACATGGGATGGAGATCCTCTCTATCAGACTATAGTATTGTATGATCAGTTTCATCTTGTTTGAGTACATATGATGTAGAACTGATGTTAGTTGTGTGCCTTGTGGCATCATTTGCTTCATTTCTTGCCTTAATAAAATTTAGTTTTGGCTCCATTTATGGCCAACATTTAAGATGGTTATGCAAAAGTCTTACGAGAACATAGGTCAAGTTTAAACTCCATCTTTACATTTAGCCTACATGAAAATAAACAGGCATGAGAAGAAGGAATGCAGAGTACTCTTTCAGGTTTCCATCATTCTTTCTTTACTTCGCATAGATGGTGTTTACTGTTCTCCAACTTTTGTATGAGGGATATTTTGTTTGGGCATGCGAATCTGCTATGATGATGAATATGTTCTTTCTATATGCTCCATTCGGTTATTTTGTTTGTTTATTATTTTGATAGCGCTCTGGACAGAGCGAGTTTGTACCAAATGGACGCAAAGGTGGAGTAAACATTAGTAATGGACCTGCTCCAAATTCACAACGTGGCATGGAGATGCTCAGCAGTATGCTTTCAGCAGCTGCTCCTGAGCAACAAAAGCAAATGCTCGGCGAGCGTCTTTTCCCCTTGATCCAGAACCTGAAGGTAGCCTCCTTTACTGTTTGCTAGTAGTGTAAAATTGTTATCAACTAGGCTCTGATGCTTCATTTATGTTCCAATAAGATGAGATTTGTAATACACAATTTGCTTTCAGCCTGATCTTGCTGCTAAAATTACTGGGATGTTGTTGGAGATTGACAACTCTGAATTATTACTGCTGCTGGAATCACCAGAATCTTTGGCTGCTAAGGTTGATGAAGCAGTTCATGTGCTCGAGATTTCCAACAAGAATAAAGTAGGTGGAGATTAAGAGGCTCTGCATGCCAACAGTTACTTATCAGCATAGGTTAATGCTGTCAGTTGAAATGGCAATTCATCTCTGAAATACATTCTTTTAAGCATTGCTTATCATTCATAGTCTGCATTTAGGGCTTATGAGTTTTGTTGGTGAGCTTTTTTAGGACTCTTTAAGTCTTTAGTTTCTTGTTTCAGAGGGTTTCACTGACGTGCATTCCAGGAAATACCTGACAACTGTTAGCTTTGGAAAACTTATATATTTAGCGCTACAATCACTGACCTTTTAGTTTTTTTTTTTCCCTCGTTATATGACTGACAGAGTTACTATTTAATATTGAGGATTTACACCTCAAGATGGGTGTGGAACCTTATTTTATATGTTAATGATGAATTGCGGAGGAATTGGTACTCCGATTGATGAGCTTCTTTGTGGGGTGATGTTTTTTTTAATCTTGATTTAGACGTTGTTCATTTAGGTAATCTATAGTTGTCCTAGAATATGATTTTTAATATGTAACCTTGTCCAGTTAGATAAGAATGTGTGGTGTGCCTGCTTAGTTATGTTTGATTCGAAAAAGGTTAAGGAAATGACTGGGAAATTTGTTCATCATTGTTGTACAGTTGCAATGGGTTAGACAGAAAAGACTAGATAGTGCTGGTTATCTTGCCATACAAGTTTGAGCTTTTACCAAAACAAAACAAAACAAAACAAAATAGGTACACTGTGACTGCTTCTATATATATTTTTATTTTATTGTGGTTGCTAAAGCAAAAGTGTCATTCACAAGCAAATGGACCGATGCGGCTGTTTGGATGCTTGTAGCTCGTTGAAATTATAAAAGTGTCACTTTCAACGTGTTGTAATACAGTGTACTTGTATCATTTATTGCTTTTCAAAATATATTTAGTTACATAGTTTTCTCCCTTCCCTACCCCCAACCCACACACACATATTCACTTGCAATGGAGTTCTTTTTCATTTCTCTTACAACTGAGAAATGAAAAAAATGAGGATCCAGTTGTAATAAATGTCATATCACAACCACTGACAATGGAATTGTCATGCCAAAGACAAAAACAGCCTCCACATGGATCAGTTGCAATATAAATACAAGTTTTAGTGCATTTTTACCAACCCAAACTGAGCCTAATGGAGACAAGATCATTTGTAGCATTCTTTGATTTGCGGTCAATTAACTTACAAAAGTAACTTGTGACAACAATTTATGATGAGTTTCTAAAAGTCGGCAAATCCATGCAAAAGAAACACAGTCTCTCTCTCCTCTCTAAGGACATGTTTGGTAAACCGTAAGTGTAGGAAGATTTTGATTTGTACTTTCAATGATGGATTTTATGTAGAAATTCATCCATTTTCTTGTCTTCTAGTAGGGGACAAATGTGTTTGGTTGAGATAGGAAAGTAAAAAGTGCGAAGTGGAAGATTAGACAAATGTGTTTGGTAACTTTGGTTGAGATGAAAAAGTGAAAAGTAAAAAATGAAAGAGTATATTATAATAATAATAAATTATAATTAATTCACATAATTAGTTTGATAAATTAATTATAATTATTTACTAACTAATTAAAAATTAAAAACTTATAAACTCAAAATTAATTACTAACTGATTAAAAATTAAAAATTATATTTAAAATTCATATTATTTTTGGATTAGTTATTCATTAATCTAATAAATAATTAGCAATAAAAAATAAAAAATAATTAGTATTATCCGGATGTAACAGTCGATTTTTTTTATTATTGTTACCTAATAAAAAATAATAAGTAATAATTAAATATCATAATTATTTAATAAGATAAATAATTTATTTCAAATAGTTATTAATATCTTATTTACTAATTAATTATTAATAATCAGATAATTCCAATAAATTTGGTCCAAATCTAGGAAGTACGGACACATTCAAACTTTTAAACCTTATCGTCGTCACCAAAAAATTATTAACAAAAAATAACTTTATCTTACTAATTAATATTTAATAATCAATTAGATATTATTTGTAATTAATAGTTTTAATTATGTACAAAATTAATAACAAAATAGAATTTTTACAAACATCAACCCACCTCCTAAGAAAAATGTTGGATGTAGGAAGCCTTCCCACGTCAGCCAATAGGAACTGCACGTTTCTTATCTAGTTTTTTCCCTTCCCATCTTACAAGTTTTACAAACAAAGAAATGCTTTTCAGCTGCTTTTTCTAGTAGCCAAACAGACCCTGAGGGGCTGTTTAGTGATTTTTATCCGGAAAAGAGTGCTTGTGATGGAAGTGGCTCTTGGATTTCCAATTCAGTTGTTTGGTGATGCTTGGTGTGTGCGTGTGTGTGTATGTGGAGTTTAGGACTTGGATGTGGACGAAAAGCTAAAGTATTTAATTAATTAATGTATAGTAATTAGTTAATCACAAATATTTAGCAATTAATTAATATATAGTAATTAATTATTCAATTATTTAGTAATTAATCATAATTAATTATTTTTTATTAATTAATCTTCATTACTTTTCTTTAAAAAATTACTTATTATTTTTTTCTTAAGTAACACTAATTACTTATTATTTTTTATATTAACTTTTAGAATATGTCTCTAATTACTTATCAATTAATCAAAAAATTAACTCCCACATTCAGGTAATACTAAGTTTTTGTTGCTAATTATTTATTAAACTAACTAATAACTAATCAAAAATTAATTAAAATTTTAAGTATAAAAGTTTAATTCTTAATTAGTTAGTAATTAATTTTGAGTTGCTAAATAATGATAATTGTTATAAAGTAATGATTGTTTAATAATAATAACTTTATACTTAATTATAATGACAAATATTTCATTAGATTAAGTGAATAATAATAATAATAATAATAATTATTATTATTATTATTATTATTAAATTAACTTTTACTTTTTATTTTTTTATTCTAACCAAACATATATGTATTCTTCTGAAGGGACAAGAAAGTACATGATTTGACATGTTCAAATCCAAATTTTCTATCCATTTTTTATCCTTTAAAATTTAAATTTAAGCTTTTTTACATTTACGGTTACCAAACAGGTGCTAAATTGCAGTTTAAATGCTCAACTTGGATTGGGTTGCACGATTTCTCACCTAAATTGTGATATTGGTAGCACTTGCGGTTGTTATAGTGGCGTCGTGCCTGCTTTTTGCGTTCTTGCGTACTTGGAGAAGAATGTGGCTATTGTAAGGCAAGTACTTTAGTACAACAGCCAGAGAAGGTTCTCACTCCCGTTTATTACGAATTTAGAATTGAAGGACCACTATTAGTTATGGCTGGTCACTATTGTTGTTGAGGACCACTATGACGATTGTCCTTGTAAGGATAATATCCAATCATAAAGACAAGTTACATCATCACCCAATAGATGCATTAATGTACCGGCTATGTTATGACTATAATCAAATGCCTACAATCCTTTTACAATCGCCACGTGATAGCTATGTGACGTCCACGTGACGGTCGTCCATTAGAAGAGTGAAGAAAGATGGGACCCGATGACTGTTTGGGTGACCGTCACGTGGCAGAAACATCACGTGGCAGCCGTTCATTGAAAGAAGAGGTGGGACCAAGTGTGATCCACATAGCAGGAGGAAGAAAGAGTTGTAAGAAGGTTGCAAGTATTTGTTAGTAAACTTAGCATTATTGTTAATGTACACGGGCACGTTCTTGATCAATATTGTGATATATTCATCCACGAACCCCAAAAGAAGGCAATACCCAAGTGGTAGTGATATGAGTTTCATTTGGTACGTGGAATGTTGTTTCGTATACTATACAATATTTTTGTAAATAATATTCATGTGAAAAAATATGATCTTTTTATTTACATTAAGTTATATTTAGTGGCATGGTTTCCTAACAAAAACCTATTATAGTCTAGTTTTCTATTGGGGCCTAATCGGTCTGAACTGACATAGATCCAAACCTTACCTTGACCCTAATACGACTTTAACCCCAGCTAGACCCTAACACGAATACTAAAATCCGATTGTAACCTGGCCGTCCGAACTAACCTAGACTCGTATCCAACCCGATCCAATTCGGATTCGACCCTAAACCTACTGCCAAAAACTGAGCCAGCTCCGATTTGGATCCGACCCGAACATGCTAGAATCCGAACCAGAATCGACTAACCTGATCCCGACCTCCAAGCGATTGGGACCCGATCCGAACTCGCTTAAAGCGAATGCTGAACTCGACTAAACCAGATTCAGTTTGAGCCTGACTGGAACCAACTCTGAACCCCTCTAACTTGGATCGAACCCGACCTGACATGGACTCGAACCCGACTAGACTAAACACAACTCGACTTGGACCCGACCCAACTAACTAGCACCCGAACAAGAGTGACCCGAGCTTGAGAATTTATTCCCATTGAGAATAAATACATCCACCTATTTTGTGGAGAATAGGTTTCCTATGGTTCGTGGAAAGATTATTTATTTGGACATTCAATTTTTCCGAAAAGAATACTATAACCCAAACAAAACATGGTAATTCAAAAAAATTAAAACAAAAAAACATATGTCATGTAACCTTATTGTTTACTCTTTTGTGTGATTTGTCTAAGAACGATCTGTTGTTGATATTTCAAAATTTTCGTACAAGTCTATGAAGACTTGATCTTAAATAACAAGTAGCTAGCTTGCTATAAAAATGACAGTAGTAAAAACTGTAACGACCCGCTCCGTTCAACCCGGAGGACCGATTCAAACGGCACAAGTGTAGCGAACCGTCCTGCCTTGCACAGCGAGATGACTCTTTCGATGCAAAGGCATTTAGACTTGGACCTTCAAATGGAGTTCAAACTTAGACTTTTCAGAGGTGCACTCGGAGTCTCACTCGGCCGATACGATTCATCGCTAAGGTGGGTGCCTCCGATGAACCTGTCTCTGCTTAGCAGCACACTTAAAAAAAGAAATAATACATGCTAGTTTCTAAGCGATAACATTTGCATGCTACTAAAAAGAGATGAACACACATAGCTAAGGGAATAATCCCAAAATATCATTGTATATAAAATATGAAAATTCTGTCCTGCTAGTGCGTCACTTAGAGCATTGATCTAAATGGAGTAAGTTTCATATGTTGTGCCACAAAGTAGATCTCGTTTACAATATTGATGTACTGCATCGCACGAAATATAACACGGAGTTTGAGTAGAATCATATTGCATACATAGACGATGAAGACTATCAAGTAGTCGTTCCGAGTTAGGAGAAAAAAAAGTACTCGGGATATACAGATCACCGAGGCAGTCTCTGATCAGGGAGCTACGCAGAGAAGAATCAACCGAGTTGAAGTCCTCGGATAAAAAAAATCGAGCATGAAGTTCTCGGCTAGGATTGTAAGTGGTGGAGTAGTTGCATGGTCACAGACAACTGGTTGCGCACCAGGAATAGTCATCGAACGATCTCTGAGACATCGGAATCATGTCGGCCAGGCACTACTAGAATAAGTCAAATTAGCGACGTCTGAAAACGTCGCTAAATGACATAAAAATATCGCAAAAAAATTTAGCGACGTAATTAGCGACGTTCCAGTAAAATCGCATTTTAGCTAGTCGCTGACAGGAAAAATATTGCAAAATATAACTATAGCGACGTTTATTAGCGACGTCTAGGCGTCGCTAATTTTTTTCAAATTAGCGACGTTTAACGACGTTACGTCGCTAAATCAACGACGTGTCATTTGTCGCTAAACGTCGCTATTTTTTTCCTATTTAGCGACATTTTGTAATAAATTTATTGTCATTTTGCTGACCTGGTAAATACTGTCATGATAGTAATTTTGTAATACGTTTAGCGACATAATTAGGACATTCTGATACAGTTAGCGATATTTTTAGCGACGTATATAAACGTCGCTAAATTGCAAAAAAAACTAAAAAAATATATGCTTGGAGTTTGTCATATAATTAGTCATATATCCTTGCAATATCACAGTTCATAAAAGTAGACATACCTGGAGTAACCCTCCTTTAAATTTTTTGGGTTCGTCGACCCCTTCGGTGGAATACTCAACACCGATAAATTCACATATATTTAATATGAATAATAAAGTAAATTATGAAGAAAATGACTCATTGGAATTACAAATCGAGTCTCAAGAAAATCTCATCGTAAAGAATTCAATAAATATCCACACAACTGAGTGCAAGAAATAAAGTCCGAAAGCCTCAATAAATGTATAATATTCATAAATAACCCAATATCATGGGTCAAAACACAAACAACCAGTAAACTGTTCTAAATCGGACTACTGTGGATCTGGAGGAGGATGAGCATCGGTGTGCATCAGGGATAAGAACAACTCATACTGCTCTCGTAAAATCGACATGATGTCGATGAAGAAGGCATTGGCGTCAGTGGAGTCGGTGTCGATGAAGGCACACCAGGAGGACGTATCTGCTACAATGATTCTAGTCGATGGTTGTATTAATCCATGGTAGATAACAGCCTCGTACTGCTAGTAGCCATTGAATCCTACATCATCGTCAGCCTCTCGTCCATGGACAGTTGTGATGCTTCTCTCTGTCGACGCTCTAAGATCAGTAATGCCACATTCCGTCCTCTCGGTCATATCTCTGAGCTCCATGATGTTGTGCTCGAGCGTATCAAATCGTGCGATGAGCGTCACATCGTCCGGCTGCGGCTGAGACATTGGCTGCTCCTCCATCTTTCGCAGCAACTCGTCATGGAGAGATGTAATTTGATGGTCAATGGTCTCCTAGACTCGGGCAGACGACTGGGTTGTGAGGA
This sequence comes from Iris macrosiphon, assembly GCA_036927795.1. Lineage (NCBI taxonomy): Eukaryota > Viridiplantae > Streptophyta > Magnoliopsida > Asparagales > Iridaceae > Iris > Iris macrosiphon. The sequence goes on from JAYESA010000002.1 coordinate 114,468,828, forward strand.
ATGCGCACTTGCAGCGGAGGCCCTAGAGGACTGCGTCAAAATAAGGTGCCATAGGATCCCGTACCGTAGTACGTACCCTTTGGAGACCAACAGTGATGGTCACCTACAGCTCGTCCGTCGACGAAGCTGGAAAGGGCTGCGAGAAAGTACCAGCCTCTTCCGCTATAGGTCCACTAGCAGTCGCCTGCTCACAGAGCCTAAGATACTCGGCCTAGAAAAGTATGGATACTCGATAATTGCTAATGTCTAAGGTACTTGTTACTACTACATGGATATTTATTTGCATATTTTCTAAGTTATATTAAAATTAACACAAAGTAAAGTAATACTTACATAGATCTGCGAGGCTCTCTCATCAATGAGGATTTTGCCCTTCCGATGGATGGCCAGAAAGACGGTCACTATGCTGGCGTCATCACCCCTCTGTACTTGTTAAAAATATATTATTTAGTACTAAAATTAAATATTTAATCATACTACCATTTTATCGTACTTGTATTAAAATAATATATTTAAAATAAAAAATATACCAAACGACAAAAATGTTCCGTCATCAGAATTGAGCTACCACACCACTTTGATGCCTTCTTCCTAGCCACCTTGGCCTTCTCAGACATTTTCTTGTACCTTGGATCATCGAATCTAGCCCTCATCGTAGTCTAATGCTCAGGCGTGATCCAACCTTGGATTAATTTTCTTTTGCGATCACGAGCCTTCTGGTCATCCAGAGCATCACGGATCAGCTTGGCAGCGACGACAAGAAACTTCTGCTCGATCAACTCGGCCCGGTGTGGTGTATAGAAATGCGTTTGCTACAAGAAATAATTTAATAAGTTATATAATATGTATAAATTAGATGATTGATATTAAAACCAAATATACTTTTACCTTGAAGTGCGCAAACCAAAATGCCTTTCTCTCGTCCGGAGCATCAGAGTAGTTGATCCAAGGGCCACCATAGTTGTACCACAAAAAGTGACACAGGCGTCTCTGTACCGACGAAGGACGATATCTATACAGAGATAATTATATTCATAAAAAAGTGATATATGGTGAATAAAGAAATACACGATATATATATGATGATAAACCAACTAATTGACTTACTTTGTACCATCGGCCTAAATCTACGTCCTCGTCTCGTCCGAAGGTGCGCATGGAGGATTTCGCTAATGATGGGATGACGTCGACTCAACCTCTGTCATCTGCTCATCTATCTCCATGATTCCGTCAGTAGGAGAAATGCTGGACGAGGGTGTAGTCTCAGGCCGGGAACTACTCGTCCCAGGAGTGCTACCACATAACATCGTCGTAGTCGGAGATGTGACTGGTCGATATACTGGAGTACTTGGCGATGAGGATCCAGAACCAGCAGTAGGCAGTACATGAGAAGCACTATGTCTACCTTGGGACTTGTCGAACGCTCCACGTTATCCTGTCATACCTGATAACAACATATGATGATAGAACAAATAAACAGATATATAGTATATTTTATAATCAAAATGTTATACATATCTCACAGTATTAATAGAATTGCACAATAAATAACTATTAGTGTCACAAGTCTAAACGGATAGTACATTCTACAGTCAAAATATAATACATGTCACAAGTCCAAATGGATTAATTTTATTTTCAATCATCTTCAGAAAATTTATCTGGTTTGTCTTCCTCGTCCTCCTTTTCCTCTTCTTCCTTCTCCTCATCTTCACTTTCATCTACTTCATCTTCGTCTTCGTCTTTCTCTTCGAATAATTCTACCTCTTCTACATTATTAGTCGTGTAATGAATAACTTTTGTTGAGTCCATATCTACAATATTTGTTATAAGAGGTTGATCGTCCTCCTGATAAGCTATTTCGTCAATATCAAAGATATTTCTATCTTTACTGTTGCATACTGCCCACCAGTCCGACTTTGTTGTTTCTCGTCTAAGATAAATTGTGAAGTACACGAGCTGAGCCTGGCTTGATAGGACAAATGGTTCGTAGCCTTGATATCTACGCTTGTAGTTTATATCCACAAGACCATGCTTGTCAATTTTCTAACCTTGATCTTGAATCGGATTGAACCATTCATATTTAAATAACACGATCTTAGCAGGTTCTGTGCCATAATTATTTGTCAACTCTATCTCTCCTAAGACGCCAAAGAAATTATTGCCTAGATCGACGTCTTTGTAGTTCGAAGATTTGATACACAAACAACTATTTTTCGTGGAATCAAGATCCAGGAAGCTCTCTCTGATTGGAGCATTTGTTGACTTGAACCTAAATCCATTCACACAGTAACTTGGCCATATTTTGACTGCAGTAATTGGTCCCTTGGCTAAAGTTCTAATAGATTCAGTCTCGGGTGTTATTAGACGATCGACCTAAATACCAAAGAAGCGATAGTAAGTTATTTATTGTGCAAGTGCATACAGAAAAAGTAATTACCGAGCTCCTTACATATGCACTCAACCAAGAAAAAAAATGATGTCTAATTTCTTGTTCTACTTCTTCGTCTGTTATGTAGGGTCTAACCGACCTCAGCTCATCATTATATATGCTGAAAAATAAAAAAGCAACCGCTGATTAGTAGCATTGAGTAATATATACAACCGTCGATTAGTAGCATTATACTATTACATTGAGATAACGTAAACATGGACGTATTAATTACTTACCCCCTCTAGCTTCTCCACTTCATCCTTGTTGCAATTGAGTAATATATAAACTCAGCAGCCCTTAGCTCATCATCATTCAAATATCTCTTCTTTATTTTTCCCAAAGGCTTTCCGGATGCATTGAATACTTTCAGTATTGCCATTAGATTCCTGATATTTGCCGTCATTTCTCGGAGCTCTCATTCTATTAGTAGCAACATGAGGTTTGAAATACGTTGAGAAAAATTTGTAATCTTCTTGAGAACATAAGATTCACAAATAGAACCCCCAACGTGTGTCTTATTTTTTACCTTTCTCTTTAGGTGATTCAGATGCCGTTCGAACGGGTACATCCACCGATAACCGACAGGCCTACCAACACGTGCCTCATAGGAAAGATAAATTGGCAAATGCTCCAAGGAGTCGAAGAATCCAGGAGGAAATACCTTCTTGAGATTGCACAGTATTACCGCAATGTCCTCTTGCTTTTCTATACGATAAACGAGCAACTAGTATAACAAAGATATCTGAAGAATATGCTGAGCTCTGTTAATGGATCCCAGACGACCTGCGGTAAGAATTCTCAAAATACAATCGGAATTAACCTCTCCATGAATATGTGACAATCGTGGCTCTTCATACCCATTAGTTTGCTCTCCTTGAGGTTGACGCATCTTCTCAAGTTTGACACGTATCCGTCTGAAAATTTTAGGCCATGAATCCACCTACAAAGTCTCCATTTATCCTTCTTCTCCAGTGAGAAAAGAGGCTACTTTAACTTTCCATTCTCTTCCTCTATCAAATGCAACACATGACGTCTATATATTTCTTCCAAGTCCAACCTGGCCTTCGGATTGTCTTTCGTTTTCTCCTTTATGTCCATTACAGTATTAATTATGTTGTCAAACACAATTTTCTCGATATGCATGACATCAAGGTTATGTCTGATCAGATTGGTGCTCCAATATGGCAGATACCAGAATATACTCCTCTTCATCCAATTATGAGTGCGACCAAATCTGTCACACTTGTATCCCTTAGCAGGCTCTTCGATAATACTTGGTAAATCTTTTACCTCTTTCCATATCGTGTATCCAGACTACCTTGGCGGTGGATTGGCTTTATCCACAACACCGGCACAAAAATCCTTATTGTTCCTCCGGTACAGATAATCCTTTGGCAGGAATTATCGATGATAATCGAAAAAGAACGGTTTGCCTCCGTATTTCAAATAAAAAGCCTCAGTGCATTCCATACAATACAGACATAAGAGACGACCATGAGTACTTTATCCTGATAATATTCCATAGGCCAAAAAGTTGTTGATAGTCCACATAAGTACTGCCCTCATCTAAAAATTTTACTTTCTCGAAATATCGTACGTGTTGGCACATACTTCCCACAACTGATACAACTCATCTATCAACAGCTATAAATACATATCTATGTTCCTCTTCAAATTGTTTGGACCCGGGATAATAACGGTTAGGAACATATATGGAGTCTTCATGCACATCCAAGGCGGTAGATTATACGGAGTAACGATCACATGCCAACACGAATACTGAAAGCCCGAAAGTCCGAATGGGGTAAAATCGTTGGAGGGGAGCCACAATCTGATATTACGTGGAAAGCAAAATCTGGATACTCTCGATCAAAGTGCTTCCATGCTTCTCCATCGGATGGATGATCCAACACTCCTTCGATCTATTTTCGTCTGTGCCAAATCATGTTTTCTGCAGTCTCCTTCACCATAAACAACATCTGCAACCGCGACGTCAAAGGTAAGTAGTTCATCGAATCGATAGGCTTCCTTGCACCAACAAACCTTCCTCTACCAGTGGCCTTCTAGCGATCAGCACCACATAATATGCACGCGTCTTCATCCTTGTCATCTTTGTAGTACAACATGCACCCATTGTGACTTGCATCAATTTTCTCGTATCCCATCTAGAGTGATCACACCATCCTCTTAGATCGATAGAAGTCTTTAGGCAACTTAGCACCCTCCGACAAAATCTCTATAATCAACTCTATCAGTCAGTTGTAGCATTCTTGCGACATATTAAAATAGAACTTGATGCTCAATAATCTTGTAACCACCTCCAACGGTGAATGATCCTCACAATCAGGATATAATGGAGTCCTTGTATTTTTCAGTAACTCCATAAACTTTGCATCATCGGCATTCAGTGCCTCCTCAGCTGTATCATAATTATCTGGATTGAAACTAGGTCCGGCAGCATCAAAAACTATGTTCTCACACCCGTCGTTATAATCAGCGTGGTCGTGGACATCCATATATGGCTCCACATAATGCTCCGGCTTTGATGCTAAAGATACAAGTTCTCCATGTGAGGTCCACTGATAGTAATTCGGCGTGAAATCCCTCGAGTACAAATGATATGTCATATCCACTTCTGAGTGATATTTTAAGTTGCGATATCTCACACACAGACATTTAATTTTGGTGTCATCCATGTACTAAGGAAATGTCTTGGTGAACTGCAGGAACTGTTCAACCCCATGTATAAATTTATCCCGCACACCGCACATATCATCAGGATGACGGTTGTACATCCACGAACGATGATGCAGATAGTAATTTAGATCTATTTCTAGATAATTCTGCAAAAATGACGTTCAAGTATATTATCCATGTATCTTGGTATATTGATATATACTCAAGTATCTTGGGATACTAAACCAAAACTCAAATGTCCTTAGATACTCAATATACATACCCTCATTCAATACTTAAACACTTAACCTACTAACTCACTAACACTCACTCACTAAACACACTCAAACACACACATGTATACAATGTGTACTCACTTGCACATGGTACAAGTTGTTGTTGCTGCTATTGCTTGATGCTGCTATTACACACACACATACACACACACACATACATACACACACATACACATACACCACTAGTACACCCTAGATATACACTCCACTCATGACACTCACTTAAAATATAGGTTACATGTCCCTCTGACCGAGGAAGGGGTCGTCGGGGTTGAGGGGGGACGAGGGGGGTTGTCGGGGCCGAAGGGGACGATGTGTCCTTGGTTACGCGATACATATACCAATGTGGTGCCACAACCACCCGAACACGAACTCTTGTGTCAAGAATAGGTTTGACACTGCTCTAACCCAAGTTGGATATGAGTTCTAGAAGAAGCCAATATCGTGTCATATCTCGGCCTTGAAGAGTCACTACCATGTCCATGTATACGACTCTCCTTGAGTCAAGATCTGTATCGTATTATACACGATGTCAATACCCAAGGCTGCATCTAATTAACTCAGATAGCTAACTAGAAGAGAGATAGGTTAGGGTTAGGGTCGGTATTATGTCCCGTGTCATGTCAGTATATGTGTCTGTGTCATATTCGTGTTTGTGTCACCTTCGTCCAAGCCTTAACCCTAGTTTCGTATCAAATTTTGTGTGTCCATGTCTTGTCTGTGTTTGCGTCCGTATCATATCAGTGTGTATATATGTATGTATGTATGTATGTATATGTGTCATGTCAGTGTGTCTGTATCGTGTCAGCAAGAGGGAGATAGGGTTAGGGTTACCTGACCCTCTGACCGAGGAAGGGGGTCGTCGGGGTCTAGGGGGGCGAGGGTGGTCGTCAGGGCCGAGGGGCGCTGGGGCAGGGGGCCGAGGGGGTCGTCGAGGCCGAGGGGCGCTGGGAAGGGGGCCGTTGGGGTTGCCGGGGTCGAGAGGGGTCGGGGTCGCCGGAGCAGGGTGCCGAGGGGGTCACCGGAGTCAAGAAGGGTCGAAATCGCCTGGGCAGGGGGGCGAGGGGTGCAAGAGGGAGAGGGAGAGATCGAGAGAATGGGGAAAAACTCAAAACTCAAAATCTATATTAACTTTTTAGCGACGTCTAAATTGAACGTCGCTAATTAAATAATTTTACGACATTAGCGACGTCGCTAAAATCATCGCTAATTAAAAAATAACCAACATCGGTAAAAATATCGCTAAAGGTTGCTAAATCAAAATAATCAGTAACGTTTAGCGACGTTAAAGAAGCTTATAGCGACTATTATTTAAAAAACTCAAGTACAATCGCTATGCGTCGCCAACAGCGACGTATAATAACGTTTATTTTTGGAGTCGCTAAAGTCTTTAACATTAGCAACGTTTTATTACGATATCGCTAAAAATGCTGTTATTTTATCATATTTTGGTAGTACGGGAGGACTGCGCTAGCTGAAGTACTAGCAGCCGAGTGCGAGACGTCCAACAAGGCTTGCTACCGACAGAAAAAGACAACCAACTCGTCGGATGGTTCGAGACTCCCAGTAAGGCTCACAACCGAGCTGGGAAGACAGTTGTTCCATCCCAGATTATGTCCAATATGGCTAACAGAGCCAGTGACCTTCATATAGATAAGTCATGCATGAATAGCGGCAATCCACATTCAGAAGAGGAGTACATGAAGGAGTACAATGCAAGGCACTTTGCACATTATAATGGATGCACGGTATATAACATAGTTTGAGTAAAACATGTATGAGGTAGAAACACAATCATAACACTTGAATTACATAGATGTTCTTCATTAGTTAGTAGATTATTGATTATATTATTGCGTATGACTGGGAAGGTCGAATGGTAAGAAAGGGTAAGACGAACTCAGCTATTTACAGTACAACACTCTTGATTCAGACACTGGTATTACTTTCATTGTATTGCCATAAAACTGATCCTAAGGCAAAGTCTAGAAAGACAGCATAATCAATCGGTGCACATAACTAATGAATGTACTTATTTTATGGCATGGCCGAGAGGCCTCCCCACTAGTGCATTCAATGTACTGATACCCAACCAGATTGCATGCAGGGTACCGGAAGAACTCGTACGGATTCAGATCTCGCTTAATGCATCAAGGCGTCATACTGCACTTACGTCTTGGAGCGTGGCACACGGACCTGAAGCTTACATATATGAGACGTAATATATGGGAACATCATCATCAAGAGTGTTTGATTCAGTTGTACGCCTAAGGGCATATTCATTATAATGAGAGAGAGAGAGAGAGAGCATGAGCGACTTTTAATCTCGGTTTAGCGGCATTTGTAATCTTTACTGCATATCAATAAAGAGCTTGCTTTAGATTTAATACTTGTATTTATTCTATGTTTCTGCTATAACGACTCTGCGAACTAGTTATCAACGACCGTTTCGGTATTTGCCTTACGCGGGCACAACTCCAGGATCGTGCGGCATCACGTCCTGATGGGAACGATTATCCTGCAAGAGCATTGGTGCGATGATTCGCGTCCAGCAGGGGCGATCGATCCTACGGTAGATCTAGTGCATGATATATTGGTATCAGAGCACGACTTTACGTCCTTGGAATTCGTATTGATTCTCTCAGTTTTGAACTTGTGCATTAATGATGTGATAGATGCTCTCTCTCGATGTTTCGATGAATATTCCATACAATGAGTCTAAATATTTCAAAATTTTGTGCAGAGGATTATTGGATGAAGATAGTTATGCGAAGGCTTTTGTGCCGAACTGTGTCAGACTTTATGGGAATAGACTCGTGTTAGAATTTACAAGTTACGTGCAAACCAGAAAAGCCTTATAAAAATACTAAGCGGGTTAACATGCGAAAATAGAATATCGTTCGGACATCAAGCTATACACACAGGCGTTAGGCTAAGATGTGCCAAGTATCGTGCACCTAGACCCTTTGGTGCGAGCAAGTTGCGAGCGAGATTTAGGTATCGTTCGGATAAGGAAAAATTTAGACTTAGAATAAAAATTGATAGATATGTTATCGGATTATCGCTAAGGAGAATATAGAGGAGCATGCTTGGATTTTGAGGAATAGTTTGGACGATAGTTCGTGTCGATAAGTATAACTCAAAATATAGTTTGGATGGATGACTACCGATAAAGGAATATACGAGACTAAGATTTATCGAGGCGGCGAATAAGGATCGTGTTGGAGTTCTAAGGAACGAATTGGATATACGATTGAACGATATGAATATGATTCAGGATTTAATAGGATGACTCAATTCCTGAGTGATGTATGTGATAGTCTCAGGAACAAATAAGCAATTTGAGAATAAAGTGAGTTTTAAAAGATATGTTGAGTAGTTCGAATCCTGAGTAGTGTATTGATCGTCTTAAAAAAGTTTGAACGAATCATGGATTTTAGGATAGCAAACGAGTCTAACAGCAAATGGCATGATTGTGTGAAATCTTAGTATAAATAATGCCTAGCAAGTAAGCAAATTCGAAGGAATCGTGCGAGATTTGATTCGAACGAGTTAGAATACGTTGAACAAGTGATAAGGCTTATATCGGATAGGAATTCAGAGTGTTGGAATTAATATCCGGGTAAAAAAAACTTAGTAGATCGTATGAGCAATTTTAAATTGAATCAAACGAATTAAAACTTGAGTTGAGATAGAATAATCGAGGATGCGATCAAAGTTAGCGCGATTAGAACGACAGCGCGAACGAAAGATAGCGCGCATGAAAAATCAAAATCGAGTAGGATATCACTCGCTAGAATTTAGCTTGAGTACGGATGTTATGGTTTCAAATTTGAAAGACCTGATACGATATCGATAAGTTGGAAGATAGCACGGATTGATACAAGTTAGAGAATTTTGTGGTTCAATAATTGAGGTAAGCGATAACGGATTTAACCTTGGATTTGGAAGAACGATCATGAATCTAGTTCGAAAGATAATATTCAATATCAGGCCCAGATGAGAACGATTATCCTGCGGGAGCACTGGCATGGTGATTTCACGTCCAGCCGGGAGGATCAAACTCGTGGGAGATCAGGGCCAATATGTTCGAAGATTATATAAACGAACTCGATGAAATAGAATGTAATGAAAGTGAATAAAATTTGGATGGAGGATTTGAATTTAGTTGTTCGAGGAATGTTATAGGTAGACTACAAATTGTTCGAACGGTAACATTGAAGTTGGATAATTTGGTTAGGCGAATTATGATTACGGCATGAACCGTTATTAGATGAATATGACTCGATAGATTAATATATAACTTAGATGAAATAAAGTACAAAGATAAGGTATCATGATCGCTTCAATGATAACCATAACTTTGACGTTCTTGTCTTGTGTGAGTGCAACTTCTTGCTCTCACATGCGTCACGTCCGAATTTGGACGATTATCCTTCGGGAGTGTTGGCGTGGTGATTTCAAGTCCAGCGGGGGTGATCGAACTTGCTAGAGACTAGAGCGTGACATTTGAAGGATCATCTTGACTTGTGGTTCGACACGATAAGACGAGTTCCAGGATACAAGGGAATCAAAAGTATTTTAAGGATGAGTTAGTCTAGAACATGAAATAAGATGCTCGATGATTTCGTGAACAGATACATGAATTATGTTGAACGACTTTGAATTTGTGATTAAGATTGAAGTTAGAAATTGAATCGTGACTTGGTAGTCTAGACGAAAGAATGGATAGGTGGATTATATCATGTGTTTAAGGAGATAGACTATGTGAATCGCTAGGCTTGACGCACGACGTAGATATATCATAGATTTGGCTGAACGAATGTGTCTTAGGAATGGCTTTGCTAAATGGACTTAAACCCTTTGGATTGAATGTCATGGATAAGAGTAGGATGATCTATGATCGATGTTTAGAAATCTGAGTAATGTAAGCTTGGATAGAATACCACGTACAAACGAACAATAGTTTAACCTTAGAAATTGGGGCGAGCATCGTGCAACACGTATGAATGAACAATGGTTTGACCTTAGGAATTGGGGCAAGTATCGTACAATGAATCTGCATGATGGGGATCATAAACTCATACATATAACTATAACCTTGTGAGCCGACATAGTGGTTAGGCAAACGACCCTATGCTATGAGATAAATTGGTGTGACTGACTTTAGAGTATCGCTTGAGTAGATGTCACACCCCAGTCCCAAAATACGTAGGACTAGGAACACGTAAGCATGTCAACCGCATGTATATAACAACTCCAATATATGGAAATCATAACACATACGTACGCTTATTATGAACAATAATTCACAAGTGGTATATAATTATCACAAGTCATAGGACAAAACTAAACCTCATCCACATAAATCATAAATAAATAAATAACCAATATCTATGTAACTAAATCTCAATACGAAGTATCAAAAGATGATAGTCGGGTGGAAACAAATCTACTACCAAAATATAATATAAAATAAGCAAAATAATGTACAATAACTAATAATCATGAGGCTCGAAGAGAAGACCTCCTCAAAATATAAGTAGCAAGTCCGGATCTGTGCTCCTGCGAATACTCATGAACATCTACACCTGGAAAGGGACCAGGTCCTCAGAGGGACATAACAAGATACATAGAAGCATGTCATAAAGTAAATACTGAATAAATAAATGGGGTGTACTAACCATCTAAGTGAATGCAATTTGAGGACAACTTTGTGCGTATGGGAAAGTATAGGCTAGATATACGCTAACGTAATTCACCAATCGTGATGATTGGCTAGTATATGCCGCATATGCCCCCATAACAAGGGCACTCTGCAATATAATAACGTCCAGCTCCGAGGAGTATGGTATCTGTATAAATAATAACGTCCAATGTTCTATAAAGTGTGGTATCTGCAAAACCACAAGTAACGTCCAACACTCTAAAGAACGTGGTATCTGCATAAATATATACGTCCGTATCGCTCCAAAGAACGCGGTATCTGTATAAAGGAGGTGGGTGTCCCATACGCCTACTAGTCGTCCTCCCCGTCCAATGATCTATTCATGTTGTATCCACAACATGCTTTAGCTACTACGCCGAGACAGAGTGCAAGTATCAGCGTCGTAACTCTGGCTCATAGTCTATCGTTAGAATAATAGCCCAAACTTACAACCAAACAAGGACAAGGATTGGACCACCGTACTACAATAGTCTATGCTCATGGACAACTAATAACTGCTAGTCTTCTAACATGCATCACTAATAGCAGTTATGCCCTATCCGTCACACGACCTATACGTATAGGTGGACAACCGAATACGCAAGTCCGTGCCCTACATGAGACTCACAATACTGGTAAGAAATGTGTCAAGGCCTGTGGAGTCATACCGATAACTCCACAACTTTAGGTGGGTCCACTAGACACTAGGTCAGACATAAGTCCTAACGTCAACGCTTTCGTTGACTGCACCCGAGTCTTTCTCGGACGCGCACAATTATATAATATAAAAATAATAAACATGCAACTAAAATAATAACTGAATTTAAACAGTACAACAAGGCAAGGTATACTTGCCTGGCAAGGAAGCTGCGTAGTGCCAATAACCTGCTCCCGAAGTCTCGCATGACGATCCAATGGTCCTATATATATAATATAATAATACCATCAGTTACTATAATAGTACAAGCAGGACACACTACGTTGCAGTAATGAACTGACGCAGGATCACAACTGTCCATCTAGCTGGGTCACGTGTGCACGTAGCTAAAACGTACACGTATCATATCTTATTAAGAGGTAATTTTATAATAATATTAATACATAAAAATACGTAATACATTTTTAATATTTAAATACGTATGTATATATGTACATATATACATATATACATATACATAATACATATAGTAAATACATATACATAATACATAAATACCTTTAATACGTAATATATATATATATATATATATATATATATATATATATATATATATATATATATATATATATATATATATATATATATATATATATATATATATATATATACGTAGTACATATATACATACATATCATATATTCATATATATACATAAAAATACAAAAATATAATACTTATATACTTTAAATACTTTATATATACATATATATACACATAAATATACATAAATACATATATATATATATACATAATACATATATTATACATATACATTATATATATATATATAAATACAGGTGTATACCTGTCCGGTGTCGTGTCCGGGGGTGTCCGCCGTGCGAGGGGGTCATCGCCGGTGGGGGGGGCGAATCTCCGGCCACAGCAGCAGAAGCAGCAACTGAAGCAGCGGCTCTGGCAGCAGCGGTGCAGCAACTCCAGGCAACGGCTGGTGGGTCGTGGGGGCCGGTGGTGGTGGTGTGTGGGTCGGCGGCCAGGGGGTGGTGAAGAGGGCGGCGGTGGAGGTGACTAAGGACGGTGGTGGAGAGGCTGGGGGTGATCGGGGAAGGAGGAGTCAGGTGGTGGTTGGATGTGGTGATGTTGGTGATGGTGGTGTTGCTGATGGTGGTATTGGTATTGGCGGCCAGGGGGTGGTGGAGATGGTGAGGACGGTGGTGGAGAGGGCGAGGACGGTGGCCAAGGTGGTGGTGGTGGACTGTGGTGATGGTGGCTACGGCGGAGGGGAGTCGGGTGGTCGGGTCAGGGAAAGAGCAGTCGGGGACCGGAGGAGAATGGGGTGGCCGGACTCGGCTGCTCCGGTGGAGGCTGGGCTCCGGCCGACGAAGGTTGAAGGAGGATGGAGGGTGAACAGGAGTTGGGTTAGTTTTTAGGGTTAGGGTTGGTTTAGGATGTTGATAGAAAGATAATAGAGATGATGTTTTGCATGTGGGTGAGGAGAGAGGTGACTACCTAGGCCGGTTGTACACTTTAAGATGGGGTTTGCATTGGGAGAGAGGTTAGGATAAATATATATATAATGGTGAGGGTGTTGTGGGGTGAGGATGGCTCCATTTAAAATGAGTGGCCTAGATTAATCATGAAGGGACATGTCAAATCAAAAAGGGGAAGAGAGAGAGGGAGGACCGGTCAAAGGAGGAGAGGGTTGATTTCTTTATGTGCTTGACCAATAGGATGGTGACACATCATTGCATTTTTGCATAAAAGTCCTCAATAATTGGAAAATTGCACAAAAAGTAGGTTTTGGGATTAAATGAAGGGAAACACCTTGTTGGGTGTGATGTAGTAGCTAGAAAGGGTGTGTGGTGTTTAGTATGAACCTTGAGGGTGTAAATGGGGGTTTGGTTTGGTGTTGGGTCTAGTTTTGGGTCAAGTTTTGGGTCAAGTTGGGTCCTTACACCAATTTAAATAAAATTAATGTAAATAGTATTCTAAAATTAATTGGAAGTACATGGGATTAATATTAGGTGGGACACAAGTATCATGGACATAAAGGACTCAGAATATAATATTATCATAAATTGGGTTGCACAAAACGGATCAAGATTGTGTCTCCAATTTCGATTAGAACGCACAAGAATACAAAGTTAAATTTATTTAGAATTAAATATAAATGTCTGCGACGAATATCGTGCGACTAAAATATAGCACAAGAGAACATAATTATAAGTTACACAAAGGTCCGAATAGATGACTGGCACGTCTAGGAAAAGTGTATAAAATTTATAGGAAGGCAATGGCTAGTGTAGTGCTCCATTTATCGAAGCAACGGTAAGGCGCACTAAGTAATATAAATATTGTAAAATCAATTAAAACACAGTGTTCTATTTCTATTTGGATTCAAACTATCCCTAGTCTCTCTATCTAAGCCAAGTAGGCCTAATTTTGGTCAAGGGGGTTTACAATCTACCCAACTTAAAATAATTTTGTCCTCGAAATTAAAATAAGGCATAATTTGTTAATTCCTTCACATTCACATATAAGGCAAGTCAATCGCAATCTCTTCCAAAAATTTAAAACCTTTTCAATCCATCGCAATCACTTTCAAATTAACCATTGTTTAAATCGAAATTCAACACATCGTACTATCTTTTCGATTTTTAAATAATCCACATCCAAATCTAATTCAAATCTATATGACATCCCACATCAAAATTTACATCGCAATCTCCAACTATCATAATCTCCTCTAGAAAATAATTATAATCAAATATTAATTTTATTTCCAACTTGTGAATTCCGTACTCTTTAAATTTTAAATTTAATTTACATCCTCAATATTTCAAATAGGTGATCCAACAATCAAAATTTAATTTTTAATTCAAATCATCAAATTTGGAATTCAATCCGTCGATGTTCATGTTTTAAAGTTCTATTTATTTTTCTCAAGATTTAAATCGATGATTCAACCTTCAATATTCAAAATTTAAATCCTGTATTCAAATTATAAATATTTGGTCCAAAATATCAAGATTTTATAATTTTATTAAATACTCATCATCTAACTCCTAAAATTCTCCACATTTAAAATGACTTAATCTCTCAATCTAATCTTACTTGATCACAATCTAAAAGAAATTCCTCTCAAGTTGATAATGCAACTTCTACCCAACTTAGAATTTACCCATCTATCACATAAGGCTATACATTTAAGAAAGATATTCCTCAAATTATTTAATCATGTTATTAGATCCTCAAAACTTTAACACCAAATATATCACATATGATATGCCCTTAATTATAAAAGATAGTCACCAAGTAATTGTATTGGCCTATGGGGTATATCTAGTACTCTCTGTGTATCAAACTTATACTAAGCACGAGGTTTCGTCTTTCCGAAATAAGGGAAGACGGAAAATAATAATAAAGAGTTCAAGGGGGAGGTAATAGAAGAGAAGTATGGGGATCAAGGTGTTTAAAGAATTCAAATGGAAATTGTAAAGGCAGTTGTGGGTTAAAATCATATTTGGTAAATTCTTATTCGCATGCTCGTATCAGTACGGTTATGTAACCGATACGATATGCTCAGGCATATCTAGAGGGCAAGTACATTCGTCTAAGAAGCTAAGTCAATTTTATCTCAATCCACATAAGTAGTCATGCGAAGAGCAAACCAAGTGTACTAAGGTTGTCCAGACCGTAATATACTGATTCTGATTAGACAATTGTATCATTGTGTGGTTGATCAGGCCCCAATAACACATATATCATGAACAAGCTCGATAAAAGAATAAGCTAGCAAAACTATGCTATAATAGCGGGATAAGTCAAGGTAGTACAGAAAATATAAATACGCTGGATTATGATGGAAGAAGGTATAACCTATATGGAGATATGGGTATAAATTATGTGATTTAAAAACTAAAGAATAATCATCAAATCATAATCTAAAAGTATAACTCAAACTATCAAGTTCTAACTACCAAGCACAAAAATTCAAAATTCAAGGTTAACAAACTATAATCTTACCACACTATATATCCTAACATAAAAGACATCACTTGACCTACAATCAGAAGGATTAGGTGGCACAAATTGAAAAAAAACATAATTAGTCGTCGCACAAATAGCAAACATAAAAGTTCCGGGGGAATAAGATATGAATTTAGAATGAGAGACTCTTGATAATATCATGGTTCTCTAAGAAATGTGGTATGCTAATCTCTATGTTCGAGGTATGATCAAGAAAAATATTATATTCATTCCTCTTGGCTTCCTAAGGTATTGTCCTGCTAGTATCAAGACAAGGAGCTAAATTTATGGTTCTCTAATACTATCTCGCTATGAAAGTTAGGTTTTGTCCTAATATTCAACCTTGAATTTCTATTGGTTCCTCGATACTAGGGTCAAATAATACGGTTAAATTTCTAACTAACCCTAGTAGTGTCTATACTACTCTCAAGTCCTTCATAAATATCAAGGGATAATGGTAACCCAATCTACAGGTAAGGGATGCTAGGGTTCATTAGGTATTCTAAACTTTATGAGGTGTCAATATTCTAGTAGAAAAGTTACCCTAATTATCATCCTAACAATAGGGATTCCTATATTCTAGTAGAGGCTATACTCAAGAAACTACTAGGGAAGCACATGAATCAAGCAGGATGCAATTATTTAAATAGAACGGATTAGAAGGAAAGTGAGTTCAAGAATTCGGAACAAAATCAAGGAGAAAAAGTCAAGTATGTGGATGAGACCTAAAACTCTAACCCTAGGTGCCGGCTTGCTCAGTACAGTAATATAACCGAGACAATATGCTCTTGACCTGCATGGGCCACCACTAAAAATATGTCACGCCCCACTCCCAAAATACGTAGGACTAGGAACACGTAAGCATGCCAGCCGCATGTATATGGCAACTCCAATATATGGAAACCATAAAACATGCGTACGCTGTATTATGAACAATAATTCACAAGTGGTATATAATTATCACAAGTCACAGGGCATAATTAAATCTCATCCACAGAAATCATAAATAAATAAATAACCAATATCTTTGTAACTAAATCTCAATACGAAGTATCAAATGATGATAGTCGGGTAGAAACAAATCCACTACCAAAATATAATATAAAATAAGCAAAACAATGTACAACAACTAATAATCACGAGGCTCAAAGAGAAGACCTCCTCTAAATATAAGTAGGAAGTTCGGATCTGCGCTCCTGTGAATACTCATGAACATCTACACCTGGAAAGGGACCAAGTCCTCAGAGGGACATAACAAGATACAAAGAAGCATGCCATAAAGTAAATACTGAATAAATAAAGGGGGTGTACTAACCATCTAAGTGAATGCAATTTGAGGACAACTTTGTGCGTATGGGAAAGTGTAGGCTAGACATATGCTAACATAATTCACTAATCGTGATGACTGGCTAGTATATGCCACATATGCCCCAATAACAAGGAAACTCTGCAATATAATAACGTCCAGCTCCGAGGAGCATGGTATCTGTATAAATAATAACGTCCAACATTTTATAGAGTGTAGTATCTGCAAAACCATAAGAAAAGTCCAACACTCTAAAGAACGTGATATCTGCATAAATATATACGTCCGTATCGCTCCGAAGAATGCGGTATCTGTATAAAGGAGGTGGGTGTCCCATACGCCTACTAGTCGTCCTTCCCGCCCAATGATCTATGCATGTTGTATCCACAACATGCTTTAGCTACTACGCCGAGACAGTGTGCAAGTATCAGCATCGTAACTCTGGCTCATAGTCTATCGTTAGAATAATAGCCCAACCTTACAACCAAACAAGGACAAGGATTGGACCACCGTACTACAATAGTCTATGCTCATTGACTACTAATAACTGTTAAGTCTTCTAACATGTATCACTAATAGCAGTTATGCCCTATCCGTCATACGACCTATACGTATAGGTGGCCAACCGAATACGCAAGTTCGTGCCCTACATGAGACTCACAACACGTGTAAGAAATGTGTCAAGGCCTGGGGAGTCATACCGATAACTCCATAACTTTAGGTGGGTCTACTAGACACTAGGTCAGACACAAGTCCTAACGTCAACGCCTTCGTTGACTACACTCGAGTCTTTATCGGACGCGTACAATTATATAATATAAAAACAATAAACAAGCAACTAAAATAATAACTGAATTTAAATAGTACAACAGTGCAAGGTATACTTGCCTGGCAAGGAAGCTGCGTAGTGCCAATAACCGACTCCCGAAGTCTCGTAGGACGATCCAATGGTCCTATATATATATATAATATAATAATACCATCAGTTACTACAATAATATGAGCATGACACACTACGTTGCAGTAACGAACTGACGCAGGGTCACAACTGTCCATCTAGATGGGTCACGTGTGCACGTAGCTAAAATGCACACGTGTCATATCTTATTAAGAGGTAATTTTATAATAATATTAATACATAAAAATACATAATACTTTTTTAATATTTAAATATGTATATATATATATATACAACCAGGATAAGAAGGATGAGACGTCAAACGTTTAAGCGGAATTTCTTTATTGATAGTAGAGATATTCCAAAGCACACAGATACAGAGTAGTAGTTGAAAAACTTTTACAAAACAAAAACCTACATAAGAAAGAGGTCTTGGCCTCTATTTATAACACAAGAAGTTGATATCGACCAACAGACAGATGCAGGTGAAGTAACCGACAGCTGTAGGTAAGATTCCCTTCGTCAAGCAGCAACATGAGTGCCCGTCGCCATCATCTTTATGCTTTATCTACTTTACTTCTCCTCCGTCCATGTGTTAGCAATTATGCTAAGCAAGGTAGTGGTAGGGTCCACCATTGTCGGCCAATAATTAAAGAGATTCTCTTTAACAAAAGTAAAGTAAAGTGATTGCCACCTGTATTCTGGCAACAGTGTATTCTTAAAGCATGCATTCATCATCACTTTCATTGTCTGACTGAGTAGTGACTCGTTTATGCATTCTCTTGAAGAAATTTTCTTCATTAATATTTTCTTCTACCTCTTTATCTGATTTAGTAGAACTTACAGACATATTTTCTGTTTCAAAGATAGAATCAAATTGAGTTTGCATGTATTGAAGACATTTTTTCTTCAATTCTTCCTCAGTAATTCGAGGATTTCTTCTTCTCAAGGATTCCTTTAACTTCTTTAAAGGACTGTCTTCAACAATTTCCTTTTTTAATTTTTCTTCTACAAGGATCTCATTATCCTTAATAGATTTCTGTACAATTTGTACCTTTTTCTTTTCATCAATCCTATTCCACCATTTGATCATGAATTTTCTGGCAAGAACAGGAAAATTAAGGAGATTGTATTCACATTTAATTATCCATTTGAAAATATAGGGAATCTCAAAATGGACAAAGAAATACATTGTACTTTCCCCCTCCAGAAGAGTATCAGCATTCTGACATAAAGGGTAAGATTGCGTCCAAACCGCAAATAATTCTTGCAGTAGGGGAGGTAAAATTTCCAAGGTAGCACCAAATTTATACCACCATTTGATAAACCAGACAGGAATATCCTGTTTCAGAATTTCTAGACAAATTCCAATAAACCAAGAGTGTTTTTGTTTACTATTATCATAGTAAAAGACTTTAGTAAACGCTTCAACGTAATCCCAGTAAGTAAAAAATACATCAATTCCTTTTTCACGATGAACTAGATGTCTAGTTCTGTTGGGATGAAGTCCCCAAGATTGAGGGGTGATAATTTGTCTAATAATTATTTTGCTATAATTAACATCACTGCGAAGATCATTGGTCTTCTGATAAAAATGTTCAATTTCGACTGATTTAGTTATCAGCAGAATTCCTTCATAAATATTTCGATCTTTTCCTTGAACTGGAAACATATTGTTTTCCAGATATTTCTCTTTTATCTTCCAAGGATCATCCATCATTGGTATGTCAGATCGTTCGAGAAGAAGAATTTCTTCTGAATAATTATTTGAATAGTTATTTTGGGTGAATATTGTTTCCACCTCAACTGCCTGTTTGTAAGAAACATTGATTTCTTCAGGATCTTGAATCTTTATGCCTCTATTAGAGGGCTTTCCTTTTCCAAGAACAGTTTTCTTGGACTGATATCGAAACTCATTGGAGTCCGAAGTCATGGGTCGAGGAACCCATGGTTGTTTCCCCTTGTCCTTCCTATGCATGGTTCTGCAAAAGTTCACGCGGTAAGAAGTCAGGAAGAGAATTATTAATTCCCTTAATAAATTTAATGTCAAATTCAAATATGGCTAATTCTGCTTGCCATCGAGCAAATATTTGCTTAGATGCTAAATTTTTAACATCTTTTTCTAGAACAGTTTTTGCTGAACTACAATCAATGCGTAATAAAAATTTCTTATTAAGCAAATCATCTTGAAATTTATGTATACATTGGATAATAAAAAGAATTTCTTTCTTAATAGTAGAATAATTATTCTGAGCATCATTCCATTTTCCTGAATGATACCTTACTAACATTTCTTTGTTAGTAGTAGAATTTAATTATTTTAATATGCCACCATAACCTATATTACTGGCATTATTTTCAACAATTTTAAACCATTCAGCATTGGCTAAATGTAAACAAGGTAAATTTTTAACCTTTTGTTTTATTGTTTTTACTGCCTCAGTATGAGCATTAGTCCAAGAAGTAGGATTTTTCCTTAATCTTTGATACAAATTTTTTGTATCATTTGCAATATTTTTATAAAATTCTGATACATAATTTAATGCACCAAGAAATCGTTGTAACTGCTTATTGTCAGTTATTTCATCTGAAAATTTAGAAGCAAATTCAATACTTCTATCTATTGGATGTATAGTATTATTAGTAATATTATGTCCCAAAAACCTTATATCTTGTTGAAAAAGTTTCATTTTTGGGGCAGAAATTACTAATCCATTTTTAATGGCTAAATATTTAAACATACTAAGATGTTTAAAATGTTCTTCAATAGTATTAGAGAAGATTAATATATCATCAATGTATGATAATATAAAATTTGAATGTTGAATGAATATTTCATTCATGATATTTTGAAATTCTGAAGGAGCATTCTTCAGACCAAATAGCATTACATTCCATTCATAATGTCCAAAAGGAACAGTAAAGGCTGTTTTATACCGATCCTTTTCATTAATTTGGATTTGCCAATAACCTGATTTCAGGTCGAATTTAGAATAAATTCTGGCTTTTACAATTCTATTCAGTAAATCCCTTTTATTAGGAATTGGGTACCTAATCCATTTTAGAACTTTATTTAAGGGTTTATAATTAATTACAAGTCTAGGTACACCCCTTTCTTTTTCAGCATTATTATTAACATAAAATGCTGTACAACTCCATGGGGAGTATAATTTTCTTATTAATTTTTTATCCAACAATTCTTGGATTTCTTTTTTACATAACTCAAGATATTCTTGATTCATTTGACAATGTCTTGCCTTGGTGGAAATATCCTTTTCATTAAAGGTTTCCTCATAAGGTAAAGAAATAATATGTTGTTTCTTGCTCCAAAAAGCATTCGGTAAATTACTGCAAGTTTGTAGTTTAAAGTCTTCTTCAACTTGCTTGATTTTTTTTTGAACTTCAAATTATTTTAATTGCTGGGTTATAGTAACCTGAGAAAGTTCTTCTTTCAAGAAATTAATTTAATTTTCTTTTAAACTGACATTGTTAAGAATTTTAACAATTGGATTTGTTATAAATTCAAAAGTTATTCTTTTTCCTTTATAACAAGTTGTAATTTCTTCTTTTGTAATCTCATTAATTGGCATAAGTTTTTCTAGGAAAGGAGTTCCTAAAATAACATGCTGAGATATTTTCTTTACAACTATTAGGTGTACAGGAATACAAACTTTATTCTTACAAATATTCACATCTGTGATTTTGTAAGGAGTAGTTAGTGCTTTATTATTAGCAGCACTAAGTGTCTGAGAAGTTCGTTCACAATATTTTATAGGAACGATTCCTTCTTTAACACAATTAAGATCTGCACCGCTATCAACAAGTGTTATTAAATTTGTCAAATAATATTCATTATTGACAATCATATTTATTTTTATATACCATTTATGGGTAATAAATAAATTCATTTTTTGTAAGAAATTATTCCTAACAACATCCTCTTGTTGTTCATCTACTAAATTCTCCTCCTCAGGAATGTGAGAATGTGAAGAACTAGCAGAAGAGTTACTAGTAGTAACAGTTTTAGCTGAACATCGAGATATATGTTCTAGCTCAAGTTTTTCCAATCTAGTCTGGATTTGTTGATCTTGAGATTTTAAATTTTTAATCTCAATTTTTAAAGTCTTTATTTCAGACTGAAGATCCTGTATTGTGACAGGTTTCACTTGCCTACTCTTATATCTTGAGAGAACTTCAGCCATATTATAAGCTTCAGTAGGACTTTGAATAGGAATATTATCCTCTTTTTCTTGACCAATAAAATCAATTATTTTATTCTTTATTCCAGGACTAATATTATCCCTTAACAAAGCTTCAATTATATCTTTCTTCTCATCAAGAGTTAAAGTATTAATTGATAAGCCATTCATTTCTACTATAGATCTATAGTAGTTAACATCTTTGTCTGCAATACATTCGTTACATTGACAATTTTTACCACATTCTACTTCAGAATTGTCTGTTGATTCATCATCAGATGAACTTTCTTCATACTCAGAATTAATCATTAATTTATAAAGAGTATTCCTCAACTCTTCATCTTCAATTTCTTTAATTTTCTTTTTTGTATAATATTTGTTAGCATAGTGGCCTAATTTTCCACATTTGTAGCATTTATAACTTTCTTGGAAGACTTCTTCTTCCTCAAGTTTCTACCTTCCTTAATATTGGTAGTAGGTTCTTTTCTCTTAGAAGGATATTTCCTTCTTCTATAAGGTTTCTTATTATATTCCTTATAGTCATTAACTTTCTTTTTCCCCTTTGTATTAGGAGGTTTAGAAATATCCATAGCAAACTGGTCACAAAATTCTCCCAATTATTTTCTTTCAGAGAGTCTCTGAGTTTTCAATTGATGTCGTAACTTTAAATCATTACATAAAGCTAGACCTTCTTCTATACACTTATTTATCAAATTGCCATAAGTGTAATTAGCATACGGTATTATACTATTATTTTGGTTCCTCAAACCTTGCCTTATTCTTTCAGCAAAAAGATTAGGTAATCCGTCAATAAATTTTGACTTCCAGTGAGCATTATTGGCATCACCAAGTAACATTACTCTACTAAAAAAGGTATCTTTATACCATCTAAAATGAGTAAGAGTTGGACATCTTAAATTCTGAAGAAGAGTTCTTACTCTATCTCCATGATCAGAAATTCCACCAGTAAAGTGTTCTAAAATTATTATCATTAAAGTATAGACTGCATCAGTCTTAGTGACCTGAGTATTGTCTGTAGAATTAGTCTCAGTTTTAACAGCATTAATAATTTTTTGCCGTTGAGACTCTGTTAGACAATTATTCCACCAACCTCTAAGAATCCTGTAAAATCGCAAGTAATAAATTGTGCAGTTTCTTTATCATTATTACTAACAGCTTTAGCAACATTAGAGTACATCATCATTCGATGTAGTTAGTCATGAATTTGTTTATCAGTAAGACCATCGATGTTCCATTCATAAATATCTCCTCCACTGTAATGATTTTGTATTATAGTATCATTTTCTTCGAATAATACATCAGTAGGAGTTGGTCTTTGATAATAATATTTTAATAAATTTGGCTTCCCATATTTAACAGCCTGAATCTGGGGATTATTAATAGGTTTAGCTTCAACAAAAGATTGTTGAATAGCATCAATTTGCTCAGGATTTATTTCTTCTTCTTCTTCGGAATCATCCCTTACAGAAGAAGTATCATCCACTAAAGGTTTATTAATAACCTGAAGTTGATGTTTCTTTTCAGATTGCTGAAGTATTTCATTAGCAAATTGTTGCTTTGCATATACTATTAATTCACGTAGTTCCATTTTTTCAGCATTAATAGTCTGAAGGTTAGTTTTTTTAAACTAGCTCTTTAATATCTTCTTTAGTAACTTCAGGAGTCTTTCTAACTTTAAAATCTTTAACCTCAGGCGGAGGTTTAATTTAGATATTAGAAGTCTCCTTTGAGGAAGATTTTCCAGTTTTAATAGAAAAATCTAATTTTGTGATTACATCAATTTGATGCAAAACTTTATCTAAAGCAGTTTCAATCCTAGTCAATTGTTGACCCATTACCTGAATAGAAACATTAGTATAATTATTTTGTTTAATTACCTTTTGTAATTCTTTAATTATTGCTTCTTTGCTTTCAATAGTATTAGCGAAAGAAGTAGCATCAATTTTATCCGGCATATTTTTAACCGTGAGTTTAATTAACTCATTCGGAGGATACATTGATCTAGTTAGACCACTACTTGTACCTTCATTAGTACTCCATACTTTATAATATTCTTCTAGCATATTTAGTTGTGCCAATTCTTTAGTGACATGGTCATGAACAAACCAGTCAGTAAATGGTATTAGACATTTTGATCTTTCTAGATAATTATAAAATTCATCTTTTAATTCATATCTCTTTTGAAGAGAATAAGTTTTCTCAAACCATTGTCGAAAATTTAAATCTTCATAGTATATTCTATTGAGAATGTCCCGAACTTCTTTATTGGTTGTAAAAACCATTAAATAGAAGTAAATTCCATTTCCGACATTGTTGGTGAATTCTCTTTGTTTTTTCCCTTATACAATGAATGTGCTATTGTATTTTCAGATATTTGAATTTTATCTATTTCTTCTTTATTAGAAGACGTAGACCCTATTGTTGAAGGTAAAGGTTTTCTGCTAGATATTGAAAGTCTTGATATTTCTTGTGGAGTAAATCTTACCTCCACCTCACCATCATGAGTTTGAATTATTTGATCAATTTCTGTATCCACAATAGGTTGTGGTAATACAGCTTGGCTTAAAACCCATTCTTTGGGAAAGTTAATTTTATCCCATCTTATTATTCTATTAGTAGCTACATTTGATGTCAACAAATTAGTTTCTATCAAAGTAGTTTTTCCAGGCTTAGTAATATGCTTAGCCTTAGGGGCAATGGTATTCATTACCTTATAATGAACTCTATAGATTATTGCTATAGTTTCAGATCCAGGAAGAAAATTATATCCATTTGTCTTTAAATTTAGAGTAACAGCATCATATAGATGATGATCTGTTAATGACAAAGTTAAATTTGGATAAACATTAAAATAAACTGGACCATGGCAAAGACTAGTTTGCATAACTCCCATTAAGGATTGACTCCAGTCCAAACATCTAGCATCTCTTAAAGATGTCATAATTGAAGCATTTAACCCTGGTAAAGTTAAAGGTTTAAACGCAATTTGAATTAGTCCAATATGAACGTAATTATAGGCTTCTCTAACATGCCCAATGTCTTCTTCACTTATAAGTTTAAGTGAATGTTCTGTGTTATTAACAGAAACAGTTCTTTCCATTGTTTTAATGGCAATGGATGATTTAAAGTCAAAAGTACCTATTTGGTAGATTTCTTTTGGCTTTACATTTGGAATTGTCCATTTATTAAGTTCCTCCATTTCAGAGGGATACTCAACATTCTGAGCATTCTTCAAAGATTTGCCCTTAGTAAGAGCTCTCTTATTAGTTCCTATTGCTAATGGTTTATCCATCATAATATTGAGGTTCTACTTCGTATGCTCACATGTAAAAACTATAAAAATTAGAAAGTTGTTAATAAATCTTATTATGTAAATTCTCTTGTTTTACTTAACAAATCAAGTTGTTTTTTACTATTCTAACGATAGTAAAGACCTAGCACAGCTGTCAACGATTTATGCCAACACACAGCCATCCCGGCAAATAAGGCAACGCGACTTTGATGCTTTTCCACTAGGTAGAAGACACATCGCAAAAATAGCTTTGAAACTCTTCTCATGGTTAAATAAAACAACAGCTTTTAACATGATAAAGATCATAACAACCTAATAATAACTATATATTTACATGTTTGCAAAGAAGTAGAATTACCTCAGCTCTGAGCCATCATGGCTCTGATACCAAATTGAACCAGGATAAGAAGGATGAGACGTCAAACGTTTAAGCGGAATTTCTTTATTGATAGTAGAGATATTCCAAAGCACACAGATACAGAGTAGTAGTTGAAAAATTTTTACAAAACAAAAACCTAAGTAAATACATATACATAATACATAAATACCTTAAATACGTAATATATATATATATATAAACAATATATACATAATATATATATATATATATATATATATATATATATATATATATATATATATATATATATATATATATATAATATACATATATATGTAGTACATATATACATACATATCATATATTCATATATATACATAAAAATACTTAAATATAATACTTAAATACTTATATACTTTAAATACATTATATATATATACACATAAATATACATAAATATCTATATATATACATAATACATATATTATACATATACATATACATTATATATACATATATATAAATACAGGTGTATACCTGTCCAGTATCGTGTCCGGGGGTGTCCGCCATGCGAGGGGGTCATCGCCGGCGAGGGGGGCGCGGAGCTCCGGCCACAGCAGCTCTGGCAGCAGCGGTGCAGCAGCTCCAGGCGGCGGCTGGTGGGTCGTGGGGGCTGGTGGTGGTGGTGTGTGGGTCGGCGGCCCGGGGGTGGTGAAGAGGGCGGCGGTGGAGGTGGCTAAGGACGATGGTGGAGAGGATGGGGGTGATCGGGGAAGGAGGAGTCGGGTGGTGGTTGGATGTGGTGATGTTGGTGATGGTGGTGTTGCTGATGGTGGTGTTGGTATTGGCGGCCAGGGGGTGGTGGAGATGGTGAGGACGGTGGTGGAGAGGGCGAAGACGGTAGCCAAGGTGGTGGTGGTGGACTGTGGTGATGGTGGCTACGGCGGAGGGGATTCGGGTGGTCGGGTCGGGGAAGGAGCAGTCGGGGACCAGAGGAGAAGGGGGGTGGCCAGACTCAGCTGCTCCGGTGGAGGCTGGGCTCCGACCGGCGGGGGTTGAAGGAGGAAGGAGGGTGAACAGGAGTTGGATTAGTTTTTAGGGTTAGGGTTGGTTTAGGGTGTTGATGGAAAGATAATGGAGATGATGTTTTGTATGTGGGAGAGGAGAGAGGTGACTACCTAGGGATTAGAGCCGGTTGTACACCTTGGGATGGGGTTTGCATTGAGAGAGAGGTTAGGATAAATATATATATATATATATAATGGTAAGGGTGTTGTGGGGTGAGGATGGCTCCATTTAAAATGAGTGGCCTAGATTAATCATGAAGGGACATGTCAAATCAAAAAGGGAGAGAGAGAGAGAGGGAGAACCGGTCAAAAGAGGAGAGGGTTGATTTTTTCATGTTCTTGACCAATAGGATGGTGACACATCATTATATTTTTGCATAAAAGTCCTCAACAATTGGAAAATTACACAGAAAGTAAGTTTTGGGATTAAATAAGGGAAAACACCATGTTGGGTGTGATATAGTGGCTAGAAAGGGTGTGTGGTATTTAGTATGAACCTTGAGGGTATAAATGGGGGTTTGGTTTGGTGTTGGGTCAAGTTGGGTCCTTACACCAATTTAAATAAAATTAATTTAAAAGGTGTTCTAAAATTAATTGGAAGTACATGGGATTAAAATTAGGTATGACACAAGTATCATAGACATAGAGGACTCAGAATAGAATATTATCATAAATTGGGTTGCATAAAACGGGTCAAGATTGTGTCTCCAATTTCGATTGGAACGCACAAGGATACAAAGTTAAATTTATTTAGAATTAAATATAAACGTCTGCGACGAATATCGTGCGACTAAAATATAGCACAAAAGAGCATAATTATAAGTTACACAAAGGTCCGAATAGATGACTGGCACGTCTAAGAAAAGTTTATAAAATTTGTTGGAAGGCAATGGCTAGTGTAGTGCTCCATTTATCGAAGCAACGGTAAGGTACACTAAGTAATTGTAAAATCAATTAAAACACAGTGTTCTATTTCTATTTGGATTCAAACTAGTCCTAGTCTCTCTATCTAAGCCAAGTAGGCCTCATTTTGGTCGAGGGGGCTTACAGTAGATGATAGGACTGGGGAAGCAAGTATTAGATTTAGGATTTGGTTTTA
Organism: Iris macrosiphon; assembly: GCA_036927795.1. Lineage (NCBI taxonomy): Eukaryota > Viridiplantae > Streptophyta > Magnoliopsida > Asparagales > Iridaceae > Iris > Iris macrosiphon. The sequence goes on from JAYESA010000002.1 coordinate 114,496,871, forward strand.
GAGAATAAGCTAGAAAATTGACGATTTATACGAATGGAATGAACGATAAAACTTGGATGTTCGTTACATAATTTTAAAAGTTGGATAGATCGTTTAGGGTTGAAATGAACGAGATGGTATCGAGGATTGAATCGGATTGATTTTGTTGACGAACTTAGAAATTGTTCGAGTAAAGTTGAAATAACGAATTAAATTGTTGCTTGGAAGACGTACTTGATGGAAGTACAATGCTTAATGAGAGTGGAAATTGAATTGGCTTAGATTTTGATTGACTCCTCTTGAGGTATCGTTGTGATTTCATAAGATGAGAACACTTGAGAAATGAATTATATCAAATCAAGGATTGATGAAAGACGAAAATGAAAGGATCTGGAGTTCTATTTAGTTGAGTTAGTGAAACGATCAGTGATTCAAAAGTAAGAATATGTTCACCATTAGCTTGTCCGACTTCGCTATCACTAAGCTTGGTTGAAATATATATATTTGAGGGATGCCTTAAATATGTGCACGATCCAGACTCTGCGATATGCAGAACTCAAACGCAGCTGCAGGCGGAGATGCTTAGATGTGCATGAATGAGTATAACGACTTGGGTAAGTTAGCCTCCCTAAGATTTTTGTACGCGAAGGATTAGAACATACCCCATGTTGGACAATTTAGTTCTGTGCTAAGGCGCAATGAAGACTAAGTCAGAAAACGTAGGCAATTTGATGTGACGGCTTCGGGTAATAGTAAATTTACTTAGCGAGAATTGGCGGTAGCTCGATATAGATCTTGATGCAAGATGAGATTGGAAGATTAGCTGAGATTCGAACTTGAAGTCTTGAAGATTTTCTGGAATTAGATTTAGGCATAAGGCTGGATTTCAATAGGCGATGTCGAGTAATAAGTCGAATATATTTTGGGTTCGCATGGATAGAATATAACAATTGGACAAGTTCACACTAAGCCTGAGTTTTTTAGTGCGTGTTGAGTTATAGAATACCCCATGATTGATTAATACAGCCCTACGCTAGGTGCAGTAGAGTTTGAGTCAGGAAATACAAATGTTAAGTTGAGTATAGTTCGATAGCATTGAAGGATAGAGTTGTTGGATAAAATTGGCTAAGTGCGTACGTAGTGTGAGGTAAGGAAAGGAATAAATATAGTATTTGAACAATCTTTGGAAGTTATGTGAGACATATAGAGTTTGGTTTAGAAGTTTTGCAATAATACGAGTTTCGCTCAGGAAGTCTCAAGGACGAGACTATTCTGGGTGGTGTATTATGTAACGACCCGCTCCGCTTAACCCGGAGGGCCAATTCAAATGGCACAAGTGTAACGAACCATCATGCCTTGCTTAGCGAGATGACTCGTTCGATTCAAAGGCATTTAGACTTGGACCTTCAAATGGAGTTCAGACTTAAAATTTTTAGAGGCACGCTCGGAGTCTCGTTCAGCCGATGTGATTCATGGCTAAGGTGGGTGGCTCCGATGAACCTGTCTCTGCTTAGCTGCACACTTAAGAAAAGGAATAATATATGCTAGTTTCTAAGTGATAACCTTTGTATGCTAATAAAAAGAGATGAACGCACATAGCTAAGGGAATAATTCTGCTTTATCAATGTGTATAGAATTTGAAAACTATGTCGTGCTAGTGCAAACTTAGAGCATTGATCTAAATGGAGTAAGTTTTTATGTTGTGCCACAAAGTAGATCTCCTTTACAATATGGGTGTACTGCATCACACGAAATATAATACGGAGTTAGAGTAGAATCATATTGCATACATAGACGAGAAAGACTATCAAGTAGTCATTCCAAGTCAAGAGAAGAAAAAAAAGAAAGTACTTGGGATATACAGATCATCGAGGCAGTCTCCGATCAGAGAGCTGCGCAGAGAAGAATCAACCGAGCTGAAGTCCTCGGATATGAGAAATCGAGCATGAAGTTCTTGGCTAGGATTGGAAGTGGTAGAGTAGTTGCATGGTCACGGACAACTGGTTGCGCACCAGGAAGAGTCCTCAAACGATCTCCGAGGCATAGGAATCATGTCGGTCCGGGAGGACTGTGCTAGCTGAAGTTCTAGTACGATAGCTAGCTGAAGTACTAGCAGGCGAGTATGGGATGTCTAGCAAGGCTTGCTACCGACCTGAAAAGACAACCGACTCGTCGGATGGTTTGGGACGCCCAGTAAGGCTCGCAACCGAGCTGGAAAGACAGTTGTTCTATCCCAGATTATGTTCAATATGGCTAACAGAGCCATTGACCTTCATATAGATAAGTCATGCATGCATAACGATGATCTACATTCAGAAGAGGAGTAATATGGAGGAGTATAATGCAAGACACTTTGCACATTAGAATGGATTCACGGTATATAACATAGTTCGAGTAAAATATGTATGAGGCAGAGACACAATCATAACACTTGAATTACATAGATATTCTTTATTACTTAGTATATTATTGATTATATTATTGCGTATAATAGGAAAAGTCGAATGGTAAGAAAGGGTAAGATAAACTCAGCTATTTACAGTACGACACACTTAATTCCGACATGGGTATTACTTTTATTATATTGCCATGAAACTGATCCTAAGACAAAGACTAAAAAGATAACATAATCAGTCGGTGCACATAACTAATAAATGTGCTTGTTTTGTGACATAGTCGAGAGGCCTCCCTACCAGTGCATTAAATGTACTGATACTCAACCAGATTGAATGCATGGTGCAGGAAGAACTCGCATGGATTCGAAGATCGCTTGACACATCAAGGCGCCGAACCGCACTTGGCGCCTTGGAGCGTGGAGCACGGACCTAAAACTCACATATATAAGACATAATATATGGGAACATCATCATCAAGAGTGTTTGATTTAGTTATAAGCCTAAGGGGATATTCATTGTAATGAGAAAGAGAGAGATAGCATGAGCTACTTGTAATCTCGGCCTAGAGCCACTTGTAATCTTTACTTCATATCAAATAAAGAGCTTATTTTGGATTCAATACTTGTGTTTATTCTATATTACCGCTATGATGACTCTGTGAACTAGTTATCAATTGTCGTTTCAGTACTTGCCTTGAGCGGGCGCAACTCCAGGCTCACGCATCATCACGTCCTGGTGGGAACGATTGTCCTGTGGGAGCGTTAGCACGGTGATTCGCATCCAGCGGGGGTGATTGATCCTGCGAAAGATCTAGTGTGTGACAAAAAATGCTAAGCAGAATAATTCGCTGAAGAAGAAAATAGTAAAAAATATTGTAAGTTTTCTAATAAGACTAACTAAATAGTCTGCTAGGGTGATCAGAACCATTGTTGCCCAAAGCGAGATTTGATTTTTTTCGTTGATTCATTTCCAAGAACCAGCAAGTTCCAATCACACTGAATTACAAACGAACTTCTAGAATGATCTCCTTGTCACTCCCTTCATAGAGCAAGCACTAATGCACTGAATGACTACTCAGACTAGCACTTGAGCGTTGTTTAAAAAAGAACTATTGTTGCTAAAGAGGGATCTCTCTTTCACCTTCTGAATTCTTTTTTTTATGTTGTTGTGTGCACTAAGTATTATAGCACTTCTTATAAGGGGAGAAATTCCTTTTTTAGTTCAAAACTGAACAACCAACTAAAGACGTAGACAAAAAAAACATGAGTACCTCCCTCACTTTGTAACTAAATAATCAATAGGTAACTAGGCTTTGTGTCACGCCCCAGTCCCAAAATACGTAGGACTAGGACACGTAAGTATGCCAGCCGCATGGATATGGCAACTCTAATATATGAAAACCAAATCCATACGTACGCTGTAATATGAATACAAAATCCACAAGTGGTATAAACATATGTCACAAGTCACATGATAAAATCTAAATCTCATCCACCAAAATCATATAGAGATAAATAACCAGTATCTATGAAACTAGATCTCAATAAGAAGTATCTAAGGATGATAGTTGGATGGAAACAAATCCACTACCAACTCGAATATAAGAGGAAATACAATATGAGTACAACACCACAACACAATATAAGAATACCAGCTATCCATCACAGCTCGAAGAGAAAACATCCTCGGATCACATATAACCATCCAAATTTGCGCTCCTGCAAATACTCAAGAAAAGATACACCTTGCAGCGGACCAGGTCCTCAGAGGGACATAACAAGATACTTAAACACATGCCAATAAAGTACTGAAATAAATATCCAATGGGTCGCCTAATCGTCTAAAGTGAATGCAGTTTAAGAACAACTTTCTAACAAGTGGGCTATATGGCCATAAATAGGATTGGCATAGTTCTCTTGGAGATCCAGGGGCCTACAAAGGCACAACGACTTTCGAACGTCGGAGGCCCGCCGTGATAATATATAGGGGTCATCATGACCGCGTATCTCCGGCGGAGCGTACGGGTTACACAAGAAAAGTGCAAAGGAGCCCACACGCCTTACTTGTTGTTCTCCCCACCCCATGCTCTAAGCATGTCACATCCATGACACGATAATACCTCTAATAACTGCCAAGTCTACTAGCATGCAAAGTTTCTAACAGCAGTTATTCCTAACACACGGCCCACACGTACAGGAGGCCAACCTGCACGCAAGTACGTGATCTACATGAGACTCACAACTCGTGTAACAACTGTGTCACGGCCAATGAACCTAAAGATGCTACATGATGATGGGGTAGTCTCATAAACAAGGTCAATGCAAATACATAAATAAAAACATAGCGCGACGACACCGTCGCGCGCATTTTTTATATAACAGTTAAAATATATGAAAAGACAGAAAATAAAGATGCATGCAACATATGGAATAAAAATAACAGTACAATGGCAAGGTATACTTGCCTGACAAGGAAGCTGCAATGTACCAATAACCTGCTCCAGAAATCGCGCAGAACAATCCAATATCCTATGTACACATAAATATAATATAATAGAATCATTAGTCATTACACTAGCACATACTCAACCATATTTACACTGGAATCAGGGGGTATACTAGGGGTAACACTAGTCATCTAACACGGTCAATTATGCATTGAATTATGCGGGTGTCGCGTCTTCAAGTACTGTACGAAATCAGTCAGTCAACTGACAGGTGTCTATGCCAGTACGTTAGTGTACGCAAGGCAGACAAATTCACAAGTTCTTAGGGTCAACATGGTCAAGGTAAGTATGGGATAGTCCACGATGTCCTAGGGTCATACAGTCTGAATATTTAGTCATAATTATCAATTAGCATTTACTTACATATATATTCATATAACTATATAATAATATAACCATTAATTTATTTTAATTTATTTAATTCTGGAATAATTACTCTAAATTCCTATTTTAATCTTATTCTTCTGATTTTTATGTTAATTCCTAAATTTTGTCCAAAGAAACTGAATTTTATCAACTCGAGACTCATGGCACGCAAATCGAGGCGATCTGTTGACCAAAAAGTCAACCGATACAAACTCGACTTTCATGCATGATTTCCTATAGATTTCAGCATCAAAAATATACTGTAATTTATGGCTCGTCTGAATTCAAATTCGTTTGGGAATTATGGCACATACAAATTTTGTATTGTGCACCGATGGTTAAATTCTAACCTAGAAGTTCTACAGAATTAACAGTATGTAAATACTTTGAAATAAATTCTGGGAAAAATATATGTCGATGATCTCGACATTAGCTTTCCGAAACTTTAAACGGTTCATGATTCTGATTCCTGGTTCTCCCGGAATCGCGAAAACATCGAAATACGTCTATTTTTGGACATGTTGTGCTCTACGAATTTTCCAGAATTTAATACTAATAATTTAGAAAAACAATTTATATTATCAGAAAGCTAACCTCATTATCGTTCTAACAAAAAAAAACTGGAGTGTGTTTGGAGTCCGGAGCTAGGAGATATCATCTTTTTAATTCGTCATAACTAGTAGAAAATGAGGCTGAATTTATGACGAATTTTGACTATTTTTGGACGAAAAAGAGAGGAGTTTGGGGAAGAAAAATATGAAAGATGAGGTATTTATAATGGTGGACACTACTTAATTAAATACGACTAGGATTGGTTAATTTGGATAGGATTATGATGAATTTAAATAAGGATAGGATATGCATGAAGTTGATTTCCTAGTAGGTTCAGGATTTGAATTAATTTAAAATAGAGTTTGAAATTATCTCAAAAATTTATAATCTTAAATATAATTAAAGATAATAAAAATAATTTGTAAAATCTTATTAATATCTATTAACACTAAATTAGTATCTATCTAATATTAAGACTATATATATCCAAATAAATCCTAAATAATTTTAAAATCTAAATAAATTTCTTAAAATTCTAAATAAATTACAAAAAATATAATTAAATATTTTAAACTAAAATAAATATTTGGTAGCAACGACATGCAAGTATGGTCGTATAGTAAATCATAGAAGTCCTAGAAATTTATGTTTTCTAAGTTTTAATTACCAAAAATTCTAGAAAAATCTCCATAAATCTAAAATAACCTAAAATAATTCTAAATGAATATTTATATAAGTAAATATATCAAGAAATTTATTTTCTAATTAACTAAGAGCATATTCTAAATAAATTCAACATATATAATAAATATAATAATATAAAATATACACAAAATATCTATTTTGGGTGAGGGAGTTTACACTTTGCTGCAATGGCGCTACCTGTGCATCCTCGCAGCCCTGATACACCAAGCATTTCAAATTCTTAATAACTTATTAAGGCTTAAAGCCAAACTCCCCATAGGAATTGCTCCTTATATTGAGCAAAAAGTAAACCACAAAGGTTATTGGATCTCATCCCACCAATATCCTAATATCCACATGGACAAACCTTTTTACATAATGTATTTGGTCTATGATATTTCTTTGAAATGTAAATTAAATGTCTAGTAGAATTCTCTTTGAAATAGCAAAATATTTCATGGTAGCATTATATAGACTTTACATCAAAATTCCTTCAAGCCTATTTTATTTGTTGTGTCATCGACAAGCTGGAACTTGAGTCCCTTCGTGAACGAATTAGCTAAATTCTTCTAGCTTTGAACATTAATCATTGCAACGATGTCATTTGAGATGCGCTCATTTAGTGTTGTATAACGCTATCTCACACTCATTTTTTCTCATTGAAGAGAGCATTTGATGCCACTACTGTAGTTTTTTGTTTGTCGTAGAATATCAGAATCTGTACATCAACCGGAGGGAGATCATATATGAGTTTTCGAAGATATCATGCTTCATTTTGTTGTAGCCACTGCATAGAACTCATACTCTATTGATTAGTGTGAGAGCAACGTTTACTATTTTGACTTCCACGATATAACATCTCCGGCTATAGAGAAGACATACTCTCCAGTGGACCATTCATTCTTCTTTGGCGACCGTGAAGTCACCGGATGAATTGCCCAAGTAGATAGATCAGATCAGGATGCTGCAGTTGCTCCGCTACGAGCACCAAATTGCATCGTTAAAGCCTTCCACCATAGTATAATATTTATTATAGAGCAGAGTATGCTATTGAGTCTCTTCAGATATCTCAAACTCCCTTCACAGCTTTTTTATGTTCAACATCTGAATTGCTTGTGAACCAACTCAGAATTTCCACAATGAATGTTATGTCAATCTAGTACAATTACTCATATCATATATTAAGCTTTAATCAATGACGCTTGAATAGTCCATTTGCTTGACATTCTTTGGCTTCAACTTCTTGTCACACCTATATAGAATATCGATCCTTGAAAGATCTTGATATCTAAAACGTATGAGCATCTTGTCTATGTAGTGAGCTTGTGACAGAGCAAATCTAGCTTTCGCACGGATGATCTTTATCCCAAGAATAACATCTCCAAATATTTTATACTGAATTTGGACGAAGGAATTTCTTAATCTCTGAGACTATCTAAATCTGTGTCAAGTATTAACATATCGCCTGTATAGAGACAAACTATTACACAAATCTCTCATTAGCAAACTTAGTGTAGATACAAGAAATGACCCATACGATGGTTGATTTCGATTGATCAACCTTTGAAACTAAAATCAGAAAATATAATTAAACACCCAACTTTAGGATTTATTTTGATCGATCAAATGACCCATCAATAGTTGAAAATTAACAAGAAGAAAAGCTATATACCAGCTATAGTGTAGTTGTCACTCAAAGTGACTCCCTAGCTCATTCCAAATTAAACTGAAAGATATTACATATTAATCGCGCGTGTTTGATGATTTACAGGCGGTTCACGATAGATGGGAGGTTCGAGTCGGAGTCGGCATGAGGGTGCTCACTGGAGGACGGGGTGTAGCCTCTTTCGGTCGAAATGAGGGATTTATTATTGTTGTTATTGTCGTTACTGTTGTTGCTACTACTACAGCTCCTATTGTTGCTGCTACGACACCACCCAAATACCAAAGCACAGTAAACTACAAGAATTGTCCCTATTTTGCAACAGTTTTCTAGTGCAAGGTTATGTGGGTGTTGTTGGGACTATTATTTGCAATGATTCTAATAATTATTTCCAAATTAAATATATTTGCAACAGTTATCAGTTAACCGTTGCCTCATAAAATCATTTAAAACGGTTTGTAAATGCTTGCTAAACATTTTATTATTTTTTACAATTGTCAAGCAACGATTTTATAAAAGTGTTGTCAGAGTGAGCAGAATGGACAATGGTTATGCATGGGTTTTAAATAACTTTTACAATTTTGTTAATATTTTGCAACAAATAGATTAAGCCTTATAAAAAGATTTACTGTTAGCAACAATTGTGCAACATTTTTTGTAACTGTTGTGAGATATTATTTATAATAGTTGTGCAACAATTTTTTGCAACTAGTTGCAATTTTTTTTAAAATGGCAACATTTACGATAACCATATATTGCCGAAAGAACAATCAACAACTGCAACCTAGTGATCTCACAATAGTTTGTTTATAACGGTTAAAAATTCAATATCTAATTTAAATTAATTCTACCATATATTTTGATTAATAGGAAGGTTTGATCAAAATTTTATACACTATTTTACTTGAGTTTTGGAGGGGCAGTGGATGAGTATCCCCACATGGTCAACATCTTTTTGTAGGTAGCTCAGTAGGTCATCCAGGGGGATGATGGCCCTCCCTCGGTCTTATAGCGTTTGGTATGCTCTTCCGAGAGGTCGACTACATACCTTTGCGCTTACCAATCTTGATACACAATAATCAACTGGTGTTATGTAACATCATTTGACAAAGTTCCTCAAGAAGAAAAATAAAATTTACAATAAAAGACAACTCCTTCGAGTCATATATATATATATATATATATATATATATATATATGTGTGTGTGTGTGTGTGTGTGTGTGTGTGTGTGTGTGTGTGTTTTCTTAGTCTCTATAAATATGACCATCAAGAATGATCATATATGTTTTCTTAGTTTTAGAAATAAAATCTCGACATTCTAGTGCCTAAATGAACTTCATAAACACCACACTATACTAATGCAATACGACACCAAATATTGTGTTTGATTGAAATCTTAATTATATGTTTACTCGATTCTAGTGCAGCTCTTGTTGACGTCATATTGCTATCATCCATAGCTAAAAGGGTTCAAATTAAGTAAGAAAAAAATAGATTGCCATAAGTTACGAGTCTATTTCATATAATCTAAACGAAAAGAATATATCTAACCATGGATATATATATATATATATATATATATATATATATATATATATATATATATATATATAATGTGTGTGTGTGTGTGTGTGTGTGTGTGTGTGTGTGGAGTCGGACGGCGTTCTGCGACATTTTCCAAGAGATGCACCCGTGTTCACCCACCAATCAGTGTCCATGCCAGATGAGTTAACCTGCACGATCATAGCAACAAGTTAAGCTCACCATACTCTTTTGGCTTTGACCTTTAGTCCTTCTTGAAGCAGTCCTTCTTGCTATAGTTGAGCCAAGCCCCATCGCTACTAGGCTTGAGCTTACAAGAAACTGAATTTACCTTTAGATGGTTGAAGTCTTTATTTTTGTTCTTGTTGTAGGAAGCCTTTTGTTTCCCCTTGTGATCCCCATCTTGGATCATGTTTGCCTTGGCAAACTACTTGGATATTGAGTCCACTTTGATTTTGCTTCTATCTTCATCTTCAATACGAATGAAGCGTAAAAGGTCTTCAAGTAATATCTCTATTTTCTTGTGGTACATGTCGGTTAAGAATCGATCCCAGCTGATAGGGAGCTTGGAGATGATAGCCCCCACCATGAACTTGTCAGTTTAAGACATTTTTAGGAACTTGTTAACAAGATGGATATTGGACATCTTCTTGACGTCCTTGTAATATTTTTCAAGAGACTCCAAGACATCTCTTGCAAACTCCTTGTTGTAAGATTCTGTGCCATAGAATCACCCATAGAGTTAAGAATTAACAACTTGAAGAGGTTGTTGTCTCTCCTCTATTTATGTTGTGTGGTGATCATATTGGCCAAAACTTGTATGTCGTCAGTTTATGGAAAAATTGGTTCCAACCCCGTCAACACATAATCAATGTTGACGAGTTGAAGATTAAGGCTAATCTTGCTCTTCCATGTGTTGTAATACTTTCCATCTAACTTTTCAAGTTTATGAAAATTTGTGTCCAGAAATCATGCACGATTTTTCATCTTGATGTTACTCGGATCTTGCTTTGAGATTGTTAATTTCAATTACAAAAAATTATAAAAAGTACGTGTAAAATAAAGATTATAGCGACAAAGAAAGAGAAGGTTATAAGTTGCTAGAAATATAAATCTTTAAAAACTTTTGCGACAATGTTGCTTCAACAAGAATCAAGAAGGAGAACACGAATGAAACTCTTATTGGAGTGATTAAAATTATTGTTTCTCAAAACAATATTCGACCCCTTCCATCGACTTGCTCGCAGGAACCGATAATTTTAAAGATTAGAACTTCTGTAATGCTCCTTTGTCACCCTCGAATTGGACTTCACACGGACAAAACTTGGACTCTCGGACAGCGCTTTGTGGACTACACATCGTAGCTTCAGTGCTACTGTTAGTACTCATTTTCCTAGCATATAATCTCAAGTCTATCTCTAAAAGAAAAAAAAATAGAGAATATATAGGAGAGCTAAACCCACTAGCAACCACTACTGTCCATAATGGAAAGTTAATCAGGAGAATAACTCCTCAGTAAATGCACGGTTATGATAATTAGAACGTCCACGCTGAAGCACACAAAATAATCACACTAGTGCACACTTCCAACGGGACCAAAGTCCAGTGGAAGTAAAGTCCACGCTAGAACCTAGGTGATGGGGATCAGACTCAACCAAAACGTAGCATGAGACAGAGACGAGCCCGAGTTTTGGACTAGTTAGCTTACAAAATCTAGAAAGATATGTTAGTTGAGGCATTTGGATTTTTTTTATCTTTATTATTATTTATTTGTTATTGGGAGGTTAGTTTGGATGATGTTTTAGTTGAGGAGTTTAGGATTCTTTTATCTTTATTGTTATTTGTTGGGAGGTTAGTTTACATAGGAAGCTTATCTTCCTATCGATTATTTTGTATTATCTTTTGGTTGAAGGAATGGTTACAAATTGGGCCAAAACCTATAAAAAAATACAGAATGAATGAGAATAAAATCTACTATTAAACCTATGAATTGAGTGAGTTTTCTTCCATTCTATTCTACTAAATTCTTGCTGATGTCTTCATCGAAGGATCTGCTGCCTTGCTTGGAGGAACACTCAAACAATCTTCCTCGACTAACGACTCTTCTAAGACGAGCAATCGACGACGACAATAAATCGACTTCTCCGAACCCAAGTCAAATCTGGATCGAATATTCTATTCGTGAGTGGCAAGTGCGATCTTCTTCCTCGACAAGGAGTTGTACACCATATCCTAAGAGGTCCAAGTACGTGTTGAAGACCTATCCCTCATAGACGAAGTTTGTGCTTGTCTCGAAGGTTTGCGGCAGATTCACACTCTTTTGGCTAAGTCGTGCAAGTTATTTTCGAAACCAATAACAATAACTAGGTCTCCTTCCACCATTTTTTGTTTAATCATTACAAAAAAATTGCTCACTAGTTAAATCTCCTACAAACCATAATTTTAATTTTTTTGGATTAGTTGAGCTTAAGTCCCTGTCCAGTGTCAGATTTGGTAGCAGTCTTGATTTAGGATTGTTTATACATTTATGCAGCGGGAGAATTTTAAGTTCAAACATGAAAAATAGTGAGATATTTGATAAATTGTCTTCATTGATTTTAGACTCTAAAAAAGAAATATTAGCTGAACTTAATCCTAGGTTCAATACACTTGATGCTAGGATAGAGACTTTAAATGCTAGAATCAACCAAATGGATAGCAATATATGCTCTTTAACAATCCCACGAGATCCATCTCATTAGGGAGTAACAACAATCGTTCATGGACCAAATGCATATACAAGCCAACACGCTAGGGAGGGTCCTAAAAATGTCATACACCCCGCCGAAAGGATTAACCCAGTTAATCATGCTTCACCTAGGAGAGGAAATTAGAGCTAGGATTCCACGTGATATCCATGACGATTTCGACGAGGAATATCGTCCAAGAGACCAGACCTATAGATTTCGAGGTGATGACATCACTGAGAAAGTAATGGTAGAGGCACCATCCTTTGATGGTTGCCATGATCCTAAGGCCTTTAATGATCGGTTGTCTAACATGGACGACTTTTTTGAGTGGTATGACATGTGTGATGAGAGATGTATTCAACTTGCCAAAATAAAACTGACTGATTCCGCTAGGATATATTGGTCTTCAATTGAAAAGGACAAAGAACGCTTAGGTAGAGTCCCTATAGGCACGTGGATCGAGATGAAAGAGATCATTCGCAAAAAATATATCCTACGATCCTATAGAGACCACTTTATGGACCAAATAGCCATATTTTGTCAGGACAACATGTCAGTAAATGATTACATGACTAGGTTTGATAAATTGATGTCACATTGTGAGATCATTGAGGACCCCCAAGTCTCGCTCTCATGATTTCGATCTGGCTTGATATCTGAATTTAGACGTGAAATTGGACCTTTGAAGGTGACTAATGTAGAAGATGCCTACCAAATAGCACTCGAATTTGAGCAACATGAAAAGGTCTTCAACTACAATAAGTCTTACTGGAAAAAGGACCAACCTAAAAGACAGTACGAACATCCCATTAAGCCACGTACGAATGTCGATAAGGAAAGGGGAAAAACCTCTATGGTTGAGGGTAAGGGACCCAAGTGCTACAATTGTCAAGGTATTGGACACTTTTCTCATCAATGTCCATCTAGGAACTTGCACTTGGGTATGGAGTCAAATGACTCGAAGGATGACTCAGAGTCTGAACTTGAAGAAGACCCCCATATATTTGAGAAAGGAGATAGTGACTGTGAACTTGACTTAACCTCCTTAACTGCACCCTTACATGTGGTTAAATACATGCTCGCTACACCTACAGGCAGGATAGACTGGAAATACACTCATATTTCTATACCTTCATCAAAATTAACAATAAAAATTGTAAACTAATGATTGATGGGGGGAGTTACGTTAACAATATAGCCAAGCCGGCCTTAGAGAAGATAGGACTTAAGGTCGAGAAATACCCCGATCCCTACATATTGGCCCAATGGCTATGGCCGAACCGATTTTGATAATCGATCTAACCTGGACTCGATAAGCTAATGCGACGCTTTTCAGAAGTACTGCAATGACTGTAACATCAACTGTTCAGAGTTGCTTTCCGTTGTCGTGTCTGTTTTTATTTTCCTGTATGTAATATAATTTTCTATTTTATTGATTTTAGGAATATATTGTACACAACGTCGTACTGGCAATTAGGCTACCCTAAATTATTTTCAAAATAGCCTATCTTGAAATAGCTAAGTTGGACCCAAAACTCAGCCATGTTTCTGTTATGGCCCTGAATTAAGGGGACGGAATTCAGAACGAGTTTGGCCCGAGTTTGGCCTTAGTGGATATTTTATTCAGAAACTTGGTCTCCTTGCAGTTTCGAATACAACGACTATTTTCTGATATTTTGCAGACGAACTCTGACCGAGTTCTGTCTGAACTCTCCTTTGAGTAATCCTATAAATAGAGAAAAGATTCAATCAATTCACTATCAATCTTCTCTTCTGGTATACGAGTTCTAAAAAGTCTTTATTTTTATATTCTAAGCCAGTTATAATTCTCTAGTCTCAGTTGCCAGTACGGTACGGTATAGAATTTTAGAGAGTTAAAATCAAAAGAGTGTTCAGAAGTTCTCTACTTCACACTTGAAGTCATCGAGCTCTTCGGATCAAAGCTCATATTTGTAAGAAGTCAGCAAGCCTTTGGATCAAAGCTTGTGTTCCATTTGTATAGTAGATTCCAACTAGGAGCTTGAGTCCTCCCGCCTGGATTAGTCCTCACATTGAGGGATACCAGGACACATCGTTGGGTTTGCATTTGCCTTCTAACTCTTTACTTTACTTTGGCTTATACTGTGACAGTTGTGACATACCTGCAACACAATTGCTAGACTGTTATTATAGATGTGACACATACTTATATCTGTGACACATATATAGCAGTCATGATACTTGTATAACTTTCTAGAAAGTTTTTTAATTGCTAAATTTTGCTGCATATTCTATTCACCCCCTCTAGAGTATATTCTATTATATTTTGATCCTACAATTGGTATCGGAGTAGGTGCTCTCCAAATTGGTTTCTGATCCCAATTGCTCCTATAATTGGTATCAGAGCAAGTACTCTCTGAATTAGTTTCTGATCCTAATTGCTCCTTCAATTGGTATCAGAGCAGGTTTATAGCTTTTATCAATTTGATTATATACCTATCATCATCCTTTTTAGGTATATTTTTACTATTATTTAGTTAACTGTTATTTAATTGCTTATTGCCTATATATACTTTTAGTGTCACTTATATCACATGGATAACATGAAGGAAGGCTAATCCACAAACAGACCTCCTCTGTTTGATGGTACGAATTACACTTATTGGAAGACACGAATGAGTTATTATCTGAAATCTTTTTATTTTGATCTTTGGTCTATAGTTATAGATGGCTACAAAAAGACGGCTCGTATAATTGTTGATGGCAACCTGGTTGAGAAACCACATGATAAATTAACTTATAATGAGAAGAAACAAGCTAGTCTTGACGTACGTGTTATTAACGCTCTATTTTGTGCAGTAGACAGGACTGAGTTTAACAGGGTGTCAATATGCACAATATCTCAGGACGTGTGAAAACTTCTTGAAGTAACCCATGAAGGAACCAACCAAGTCAAGGAGTCAAAGATAAGCAGATTGACTCAAGAATATGAAGCATTCAAGATGAAGCCAAACGAAATGATTACACAAATGTTCACTTGTTTCCTCGATGTTGTAAATTATTTGTCCTCTCTAGGAAATGAGTACAACAACCATGAGAAGATTCGCAAAGTACTGCGGGGTCTCACCAAGAATTGGAACCCCAAGGCTACAACAATCATTAAAGGAAATGACCACACAACAATGACGCTTGAAACATTGATGCGAAAGTTGATGACACATGAGCTAGACTTGCAAGACTTCGAAGATTCAGCACCCAAGAAAAAATTAATCGCATTTAATGCACATCACAAAAGAACTATTAAAAAAGAGTCTGAAGACGAAGACTCAAATGGTAAAGAGCAAGCTCTAATGGTGAGAAACTTTAAGAAGCTTTTAAGATTCAATCGTCGAGGCAAAGACCATCACAAAAACAATAACGATGCCGAAGAGTCTGTATGCTACGGATGCAAAAAGAAGGGTCACATCAAGAAAGACTGTCCGGCAGCATCAACAAAGAAGGTTACAAAATACGAAAAGAGGTACACAAAGAATGCAACACCTCAAAAATATACTAACATAAGCATATGGCACGAAAGTGAGGCGAGCGACTCAGAAAAAGATAGGTCTCAAGAAGCTGTTGATGTGTGCCTAATGGCATTTGATCAGGTAACCACTAATCCTCTTTATGATGATTTCATATTCGATGAACTAGGTAAAGCCTTTAGTGACCTCTTAGAAGATCATACAAAGTTGCTTGGTAAATATAAGACCTCTAAGACAGTACTCAAGGAACACAAACTTGAGATAGAAAGGCTAACCCTACTTCTAGCCGATATTAGAGAATCTGAACCTTCTAGTAAGACTAATGAGTTAGCTTCTATCAAGTTACAATTATATGAAGCATCACGCACTCTTGAAGAGAAAGACAAAACCATAGCTCAGCTGCAAGAAAATTTTCAAATTGAGAAAAAAAAAGAGTATCAATGCGCTGATTAGGAATGATGCCCTAACAGCTGATTATAATAGATTATTTGACACTTCCAAAAAGTTAGAAATTAGGTTAGGAAAATAGCCGATGACGACTGCTTCCTCTCCTAACACGTGTCGCTTACCCAAAAGGAATACTATTCAACCAAAGACTATCAAACATATGCCCAAGAGGACAAATTCTCAAAGACATGCCTTCTACTACAAGTATCCCACCAAAACCCCTAGACCTACCAAACAAGCACAAAATACTGCACCTAACACTAGGCATACTAGATGTCGTTATTGTGGCACTATTGGTCACATTGCTCCTACATGTAGAATTAAGAAATTAGTTGCTTTGAATATTTGTGCATGGATACCTAAAGCTAACTTTTCAGGACCCAACAAGCAATGGGTACCAAAAGTTTCATGTGCAAATTATTTTGTAGGTGGAGCATCAGACCCACTCTAGAAGCAAATGGATCCTCGATAGCGGTTGCTCATGGCACATAACTAGCGATGCATCTTTGTTTGCAACACTGTCGAAGAAGAAAGAATGACACGTCTCCTTCGGTAACAATCTGAAAGGTTATATAATAGGTATCGGTAACATTGGTAAGGCTACTTATTCGGTGATTAAAGATATTTGCCTAGTAACCGAGTTAAAGCATAACCCACTCAGCATAAGTCATTTAGCTGACCATGGTTATGGTATTAACTTTGTTAAAGACAAATGTACTATAGTTGATAGCTCAATTGGCAGTACTATTTTTGAAGGAATTAGGGAAGTTAATATCTATATTTTCTATCTTTTGGAATATACTAACACTACAGGTAGATGCCTATACGCCAAAAATAATGAGAATCAACTATGGAACATGAGGCTAGGACATGCAAACATGGACACAATATCGAGATTATCCACAAAGAAATTGGTAAGAGACTTACCGGTGATCGCCTTCAAGAAAAATATGGTATATAGCGATTGTGAAAAGAACAAAGCTACAAAATTAATATTTAAGTCAATCAACGATGTAAGTACCACTCGACCTCTACAATTATTACATATAGATCTGTTTGGACCCATCAGAGTTGCTAGTCTAAATGGTAAGTTGTATGCATTAGTAATTGTAGATGATTACTCTAGATACATGTGGGTATATTTTCTTGCTCATAAGAATGACGCACTTTCAGAATTCATCATATTTTATAAAAAGGTACAAAATGAGAAAGGATTCATGACCACTCGCATTAGAAGTGATCATGATGGCAAATTTAAAAATGTTGACTTTGAGCAATTTTGTAACACACACAGTTATTTGCACGAATTCTCTTGTCCTAGAACACCGCAACATAATGGAGTTGTAGAACGTAAGAGCAGAACTCTTAGCGAAATGGCTAGAGTGATGTTAAACCAATACAACCTATCAAAGTATTTTTGGGCAGAAGCTGTCAATACAACGTGCTATATTTTGAATAAAGTTTTGATTCGACCTAAATTAAAGAAAACTTACTATGGAATTATGGTTTGATAGAACTCCCTCTGTTTTCTAATTTAAGATCTTTGGATACAACTGTTTCATTCTCACTACCAAAGACAACTTAAGCAAATTTGACGAAAAGGCCAATGAAGGTATTTTGCTAGTTTATGCGGCCAAGAGCAAAGGATACCAAGTCTTCAACAAGAAGTCAATGATGATCGAAGAATCAATCAACGTCACCTTCAATGAGATGAACAATGAAACGAACAATGATAGTGATGATAAAGATATTGGTACATCAAGCAAAGCACCAACCGAAATGGAACCCAATACCAACTACTTGGAGAATTTGCCAAAGAGGATGAAATTAATGGCCGATCACCCCAAGGACTTGGTAATAAGTGATATCACAAAAGGTATAAGTACTCGTTCCTCTAATAGAGATATTGTATCTAGTATAGCTTTTGTTTCACAGCTTGAGCCTAAAAATATTGAAGAAGCATGTAGTGATAATTACTGGATAGAAGCCATGCAAGAGAAATTAAACCAATTCGAACAGAATCAAGTTTGGGAATGTGTTCCCAAGCCTAATGATTATCCGGTCATTGGCACCCGTTGGGTATTCCGAAATAAATTAAATGAGAATGGTTTAGTTACACGTAACAAGGCTAGACTCGTAGCTCAATGATACAGCCAAGAGGAAGGTATCGACTACGATAAAACTTATGTCCCAGTTACATGTTTAGAATCCATTCGCATGCTATATACATTTGCATGTTTTCATAATTTTAAATTATTTTAAATGGATGTCAAACGTGCCTTTTCAAATGATTTCATAAAAGAAAAAGTTTTTGTAGCTCAACCACCTAGATTCACGGATTTTAAAAACTCTAATCATGTTTTCAAGTTAAAAAATGTCTTATATGGACTGAAACAAGCCCCCCGTGTTTGGTATGACCGCCTAAGCTCTTTTCTACTTAAAAAAGATTTTTCAAAAGGAAAGGTTGACACTACACTATTTTCTAAATCTTTGAATAAAAATCTTCTTTTAGTTCAAATTTATGTTGATGACATTATCTTTGGATCAACTGATGAATCTATTTGTCAAGAATTTTCTGAATGTATACAGAGTGAGTTTGAGATGAGCATGATGAGAGAGCTGAAGTTCTTTCTTAGACTGCAAATCAAACAAACTCAAAATGGGATGTTCATAAACCAAGCCAAGTATACAAAAGACCTCTTAAAGAAGTTCGATCTGGAATCTGACAATCCCTTTGGTACTCCAATGGCAACTTCAACAAATTTTGACAAAGATGAACAAGGCAAACTGGTCGACATACATAAGTATCAAGGTATGATTGGTAGTTTACTTTATTTAACTATTAGTCATCCTGATATCATGTTTAGTGTTTGCTTGTATGCACGATTTTAAGCTAACCCTAAGAAATCATATGTGTGCGTCGTTAAGCATATCTTTGGATACCTTAAGAGTACTCCTTCTGTCGGCTTATGGTATCCCAAAAGCACGTCCCTTGACATAGTCGGTTATTCGAAAGCTGATTTTACTGGATGCAAAGTGGATAGAAAAAGTACTAGTGGTACATGTCATTTTCTAGGCAAAGCTTTAGCCTCTTGGTTTAGTAAAAAATAAAATTTTGTCGCATTATCAACTACTGAGACTGAGTATATCGTCGCAGGACGTTGTTGTGCACAAATTTTGTGAATGAAGCAAACCTTAGAAGACTATGACTTGTAATATTCACATATTTTTATTTACTATGACAATAGTAGCATTATTAATTTGACTAAGAATCATGTATGTCACTCACGCACTAAGCACATTGAGATTCGACATCATTTTCTTAGAGATCATCAAAAAAATTGAGACATTAATTTAGAATATGTAGACACACAAAAATAACTGGCTGATATCTTTACTAAACCTTTAGCAGAAGATAGATTCAACTACTTACGTCAAGAATTAGAAATTTTAGATATCAATAATATTAATTAATCTTATCTTATTGAATTACTTCTAATATACAAAAATTATATTTGAGACAAGCTTACAAAGGATCTGCCTGTCACCACGGCTACGGCTAAAGCGAAACGGAACCTAAGTGTCCCCCGGTGGACCTCCGCTAGCTGGGACAGTACCCCTACAGCTAATCTGAGACAATCATGGTATATGAAAAGTAATTCATAAAATAATTTTAATTATATTTATTAAAATTTAAAACTAATAACTTTTGATGATGAGTAGATATCTAGCTGTTATGTTTTAGTCTAGATATTTTTAGTTGATTTTTTACTTTATGTCTATGTATCTTGAAAATGTCTTCTACATTCCAATGATTAGATTTTATTTATGCATTTTCAGTTATAGTACTTTGTGTATGGTGAAACTCTTTCAGTTAGCTGTACTCAAAAGTTATATATTTAAGTTTTATTCTATTTACATGCATATTAACTTTTCTGTCTTGCTTAGCATTCATATTTAGCTACTGCATTTTTTAAATGCTCTATTTCTGTGAAATAGATGCATCTTTTTTTCTTTACTTGTTTGTCTTTTTATAAGCATGTTTTACGGGAGAACTTCCTTCTCCTAAAAAATTTGCTAAATGACAACGGGGGAGAAAAAGATACAACATCTAGTGACTACAATTGAAACAGTACAATTGATTTTCAAATCAGTTTGATCAAGATGTTATATAGGTCAAGGGTTGTTAATTATCAAAATGGAGGAGATTGTTGGCCTATTGGTCATGGTCGAACCAATTTTGATAATCGATCTAACCGAGACTCGATATAAACTACAGCGACATTTTTCAGATGTACCGCGACGACTGCAGCATCAATTGTTCAGAGCTGCTTTCCGTCGTCGTGTCTGTTTTTATTTTCCTGTATGCAATGTAATTTTCTATTTTATTGAGTCTACGAATATACTGTACACCGCGTCGTACTGGCAATTAGGCTACCCTAAATTATTTTCAAAATAGCCTATCTTGAAATAGCTAAGTTGGACCCAAAACTCAGTCAAGTTTTTGTTCTGTCCCTGAACTAAGGGAACAAAACTCAGACCGAGTTTGGCCCGAGTTTGGCCTTAGTGGACGTTTTGTTCAAAAACTTGGTCTCCCTGCAGTTTTGGATACAATGGCTATTTTCTGATTTTTGCAGACAAACTCTGGCCTAGTTTTGTCCGAACTCTCCTTTGAATAATCCTATAAATAGAGGAGATTTCACATTCCAAAATATCAATCAATCAATCAATTCACTTCCAATCTTCTCTTCTCTTCTGGTATACGAGTTCTAAAAAGCCTTTATTTTCATTTTCCAAGCCAGTTATAATTCTCTAGTCTCAGTTGCCTGTACGGTACGGTCTAGAAGTTCAGAGAGTTGTAATCAGAAGCTTGTTCAAAAGTTCTCTACTTCACACTTGAAGTCATCGAGCTCTTTGGATCAAAGTTCTTGTCTGTAAGAAGTCGGCCAGCCTTCGGATTAAATCTTGTGTTCCATTCGTATAGTAGATTCCAACTGGGAGCTAGAGTCCTCCCGCCTGGATTAGTCCTCACTTTGAGGGATACCAGGATATATCGTCGTGTTTGCGTTTGCCTTCTCACTCTTTACTTTACTTTGGCTTATACTGTGACAGTTGTGACATACCTGCAACACAATTGCTAGATTGTTATTATAGTTGTGGCACATACTTATATCTGTGACACATATATAGCAGTCATGATACTTGTATAACTTGCTAGAAAGTTTTTTAATTGCTAAATTCTGATGCATACTCTATTCACCCCCCCTCCTCCCCCTCTAGAGTATATACTATTATATTTCAATCTTACACTACTGTGTTACTTGGGTTGGAAAGACTGCACACTCTGTCACTCAAAGATGCCTGGTTTCCATACACGTTTCTTCATCTTATGAAGATAGAATATGGTGTGACGTCCTTCCTATGGATGTTGCGCACATTTTATTGGGAAAACCGTGGCTTTATGACCTAGACGTTACTAATTTTGGGAAGAGCAACACATATATGTTTACTCATAACAATAAAAAGGTTGTGTTGTATCCGTCTAAACCCAAGGAGTTCCCAATTTGGCTCAAGTCTGAACCAGAAACATCTAAAGCGAGCAAGAGAGTGGTTCACCTGGTGAACAAGAGAGAGTTTATCCATGAGAGCAAGGAGGAGGAACTTGTATACGCTATTATGGCTACTAGACTTGCACCTACTAGTGATATTGTAGACCACCCTCCCGAGATTCGTCAGGTCTTAGTCGATAATAGTAATATTATGCTAGAAGACCTACCTGACGAACTTCCTCCTTTGAGAGATATCCAACATGCCATAGACTTAGTGCCAGGGTCCACCTTACCCAACTTACCTCATTTAGAATGAATCCCATAGAACATGTAGAGCTTAGACGCCAAGTGGACGAGTTGTTATGGAAGGACTTTATTCGTTAGAGCATGAGTCCTTGTGCCAATCCTACACTACTCACTCCCAAAAAAGATGACAGTTGGAGGATGTGCGTAGATAGTCGTGCCATTAATAAGATAACCATCAAGTATAGGTTCCACATTCCTCGACTTGGCGACCTTTTTGACATGATGGCAGGCACTAGTATCTTTTCCAAGATAAATCTGCGTAGTGGTTATCATCAGATTTGCCTTCGCGAAGGTGATGAGTGGAAGGTCGCGTTTAAGATTAAGGATAGGTTATATGAGTGGATGGTCATGCCCTTTGGGTTGTCCAATGCCCCTAGCACATTTATGAGGGTTATGACCCAGATTTTGTGGCCCTTCTTAGGAATCTTCGTGGTCATCTACTTTGACGATATTCTCATGTTTAGTCGAACCCAAGAGGAACATCTCTTTCATTTGACACAAGTTTTGGATGTGCTCCGAAAGGAGAAGTTATTTGTCAACTTGAAAAAATATTACTTGATGATCTCATATCTTAGGGTTCGTCGTGTCTAGTAAGGGTGTATCAGTAGAACCTGATAAGGCTAAGGCTATTAGGGATTGGCCTGCTCTTACGACTATACATGAGGTTAGGAGCTTTCATGGACTGGCCATATTTTATAGAAGATTTGTCAAGGGATTTAGTACTATTATGGCTTCCATTACCAACTGCCTTAAGAAAGGGGAGTTTGTATGGACTAAAGCCACTGAGAGAGCATTCACAGAAATCAAAGAGAAGTTGACCTCTACCCCGGTCCTTCGTCTTCCTGATTTCTCAGAAGTCTTTGAAGTAGCTTGTGATGCTTCGAGCATAGGAATAGATGGTGTGTTAATCCAAGAGGGCCATTGTCACGCCCCGCTCCCAAAATACTGGGTAAATACGAGGACTAACATGGCCAACCACCCCAAAAAGAATATTGAAGTAAGCCGCAATGTGCTAAGGTTGTCTAGAAGACGTATTGGTGGACTGTAGCATGCTATGACGTCAGTCCTAAAGGCTGACAAACCCTAGTATCACAATCTATCAATATCATGTACAAGAGTATATCATATATGATAATGAAGCTAGTGAATACAAAATGTTCCACTAACAGAGTATAATTATACATGATCAAATATATCAGCCATGTTCTAATACATACATCATGTTGACCGAAGTTAGAGAAGTGATCTCAAAATAAGGGGCTAACAATGTCTCTTGCTAAAATACCATAAAATAAAATAACACTACGAGGGGTGGAAGAAAGAAACCCACTCGCGAGCTTCGACCGCAGTCCAACGAGTGTGAGCCATCTTGTTGGAAGAACGGTGAACCCGGATTCTCCTCGGAGTAATTTGGCCATACAAAACCAGTGCGGTCAGAACCCCAAGCAACCAGTACCACAAAGGAGCTCAAGGTGATAGACCAAATATATCACAATATACAACATAAAAGAGACATAAAAATAATTACCGATCGGGACTTGTACGGTACCAATGTACTTGTCTCAAGAATATAACTGGAAGAACTGATAACAAGTGCTATAAAGAAAAGTAAGGCGATGAGCGGCAAGAGTGTCACGTCCCAGTCCCAAAATGCGTAGGACTAGGAACACGTAAGCATGCAAGCTGTATGTATATGGAAACTCCAACATATGGATACCATCATACACACGTACGCTGTAATATGAATATAAAATTATATGTGGTATATATAGTGTCACAAGTCACAGATATACTAATCTCATCCACACAACAAGTCATAGAAAAAAATAACTAAACTAGAATAATGAGTCTGAATAATCCAAAATAAAAGCCGGGTGGAGACAAATCCCCTACCAATGACTATATCAATACTAAAATGAGGGAGAAGGATAAATCTCCAATATAAATAAGATGATAATATAAAGGTATCAGCGAAGCGATCCATCGCTAGAGATAATCAAAGATGCTCCGAAGGTAAGACCTCCTCGAAAGAGATAAGTAGTAAGTCTTGATCCGTGCTCCTGCGAATAGTCATGAACATTTACACCTGGAAAGGGACCAGGTCCTCAGAGGGACATAACAAGATACATAGAAGCATGCCAATTTGAATACAATAAACATGCATAATAGGTAAAAGATATGTAAGTACGATGTACAAGATAATCTATATGAATGCATAATGAGGACAACTTTTTAACGTATGGGCATGGGTAGGCTACTCTATCTAATCTCACAACTCACAAACACGTCAGGAACATCATCAGCCGTCATACCGTGGGGGTAGCGACCATCGTGACACCATCAGCCGACATACTGTGGGGGTAGCGACCATCGAACACGACTACCATAGTTCGTGCTAGTTACTATTATTTACCAGAATGGTTATAGCCCATACGCCTACTGATTGTCCTCCCCTCCCATGATACTATGTGTCAAGTGTGTATCAACATATATATAGTATGTGAATATGACTAAAAGAAAACACACATGCAATGAATATACAGAAATATAATAAGTATGCAAAGTACTGTAAGCAATTTGACAAGGTATCTTGCCTGGCAAGAGAGCTGCAAAGTATAACGTCCAGGAGTCAAGCACACAGGATCAGAAACTACGGCCTCAGAATGAACATCTCCGAATGATGAAATAAACATCACCAACATTCCCAGAATAAGCGAGATAGCTAGAAAACACTACCCTTTCGTCCAATTTGGACACAGGAGCAAAAACGGTAATTTCGGGTCAAAGCGGGGTCCACATGTGGCCCACTTTGCACCAAAAGCGTGCCAGGGGCAAAGGTCTCTAAAAGGTACAAATTATAGGTCAAACCAATTCTAAATGTCAATATGAACTCAACTGTACGTCCAATTTTGGATTTCGGTGAGCCGAACACAAATTCGCCCAAAAAGTCAACTGTGGGGCCCGCAAATAGGTGGCTTGGTCAACTATCTCAGAATCGCGTGAAACTTGGGTCACAGGACCAGCGCGATACCACGAGTCCAATGGCATAAGTTTTGTCGCATTTTGACGAGCGTACAATAAATGGTGCAGTATTTTGCAAAAGTCGCGATACGGAGACTTTTTGCGAATACGGAGTGATTTCGACGCGCACACGCGTCCAAATCAGTTTTCGTAAAAGTTCACACATCTGGATATACCATGCGCATCTTTCGGTGCATTTGGTACACGATGGGGCTGTCCCGTTTGGCGGGGCGTGCTCCGTATCACAAATTTTTGTGTTACGAAAATATTTTTTTAGTAATTTTCAACCTAATTTAATTTTGCATACAGCATAAAATAAAATAATATAATTGGCAGAAATCTAGGTTAGGTGGTCTTCACATAGCAAAAGGAATTTTCAAGTTTGGATCTCTGTGGTGGAAGATACGAGTCCTTGAACATGGGTGCTTATAACAGTTTTTCTGAGAATAAAAGTGGTCGTTTTTCTCCAACTTGGTCTCGGTTTTCGCCTAGGGTTACTTGTTCGAAGTAAACTAATACACAAAGTTGGAAGAGGGATAGGTCGTGAACATACCGGTGAAGACGGGATCGACTTTGGTTAAGCGAGGAGGCAAAAATCAACGCGGAAAGGAAGGTTCGTCGCTGCAGTTCTCTGCGCGGCGTGCGTGGTCGCGGACGCAGTTGTCAGCCGGCCGGCGGTGCACGGTGGCTGGACTGCGGCGCTCCGGCGGCGGAGGGTCGATGCATGGAGTCGGAGGTCGAGGAATAGGTGCTAGGGTTAGGGTTTAGCTGTTATATATAGGTATATATAGAGAGAGGGATCGAGAGAGAGGGGGGGTTTCGTTGTGGCCGCGCGCTGGGGGGGTTTTGTTAGCAGCGGCGGGGAAGTAGGGATTAATAGTATTAGGCTTAATGGGCTTAGGGTTAATTAGGATTAGGGTTTTATTAAGGGTTTAGGAAGGGGCTTAATTATTTAGAATTTTCCTTTTTTTTCTTTTCTTTTCTATTTTTTTTCTTTTTCTTTTGTGTTTGATAATAAACGAAAGAAATAAAAATAGGTTTATATGGAACCCTTTCTTAGGTTTACAAATAAGAAGTACTATTAATCCTATACGAGGATGTTAAGTATAAATTTTAATCTGGATAAATATTGCTATAGGAGTCTGATCTGCGGTCGATCACTTTATCCCTTGGACCACACGATGATGAAGAAGTATTGTAGAAGAAGGAATAGCTTCAAAGATTGCAAGAGGGAGTAGATGCTCGATGCCAAAATCGTCGATCACTACTCTTTGTTTGTACTCTTCTCTCTTCGATTTTACGACTTCTCTCCTCAATTCTTCGACCTTGGACCTCCGTGGACGGAGGTCTCTATTTATAGGGTTTAGTGACAGTAACCGTCCAGTCGGCGTAGAAGCCGGACAGTGGGGAGTGTGGCACTTTTTTACGCGGCGGTTATAATAACTGCCACCCACGTATAAATGATCTTTTGAATCTGCGTGTGACGCGTGTCCCATTATGAGGTGACGCGTATAACTGCTGCGAAGATCATGGCGTGCAAGCCACGTAGGTAACTGCCCCTCGCGTAGAAAAGGTTGGCGTAGAAGCCAATAACTGTCACCAAGGCGTAGAAGCCAGGTAGGTGTAGAAGCCCAATAGCTGTTCTGATGGCATAAAATCCAAATAGGCGTAGAAGCCCAATAGGCCTAGAAGCCCAATAGCAGACATATAGGCGTAGAAACCCAATAGTTGTCAGGTTGGCGTAGAAGCCAAGTAGGCGTAGAATCCTGATGTTATATAGATAGGTTGCCGGCGTAAAGGATAGACGATTCTCCTTGACTGAGGTCTTGAGCATATTCTGGATTAGGTAGCCTGTTCACATACCAATGCAAATATAGCCTGAGTTGGCATATTCCGAGGAGATAGCATACGGCATACTCCTATAGTTGAAAATAGCCAGATGGCGTAATATGCAGAGATGTTGATGTGGACGTATTAGCCGTAATTATGGTTCACCCAGTCTTTGAAAGTAGAACCAAATATCATGCATTAAATGTAGAGATCTTCCCCTATCATGCGCATTAACTGCAGAGACGTGCCTCGAGCTCTGTACGAATAGCAGCTTTTGACGTGGCGGTTCGTTTCGTCTTCTGCTGAGCGTAAAAGCTCACGTCTGCCTGTATAAAACTAGGCAGCGTATTCCCTTGAATGCGTAAAAGTAATTTGTATCAAGAAAATGTCACTAAACGACGGTCTGGATCTCTGAGCCGAACCATCATTACAGCCGTCGTCTTGATAGTCGTGCAGTACTCTTTGTCAGGAGTCAAGTTTACTGCATGATCTAACAGGTTCATTCGAGGAATACGAAGAGTTCCTCGTACACTTCCATGTTGCATTAAAAGCAGATGGGTTTTACGCCATAAAGGTGAGGTAGCAACCTTTTTACGCTGAAGCAGTCTGAAATACTGCATTATGCGGGTTGTTCTGGAGCTATATTTTACGCTGTACTAGCGATAAAACTCTGATGTACGCCGATAGCTCTGAAGTCATGTTTTACGCCCCACAGCACTGAAACTCCATTTTACGCGGCTTCCTGCATGTTGAGGGTTTTACGCGTATAATTCCTCATCATATTTTTTATGCTTCTACAAGACCCCCTTCAAAGTTTTCAAATTCCTCGTAATTTGAAATACTTTGAATGAAGCATGAAACGATCAAGTCTGACTCGTTCCTCGAGACTGATTTCCTGGCAGATTTTTGGGAGTTTGTTGGGATTTGGTGTGTTCTGTTTTGCCTATATAAAGGCTGATGAGTTAACCTGTTCTTCCCATATTTCCTTTACCACACAGAGATGGTTGCTGAGGTTCATCTTGCTGACTTGAGGAAGAAGAAGATCATGTTCTTCCAGCATGTAAGGAGCCAAAAAAGAAGGCATCTTCGAGCAAATATCCTCTGCAACGATGGATTATGGAAGGATATCATAGCTTCCTTTGCTCGGGATGATCAGCAATTTCATATGGCGATTCGTCCAGGAGAGAGGAAGGGTCACATTCGACCACACAGCTTGCAGGCTGTATTTTCTTCCGTTACGACGGTGGACGAGGGCAGACAAACTGACCCTGTCTTCTAGTATTGAGTTGGGTCGGAATCCCAACTCAATCTGTCATGGCGTATGGAGGATGGGCTCTTGAATAATTTAGATAAGCCCAATTTTGTATCCTCCCGTCATTAATCATTTTTTTATTAATCGGCCGCAGAAACCGATTAACTGCTGAAGAAGACGGCAAAAGATCTCCACCAATATGAGAACCTGGCAGAACAAATTTTTGGCGTGATCTTTAAATGAAAATGAGAAACCCTTGGTAGAACAAGAATTTCCATCATATATAATCATGAAGATGAAAAACCCTTTTGTAGATTGGATTTCTATCATATATAATCATGATTAATAAAATTGTCTTCTTTTACGCATCTGATGATTTGCTATATTTTGCTGTGATGAAGTCTGAATAACTTTACGCCGACTCTGATAAAAAGTATCTGATCTCATCCCGTCTTTTACGCGTAGCTGAAGACGCATAGAAAGCTTCTTAGCATATAAGTTGAAGATCCAAACTGTCATGCTGTTTTGAACGATGAGTCGTGTAGAATTCTGAACTGTCACTTCTCTGATAAAAAGAATTCTTGTTCAGACCATTATCTTCAAGAATGATTTCCTAAAAAGTCCTTGAAATAGGGCGAGAAATGGCTGTCAAAACTGATCGTGCTTGAACTGTAGAGAAAATATTCAGACTGGATTTTTGGATGAACTTCCAGTTGACCCAAGAAGAAGAGTCATTTTCAATGCTAAACTCTGTATGCTTTGGGTACTTGGGATGTTTTGAGGCCAAAAAGGAGCATCTTCTGCGTGAACCCTTGTAATTGGCCGTCTTGAGAATTGTTCAGATATACACATACTCTGGCCTGCGTATTTTAAGATATGCGAAAAGTCATAGATCCGTAATGTAGATGAGCATAAAATCATAGGTTTGTAGCCTCTCGAGCGTAAAAGCTGCTGAGCATAAGAGCATCCGGGCATAAAATCGTAGATTTATAGCCTCTGGAAAGAAAACTTCTGAGCATGAAGTCGTAGATTTGTAGCCTCTGAGCGTAAAAAACTTCTGAGCGTGAAATCATAGATTTGTAGCCTCTGAGCGTGAAGTCGTAGGTTTGTAGCCTCTCGAGCGTAAAAGCATCCGGGCGTAAAATTGCAGACTTATAGACCCTAAGCGTAAAATCGTAGATTTGTAGACTCTCGAGCGTAAAAGCTCCTTAGCGT
Organism: Iris macrosiphon; assembly: GCA_036927795.1. Classification (NCBI taxonomy): domain Eukaryota; kingdom Viridiplantae; phylum Streptophyta; class Magnoliopsida; order Asparagales; family Iridaceae; genus Iris; species Iris macrosiphon. The sequence continues at coordinate 114,526,412 of JAYESA010000002.1, forward strand.
AAAATCATAGATTTGCTCTGCACGAAAAACTTTTTGAATTCGCTGACTGTCCATCTTCCCTAAGTGATAGGCTGACGTGGTCCCCAATCATAACCGAATATTAAATATCGGATTTGGTTAGGAATTCGAAGAGTTTATCTGAACTCTATAAATACCCCAAGGCCTTCATAGAAGAAACTCTTCATCTGTCTTTTGCAAAAACCTTCGTATCTTTGAGAACTCTTCTTCGTTTCCTCTCTGAGCAGTCTGAGTTTTAGCCATGGCACCGAAATCAACTTCCACCACTAAGGGAAATAAAGCTGCGTCTTCTTCTCGCTCCTCTGCTCAAGCACGAGCAACTCCCATTGGGCTGAATGAACCTCGTTCTGAACGAAGTAGCCCACCGTCAAGCTGTGCACCGGGCGTCATAGGTAAAGCTTTTGGGACGAGAAAAACAAAGAAAACCCTTCGCACACGTTGTACGTGAATGCGCTAGGTCATCTTCTGTGCTGAGGGCTTCTTCGAGGAAGATGATGCACATAGATGTTTTATCATTTGCGCCCACATTCCTAATATGTCAGCGTAAAAACTCCATATTTTCGCAGTCTGGCGTAAAAGCTTTGACTGTCAAAATTTGGCGTATACTACAAACTTTGAGTGTTACGCTCTGGATGAAAATTCTGGCGTAATAACTCAAATTTTGGCAGTCTGGCGTAAAAACACAGACTGTCAGATTTTTGTGTATACTGCCAATCTTGAATTTTATGCCTCGAAAATAGGTTCTAGCGTAAAAACTCAAGTTTTTACAGTCTTGGCGTAAAAGCACAGACTGTTAATTTTTGGCGTAAGCTGCAAGACTGTAATATCTAGTATAGAAACTGACTTGTTCTTCTTACATTTTGTAGTGGACTTGCAGGTACCTCTGTTGGCTGAGGTGATGGGTTATGCTGCTGGGATGCTGAACTCCAATTACCTGGAGGATTTGTCCCACGTGACATTCCCTATTTCTGGAACCCAGTATCCTGAAGGAAGGAGAACTCTGATATCGTCTTAAGGAGAACGGATGCTGTTGAGTATGATCAACGGGGAGCCCCTGACGTATCTAGATGGGGCCAAATATATAAAACCAGCTTTCCTATTCGGGGATGTGATTGATAAACAATCCCAGACGAAGCCCAAGAAGGAAAACTGGATTTTTACTGCTGGGGGCATGGTCATGTACCTGCCCAGGATGCCGAGAGATTACCCTATCTCGATATTCTTCCATGCCACGCATCCCAGGAAGATGTCGTGGACTCTGACCCCTAATCTTCACGGCCAGCCGGGGAAGATATTTTATCAGAAAGGATCAGACCAAAGATTATTTGTGAGCCACCCTTCAGATCCCTGTCGTGCCATTCAGGGGATTACTGCTGGGCAGCGTCCCGAGTGAAGATACTTCACTGCTCCAGCCAGTCCAATTATCGACTTTTTGCAACAACTTCATGGGGCATGGAGGAGTATACCCCAAGGTTAATCCTCGGACCAACGGGTGGGTTACTCCTGGAAATCTTCGAAGGGCTCGTTTAGCTGCATGGGCCCTGAAGCATTTTCAGACAGAGCTGGAGCGTATTGGTCTGTTCGCGGCTGTGAATGCTACCAGTGTTGGGTTACCTCCCAACCCCAACCTATTTTTGGCTTTGATGGAGCGGTATATCTCGCTCACTGAAACTTTTGCCACTCCGCTAGGGGAGTTGGGATTGGCCCTTCACGAGATGGCAGAGATTTCAAGACTGCCAATGGGGGATACTCCTTATGAAGAGTATGTTCCCACAAACAGGGAGCTGGGGGATACAAACCCTCGGGTAGTGGCAGTATACCAGGAGCTAATGAGCCATTATCTTGCGTGCACCACCTTCTATAATGAGCCCTCTGATTTGGCTCATACCAATAAATGGGCATCCTATCTCTTCTTTCATCAGGCCAGAGATGCTAAGCCAAACAAAGTTGTGGATAGCAGGGATAAGCCTTTGAACTTTCTGAGCGTGCTTAATGCTCAAATAGTCGATGATCTTATTGAAGACGCTGGGGCTTCAGATTAAGTTCTCGATGAGGGGATAGGGAATTATCCTGCAGGCACTAAAGCCTACAGTTATATGAGGCATTGTCGCAGGCCTCTGTCAAGGGAAGCTCAACTGGCTGGCTTCCTCTCTGTATGGCTACGCCGATTGGTAGTACCTGGCATTGCATCTTCGGATCGCATTCACCGTAATACCTTATGGCCTGCAGTACGTTAGGTATTTGGGGCAAGACTGGGCCTACTCCCTGCCGTGGTATGCCGGATACAAGCTGGCCTGAGGGCCATTACTGATGGGCTGCTTGCCGACGAAACACGGCGTGAAAGTTTTCCCAGGGTAGAATTATCGTTCCTATACCTGATGGGATGGTTAATTCTTCATAACCCCAGGGTGATGTCACCCGGCTCTGCCAGTAGTTCGGGGAATAATTTTTTGTTGAATTACAAGAATTTCGCTTGGAACGTAACCATCGTCGTAGACTGTCGGTGAGCATTAAATTTTGCTCATAGCTGGAAGCTTTTCTGTATCGTCCCCACTATACATATCAATCAACAGGGGACGAGACTTCAGGATTCAGGTGAAGGAAAGACCATTTTTTCTCCTGAAGCTTTTTATTGGTTGGTCTGCAGTAGACCTTCTTATCTATTGTACAGAAGTGAAGATCATTGCTTCTTGGAGCCCTATCTGCCTAGTCGGTTCACCAGGCAGTTCGGGTATGACCAATTGCATGTGGGAAATGCCATCACCAGCTTCAAGTCCAGAGGTGGACTTATTGATGGAGCGAGAGGATGGCGGTACTTCATAATGGGTTGTACTGGAGCAGCCTTTACTGTGCCCGTGACTTCTCTCTCCATGGAGTTGCGCATCCTCCATTCGTACGCCCAATTTTATGTGGCCATCAATACCTTCCATCGTAATTTTGATATGCGTGGAAGTTTTAGGATGCCACCTCATAAGTCCGTTGGAAGAGAGGAAGTCCCATCGGTTTCCTCTAACGAAGGTGAAGACTCTGTCGGTACAGATGAGTTTTTGTTGACAGTATCGAGAGGCGTGATACCTTCGCCTGCAGATCCCCTTGTTATCCCCAGTAAGCGAAGGGCACCTATTCTGAAAGAGACTTCCCCTCGCAAGAAGAAGAAGACTACTAGTAGTCCTGTCAGGATTTCTAGCCATGAGGCTCATAGGAGTGAGCCTGTTGTTTCCCCGGGCGGGGATGATTTTTTGACTAGAGGTCCTTCGCCTATTAGAGAGGGAACCTCCACAGTTCCGGCTGGCAGTGCCAGAGATTCTTTGCTCGAGACTGCTGCCGCTGCTACCGCTTCAGGCAGTGCTATGGGATCGCCTTCAAGGCCGAGCAAAATAAGAATATCTTTATCCAAACCAATAATGGGTCCAGCCCCTTCTTTATCTGTAAGTATCTCAGACGAGATTCTACCTAATGAACCTCGATTGGATCTGGGTGAAGACTTGGATGACTACCCTCAGTCGTCATTCGGTGCACCCTCCTTTCCAGGTATGACAGCTCGCTTAGCATCAATAAGAAATGATTTAGCTGTACTGGCTGCAGACGCGACATATATACCATCGGCCATGGGTAAATGTCATCTTTACGCCTCTTTTAGAAGAAATTAACATCAGGTTGATATTAACTTTTTTTTGTCTTCTTTTCAGGAGAAGACATTTACGGGGAGGGCAGCGTCGACACAACTTTTGGCTTTGTTGCAGCTCCTGCCGATGACACGGAGGTGCTCGACTTTGAAGAGGAAACATTTTTGGGTGCCGGCTCGCCCAATACAGTCCCGATATCCTTAGAAAAGGATGAGCCTGTCATCACGACTATGCCTCTTTTGAGTACATCAGCCGCTTCGACCGTTGTTGGTGCCTCTACTTTTGTCGCGCCATCTGCTGAAGCGACGACTGTGACGACAGCCTCTGCAGTCATTCCTGGAAGGGGATTCGCCGATATTGCAGCCACTCCCAGCGTCCATTCGGATCTCGCCATGCTAATTGAGCAGTATACTAGTATTTTCTATACCACTTTGAAAACGCTGATATCAATGGTGCTGGAGAAGAATCTAGGCTTCGAGGCTCTGAGGAGGTCCTTCCAGTTTGCGATAGCGCCGATCAGATATTTCAACGACACTGGGAGAGCTGATGCCCTGGAGAAAATAGTTAATGGTTTAGAACAACCCATTAACAATTATTTGCAACTATCCCAAGGCAGCATTGATGACCTGATTCAGGCTGAATATGACTCTTTGACTGCGAGGCTTGTTGGGGAGATGGAAACTCTGAGCAAATCTATCGAAGCTCAGCGGCAAGAGATGAATGAAGAGCATATTGTATTGGAGTGTGTCATTCCCCAGCTGGCTAAGTGCGAGGCCAAATATGAGAAAGAGGCAGCAAGGGTCCGCAAATTGAAAGATGAACTCGCTCAGGCAGAGGAGAGGGTTCTCACTTCATCGGTAGCTAGAGATGTGTTAAAGAACCGACTGGAAGCGTCTCAGAAAAACCTGACACGTGTGGGTGTCATTCATGCGGATTTTGTACATGCTCGGTCTGAATTGTCTGCCTTGAACAATGAGGAGGCAAGGTTGGAGCGGGCTCGCGCTACAGTTTTGAGCTCCAGGAATGAGAGAATGGCCTCTCTGACGCGACAGATTCGCGACTTAACTGCTCCTCCCAAATGATGTACCTTTTACTTTTATATGTACTTGCTCTTTCTGGATATAATAAAGAGACTTTATCTGACTTTGGTGGACCCATCATTTTTTTGAATATAAATGATAGGTTAGGGTGAAAGTGATATCAGAGGTAATATGGACGTGATATACTTTCGGTAAGCTTCTGCTGGATATATCTATTCAGAGGTTATATGGACATGATATAATATGATCCAACTAAAATTTGTATCCAAAATACTATCAGAGATAATATAGACGTGATAGGTTTTGAAGTTCCAAATTAGTTAGACATATCTATTCAGAAGTTATATGGACATGATAGAATATGATCCAACTAGTTCTTTGGACGTAGTGTTGTCAGAACGAGATCTTCACCATACTCTGTTTGAGCAAAGGAGATTAAGCATAGTACCTCTTCAGGAATTTGTCGTTGATAGGAGCCATTAACAAGTCTCCATTAGGCTTGGCTAATCTGTAAGCGCCGTTTGAGAACGTCGTCTCGATCACATAAGGGCCTTCCCATTTGGGCTAGAATTTACTCTTACTCTTGTGAGTAATGATCATTGGCCTTTTTACAGCTAGAACTAGCTCACCAACTTTGAACACTCTTTCCTTCACTTTTTTGATTAAAAGCTCTGGAAATGCGTTCCTGGTAGAATGCAATGCGCTGTTGAGCTAAGAGACGTTTCTCGTCTAATCCTTCTAGCTCTTGAAGCCGTAGTCGCTCATTATTTTCCTGAGTCAACTCATTAGCTACTGCTATTCTGAGTGACAGAATTTAGATTTCAATGGGGAGAACTACTTCACTCCCGTAAACCAATGAGAATGGGGTACAACCTGTCGGTGTTCGTACCGTTGTGCGGTATGCCCAGAGGCACTCTCCTAGCTTCTCGTTCCAATCTCTTTTGTTCGAAGAGACGAACTTTTTCAAGAGTTTGATAATGGTTTTGTTGAAAGCTTCCGCCATACCATTAGCAGCAGGATTATATGCCGTAGAGGCCATATTTTGTATCCGATTCTTATCGCAAAATCGGTGAAACGCTTGGCTGATGAATTGAGGCCCATTGTCATGAATTATCCTTCGGGGTATCCCGAAGCGATAAATGACATGATGCTTGATAAAGTTGATCACATTGGATGTTTTTACCTCAGCAAGAGAGATCGCCTCTGCCCATTTGGAGAAATAATCCGTGATGGCCAATATGAACCGATGACCTCTGGAAGAAGACGGGTGAATAGGACCAATGATATCCATATCCCATGCTTCAAAAGGCCAGAATACAACCGTAGGAGGTAAATGTTCAGAAGGTTGATGCATAAAATCTGCATGAACCTGACAGGCTTTGCACTATCTTGCATATTTTATTGCATCTGTGATCATAGTAGGCCAGTAATAGCCTATCCTCCTGATACGATCCTGTAGCTTAGGATCAGGTTGATGTGCTCCGCATACGCCGTCGTGAGCTTTACGGATAATCCGATGTGCCTCATCATCGGAGAGACATCATAATAGCAGTCCATCGTAGGTTCGGCGATTTAGACATTGTGAAGACGCATCAAAATAGAAGCGTAATGATCGTATTTTGATGGATACTGCTTCTTTAGGATCCTCCGATAAGATTCCGTATGCCACAAAATCTATAAAGGGACTTCTCTAGTCTCTCTTGGGAAGATCTGTGTTCACAGCGTAGCTGCGTTCTATGTGAAAGTTGTTTTTCACACAGAATAAATCTCTGTTCAGAAGGATCACCGAATTCTGCCTTCTTATATGAATAGCTAAATCTGCAGCTAGACTGGCTAGGGCATCAGCTTCCAGATTCTGAGATCGAGGCACATGCTCTAGCAAGAACCCTTTAAAAGACATGGCTATCTCGATCGTTGCTTGGTGATAAGGAATGAGGTCTGGATTACGGACTTCATATATTCCTCTGACTTGATTGACGATCAGCAAAGAATCACCGAAAGCTTCCAGATATTCGACGTCTAATTCTTTAGCGACTTGAAGTCCGATGAGTAGGGCATTATATTCTGCCACATTATTAGAGCAGGGTTTGCTAAGAGAATATACTCGATAGACGAGTTTATCAGGAGTGACCAGGATAATTCCTACTCCAGAAACTATGTTTCCCCTGGGATCAGTCCTGGAGGCACCATCGAAGAATAGCTGCCAGGTATCACTTTCCATTACGGAATTACATTCTGCAACTTCGTCGAAAATATCCTAGTATAATATGGAGGTTTTTGGAATCGGATGAGCAGCTAAGAAATCAGCCAATGCTTGGCCTTTGATGGACTTCTGGAGGACGTACACCATATCATACGGTGTTAATAACATCGCCTAAGTCGTGAGTCAGAAATTGAGAACACTTGGCTTGTTCATCAATACCCGAAGAGGATTGATCCTGGAGATAATATGAATAGTCTGGCCTGTGACGTAATGTCGCATTTTCTGAATAGCGAATATTAGGGCCAAATATTCTTTTTCTACTGGATTATACCGGTGTTCAGCTTCGACCATCATCCTGCTTAAATAGTAGATAGCATGTTCATGACCCTCATCATTCTTCTGTGCAAGGAGAGCTCCCAGAGAATGATCCATTGCTCGAACATACAGCAAAAATGGTCCTCCTATGACGGGAGGCACCAGAACTGGAGGATTAGTGAGGTAGCGTTTGATATCATTAAACGCTTGCTGACAGGTTTCGTCCCATATGAAGGATACACCTTTCTTCATGAGACGAGAAAAAGGCTGACATTTCCTAGAGAGGTTGGATATGAATCTCCGGATATAAGCCAGACGACCTTGAAATCCCCTGAGTTCTCTCAGATTACGGGGTGGTCGCATCTCTAGGATAGCCTTCACTTTATCAGGGTCCACTTGAATGCCTTTAGCGGTAATGACAAATTCCAGGAATTTGCCACTGGATACACCAAGAAAGGACTTTGTAGAATTCATTTTGAGTTGGTATTGGCGCATCAACTCAAACACTGTCTTCAAGTCTTGGATGTGATTATCCTTTATGCAACTTTTGACAGCTATATCATCCACGTAACATTCCACTATTTTGCGTATGTGCTCATGGAATATGTTACTCATAGCTCGTTGGTACATAGCCCTGGCATTCTTCAGTCCGAAGGGCATAACCGTGTAGCAATATACCCACAATGGTGTCCGGAAGGCAGTATGCTTTTCGTCTTCAGGATGCATCTTGATTTGGTTGTATCCAGAAAATTCGTCCATGAAAGACATGCGTTCAAAACCGCACGTATTATCGATCATGATGTCTGTAATGGGAAGAGGGAACTCATCTTTGGGGCAGGCTGCATTCAGATCTCGTTAATCGATGCAGACACATACTTTCCCACTTTTCTTCATGATCGGGACAACATTGGCGACCCAGTCAGGATGTTGTTCTTTCCGGATGAACCCGCAGGCTATCAACTTCTTGATTTCAGCTTAAATGGCGTCCATCATATCCAGACGAAACCGGCGTTGATGTTGCTTTACGGGCTTCGAATTGGGCAATATATTGAGCTTATGAGTAGCCACTTTTGGATCGAGACCTGGCATATCCTCATAATTTCATGCAAAGACGTCGATATATTCTTTTATCAGCTGGGTTATTTCTTCCCTTTCTTCTTCGGAAAGATTATTACTGATAAATATCGGCTTTGGCGAAAGTTCATCCCCAACGTCAATTTGGATAACTTTATCTTCAGTAGGAGGTTCTCTCTGTTCGAACCGAAGTTCCCATTGCATATCCATTTGCTGTGCCCAAGAGTCATTCTCAAACGGTTCAGATTCTTGTTCGTCTGCTTCGAGGGAATCTGTCAATACCATATTTACTGATAATGCTCGTTCGAGATCATTAGATGAGCCGGAGGACGACGAGCTATCTTAAGAAGAGGAAAAGATATCCTCATTTGACTCAGAAGTTGCAAGGGAGGTAGTACACCCTAACCCAAAATGAGTTCATTGACAGTAGGGATCATCGTGCAACGGCATTGGCCTGCCTTTCCCGTAGTTGAGGCCTGGTTCCAGCTTCAAGTCATAACCCATACTTTGCATAATCTTCAAAGCTTGAGGGCTATATCTGTAAACCTGTATTTTACCAGCATCATCATTGGAAGAGTCTTCTTGTACAGTCGGTTCATTGCGCATGCGACCGAAGACTATTGGATGCTGACTGCTGCGAGTAGGCGGGACAATAAAGATAGAATCCTCATGTGGCCCATATGTCGTGATGACATTAGATGGTGACGCTACTTCCCATGCATACGGATGATAGGAGTCTATAGCTTCCAAGAATTTTTATGCTATAGGTTCTATATCGTTATGGGGAGAGGATTCCTGATTTAGAATTTGAGCGTCAACGTACTGGAAAAGAGAATCTTTATTATCGTCAGAAACCACATTCCTGGTTATATTTACATCAGTCGGCTGCTTGTTACGCCGGAGGTTGATGACCAAAGGTGGAGGCTTCTGATTCAAAGTGATCACTAGAGGATCACCTCCTTGTTCTGACTTGGTTTTGTTCAAGTGGATAGCCATGGGTTCCATAACTTTTGGACGAGTAGTTCACCCTTTTACCTTGATTGATAGAGGTTGTTCGGCAGAGGGTTCTTCTGGCTCCCGGTGGGATTCCTCCTCTATCTTGCTTGACACCTCCTTCATATAGTCTTGGGTGTACAACATGGCATCGGAGTAATAGGATTCTACTCCTTTAAATGGGTTAAGGTTAGCAAACTCCGTTTGTACTGTCCCTTGGGCATCTACATATTTGAAGCATTGATGTAGAGTCGAAGGAACGATGTTGTGATAATGGATCCATGGCCTGCCTAGCAGAATGTTGTAGGACACCTCTGAATCAATGACATAGCATGTAGCCACTGATCTGAGGTCGCCAATCTGGATCCTCAGACGAATCTTCCCCAACGGCTTACTTTTTCTGGCATTAAAGCCCACGATTGTAGTGGTGGTGTAAGCCAATTCACTGGTAGGAAGCCTTAGCGGTCTGAGCAGACTATGAGGAATGATGCTGATCAATGATCCCGGATCTATGTGAATCCGATCGACCTCCATAGAACTGACGTATCCGGTGTAATAGAGGGGTCTGTCATGCTTGTTGTGTTTCAACAGCATGTCATCTTGAGTGAAAGTGATATTCGGGACCACCTTCATCACACTATGGCATTGCGGACATACCATAGGTTCTTCATTAGGGGACTTGAGCTGGGTCAAGTATGTATCCGCCTGCATTAATGCTTCACTCAGGGCTTGACGAGTGTCTTTGGAGAGCCTGAGTAGTTCAAAAATGGACAATCTGGCTGGTATATTAGCCAATTGGGCCAGGATGTTGAAGTTATATGGCTTCTCCAAACCTTTGTTTTGAATATTCTTTAAAGGTTTATCAAAGCGTACTTCTTTTTGCTTACCCTTGTCCGCCGAAGTCGGTCTAGAAGGACCTGCCTCTGGTACGACAGGTTCAGGTTCTAGAAGTTTGGTAGCTGAAGTGTCTGCCGACGCATCTTCCTGACTTCCTCCATAGTCCTTGAGGTAGGCTTTTCCTGAAAGGGTTCCGGTAGCGAAAACCTCTTCTTCTGATGTCGAGGATATTGCAACCATATGACATGGTCTACGCTTCGAGTTCTTTTTAGACTTAGCCTTAGCAGCTTGAGTCTCTTCCTCGATCTCTGATACCAGATCTGGATGAACCCACATAATCTCGCCACGCTGGGTAGTTAGGGGTACCAGGTCATGATTTTGACCCCTGGCAGGAGGGAGATTAACAATATTCATCGTTGTTCGGGAAATAGGTACAACACCATCCGAAACTTCTTGAGGAGGCAGATTGCCAAATTGGAGGGAGATCATATTGGCGGTGATCGTCTTCTCGCTGTTGTGCAGAGTGATGGCCTTAGCATCGATCAACTCCTGGATTTTCCTCTTTAGTACATAATATGCCTTTGTGGGGTGATGTATGTACCTATGGAAAATGCAGTACTTAGGGTTATTGGTACTGCCGACTTCATTAGGCCGCTTTACCTCAGGGAGGGTAATCTTGCCGCTTTTAACTAGACACTCGAATATGCTCGGAATATCGTCGTCGTCAAAAGAATATACTTCAATGGGCTTGGAAGTCCCAGGTTTCGTCTGTGTGGTTGCCGTAGTCTTTTGCCTGGACGTATGATCGTTAAAGCTTCTTTTCCTTTGGAACCACGAGGATGGTCGCTGTTAGAGGATGACCTCTTGGCCTTTATCAAAGGCAAATATCATAATTCCATTATCACGTGCCTTCCGAATGTTGTCTTCAGCGGCTACCGCTGAGATGATAAACGAGGGCCAATCATGGAACTGATATGGTCCTGTGATCACCGAGATCACTGGAAGAAGGTTCTTCCTATAAATGTCCACAAATGCCGAGTCTGGAACTCCTGGAGGCATTTGCAAAGTGGCTTGACGAAAACGTTCGATGAAAGTGTGAACGTTATCTTTTTCCTTCTGCTTTACTTCGATGAGAGAGGACATAGACATGTCCATCCCTCCTTCGTAGAATCGCGCGAAGAACAAAGTCTTGAAATCTTCAAAGGAAGTAATACAGTTGTCCGCAAGACTACGGTACCACTGATAAGCCACTCCCGAGAGACAGCCTTTGAACACTCGAGTAAGAAGGGCATCATTCCCTTGCAATAACACCGTCATCATACTAAAGTAGTTCATGTACTGGCTCGGTGATGTCTTTCCCTCAAACTAAGCTATAGTCTGTGGTTTGTATTTAGGAGGGAAAGGGATCTCATCCCAGATAGCTGGGTAAGGCTGGTTAATTCCCAATTTCTTGAGCTGGTCCTTATGCTTCAAGGCATCAAATTGGGCTTTCAATTCCCGCACTGCCTGCATCGGATCTTCAGCCGGTAGAGGGACCGCGGAGTGGTGAGAGATCTGTTGTATCATAACTCCAACATGAGGCAATACATTCTCCGAGTTAGGAAGTGGAGGAGCTGCTGACTCCTGATTTAGAGCAGGCTCCTGATTCGCATTGGATGGTGGTAAGTCCACCCCCACACGTATCTGAGTCGGAGGGACCGATGCTTGAGCTATAGCAGCTGTGTGTTGAGTCAGCATCATCTGGTGTATATTCTCCATCATGGATTGTATCTCTTTCAGATATGTCTCCAACACAGCGATGCGTTGCTCAGTACTTCCTGATGGGGAAGCCTCTTCACGTTTATCTTCAATGGCATAGACTCCCATTTCTCTGGATATCATTGAAGGGTTAGTATAGGTCTCTGTAGAGATTGACTCTATACTTTCAGCATCCAATTCGAGAAACTGGCGCCCCCCAGTGTCGAAATCAGAAGAATACGAAGCCGGTTGTCGTGACCTCGAACGGGTGTTTCGGAACACCCCAGCTTCAATGTTCTCAAGGAGTTTGTCGAATCTCCTTTGGCTTGGAGTTCTAAAGGGATGACGTCTTGAATTTGACCTTCCTCTAGGAACATGTGAAGCCATGTTCACTGATGCATATGTAGGCTCTTCTTCCTGGAAAGACAAAGAGTAGTTCAACCGGTCGAAAACTGACCATTTTGCCTTAGAACAACAATAATTAACTACAACTTTATGACTATTATAACAGTGCTCTCTAGGAGGCGTAATAGACATGTTGGAAGATCCCCTATCTTTGCGCTTCTGGATCAGAAATTCATGCAAGTCAGGAGGATTAACAGAAGAAGAAGACGAAGAAGGCTTGTTTCTCCTGTTTACATCAGTTGGAATGCGGATATTGGGAACTCCAACCCTTTCTCTGCCACCTATATACAGCAGCTCAGCCATATGAGTAGCACATGATCCATGAGGAGCGTATCTATCCACAACCCGGGCTTTCTTTACGCTGAGGGGATTCTCCTGGCGTAATTTGGAATTTTGCTCAGGCTGGCGTCAAACTGAGGAAGTCCTCAATTGGCCATCATCTTCTCGCGTAATCTGGAGAGCGGGCAGATTCTTCTCTTGATGGCATAAAAGCCGAGAGGTTGGGAAATCCGCCACTTGTTTTCCCTTGCGTAGATTGCATGGCCCATCTGCTTTTCCACGGAGGAAAGATGTATTTTTACACGCGGAGCGCGTTGAGAATTTCTGAATTGGCGCTGAGGCATTATCAGAAATTTTGTCTGCCACGTCACAGACGGGAGACTGAATTTTACGCGCAGAGCGCGGAGCAGACTTCTGGATTAGCACTGAGGCATAACCAGAAGTTTTGTCTGCCACATCACAGACGGGAGACAGAGTTTTACGCGTAGACCGCGGAGTAGACTTCTGGACTAGCACTGAGGCATTGCCAAAAGTTTTGTCTGCCACGTCACAGACGGGAGATAGAGTTTTACGCGCGGGGCGCGGAGGTTGCGAAGCTATAACCTTGTTGGTCAGAGAAACCAGAGAGTAGGCAGGAATGGTAGGGGATGTCCAGGGCATCCATACCTTACGTAATTTCCTGTTATCTTGGACAGAGAGGGAGTGAGAGCTACCCCCTGCTCGAAGCATATCTTCGTAGGCTGATTGGTCGAATTGGACGACCAAGGTCTTCTTCGTTGATCCTACTGATAATGCATCGTATTGAGCAATTGCTTTCTCGTCAGATGAGAAAGAGTTCCCCAGCAGAGTCGCCATCTTGTGTTTGATAATAAACGAAAGAAATAAAAATAGGTTTATATGGAACCCTTTCTTAGGTTTACAAACAAGAAGTACTATTAATCCTATACGAGGATGTTAAGTGCAAAATTTAATCTGGGTAAATATTGCTATAGGAGTCTGATCTGCGGTCGATCACTTTGTCTCTTGGACCACACGATAATGAAGAAGTGCTGTAGAAGAAGGAATAGCTTCAAAGATTGCAAGAGGGAGTGGATGCTCGATGCCAAAATCGTCGATCACTACTCTCTGTCTGTACTCTTCTCTCTTCGATTTTACGACTTCTCTCCTCAATTCTTCGACCTTGGACCTCCGTGGATGGAGGTCTCTATTTATAGGGTTTAGTGACAGTAACCGTCCAGTCGGCGTAGAAGCCGGACAGTGGAGAGTGTGGCACTTTTTATGTGGCAGTTATAATAATGCCACCCACGTATAAATGATCTTCTAAATCTACGTGTGACGTGTGTCCCATTATGAGATGACGCATATAACTGCTGCAAAGATCACGGCGTGCAAGCCACGTAGGTAACTGCCCCTCGCGTAGAAAAGGTTGGCGTAGAAGCCAATAACTGTCACCATGGCGTAGAAGCCAGGTAGGCGTAGAAGCCCAATAGTTGTTCTGATGGCGTAAAAGCCAAATAGGCGTAGAAGCCCAATAGGCCTAGAAACCCAATAGCTGTCAGGTTGGCGTAGAAGCCAAGTAGGCGTAGAATCCTGATGCTGCATAGATAGGTTGCCGGCGTAAAGGATAGCCGATTCTCCTTGACTGAGGTCTTGAGCATATTCTGGATCAGGTAGCCTGTTCACATACCAATGCAAATATAGCCTGAGTTAGTGTATTCCGAGGAGATAGCATACGGCGTACTCCTATAGTTAAAAATAGCCATATGGCGTAATATGCAGAGATGCTGATGTGGACGTATTAGCCGTAATTATGGTTCACCCAGTCTTTGGAAGTAGAACCAAATCTCATGCATTAAATGCAGAGATCTGCCCCCATCACGCGCATTAACTGCAGATACGTGCCTCGAGCTCTGTACGAAGAGCAGCTTTTGACGGGGCGGTTCGTTTCTTCTTCTGCTGAGCGTAAAAGCTCACGTCTGCCTGTATAAAACTAGGCAGCGTATTCCCTTGAATGCGTAAAAGCAATTTGTATCAAGGAAATATCACTAAATGATGGTCTGGGTCTCTGTGCCGAACCATCATTACAGCCGTTGTCTTGATAGTCGTGCAGTACTCTTTGTCAGGAGTCAGGTTCACTGCATGATCTGACAGGTTCATTCGAGAAATACGAAGAGTTCCTCGTACACTTCCATGCTGCATTAAAAGCAGATGGATTTTATGCCATAAATGCGAGGTAGCAACCTTTTTACGCTGAAGCAGTCCGAAATACTGTATTACGCAGGTTGTTCTGGAGCTATATTTTACGCTGTACTAGCGATGAAGCTCTGTTGTACGCCGATAGCTCTAAAGTCATGTTTTACGCCCCACAGCACTGAAACTCTGTTTTACGCGACTTTCTGCTTGTTGAGGGTTTTACGCGTATAATTCCTCAACGTATTTTTTATGCTTCTACAGACTGCGACGCTCCGGCGGCGGCGGGTCGGTGCGTGGAGTCGAAGGTCGAGGAGTAGGTGCTAGGGTTAGGGTTTAGTTGTTATATATAGGTATATATAGAGAGAGGGATCGAGAGAGAGGGGGGGTTTCGTTGTGGCCGCGCGCTGGGGGGTTTTGTTAGCAACGGGGGGGAAGTAGGGATTAATAGTATTAGGCTTAATGGGCTTAGGGTTAATTAGGATTAGGGTTTCATTAAGGGTTTAGGAAGGGGCTTAATTATTTAGAATTTTCCTTTTTTTCCTTTTCTTTTCTATTTCTTTTCTTTTCTTTTCTTTTTCTTTTTCTTTTTCTTTTTCTTTCTCTTCTTCTTTTTCTTTTTCCTTTTTATTTTCTATTCTTAATACTATTATTACTATCATTATTATTATAACTAATATTATTATTATTATTATTATTATAAATAACACTTATTATTATATTATTATAACTATTATTTATTACTATTATCGTATTTAATAACTATTTATTATTTATGCATATATTTAAGGTATATAAAATGCATTTGTACCCAAATTAAAATCTAACACTCTCCCACAATGATCCTAAATTAGTTTTGTGAAAATTTTCTAAATGCGTATTTATCTAGGTAATTAAATCAATAAATCATATTTCCTAATTAACTAACTAATATAAATAAATTCCAATAATTAATTAAATAAATAAATACATTATTTAAAAATATAGGGTTTTACATTCTACCCAACTTACAAAAATTTCGTCCTCAAAATTGACACTACCCATAGTCATAATAATTATTATAGCTATTACACAACATTGCTATCTAGCGGTACTTCCTAAAAGTCATGGTCTATCATTCTAATACTTTCTCATTTATTGTCCATACACTATTCTATTTCTAACTCATCTATACTACCCAACTTACAAGAATTCTACTAGTATTCAAAGTCTCTTGCGGCTATTGTCTAGGATGTAAGACGAATTTATTTATTGGGTCGAGAATCGTGGGATACCTGTCTGGAATCTCACAACCATGATTTTTCTTTGTAACCGTCAAGTATCGTAGTCTAATACTGTCATGCCACCTGACCAGTATGTCTGCAAATACTTCGACTACTCTACTATAACGGTCTAGCTGCAGTTGTCGCTACTTCGCCAACGAATTGTTATAGTTGTCAGTTCGTAACCAGTGCCTTCACCTCTTTCCTAAGCTTAGTATAACTTTTTGGGCAACAACTAAGGTCTTGACTAACTCATAAAACTATTAGAAGTATAAACAAATTCAGCAATCCAACTAATTTCTATTAGACTAAGGGATGCTATACATGTTTTTAAAATAATAAGAGGATACAGATATTGCTATAGTACATATACATAAGAGTTATCATTATGAACTTATCTTTTAGTTATTTAATCATTTACTAAACCATTTATGTTTTAACTATCAAAATGAGGGTGAGGTTGAAGTAATTCAAACAATTTATAATGGCACGAAAGGATATGACTATGATAGGAAGAATTTAGCACGATATAAGGGATGGAGATGGAAGAGAAGATGAACCACCCAAGGGGCGAGGTGGTGATAGGAAGAGAATACTACTACTGCTACGCGTGTCATCCATTATCTTTGCGTATATGCCATCAGGGTAGAATATCAATATATCTCATAATTGCTAAATCACCATATATATAATTCTACGTCTACTATGCACCTAAGATCTTGTATCACATATGGGGTCATGAGTATGAAATGACACATATAACTAAGGTCATACCTGCATCTACGACTTCCTGTGCCTGCGCTCTCTTGTTTGTCATCATGAATGCTTGGCCTATAGGGTATATCTAGTACTATCCGTGTATCAAACTTATACTAAGCATGAACGTTCATCTTTCCAAAATAGGGGAGGATGGAAAACAACAATAAAGAATTTAAGGAGGAGGTGATAGAATACAAGTACGGGATTCAAAGGGATTAGAGAATTCGAAAGGGAGTTGCCAAGGCAGTTGTGGATTGAAATCTTATTTTGGTAAATTCCTATTCGCATGTTCACATCAGAACAATTATATACCTGACAAGATATGCTCTGACCAGTCTAGAGGGCAAGTATATTCGTCTAACAAGTTGAGTCAACTATATCTCAATCCACATAAAGTAGTGATACGAAGATCGAACCAAGCGCACTAAGGTTGATCAGACCATAATGCACTGATTCTGATTTAGATAATGTATTAGTGTGGGCCCCCAATAATACATGTGTCATGAACAAGCTCAATAAAAGAATAAGCTTGCAAAACTATGCTATAATAGCAGCATAAGTCGAGGTAGTACAAAAAATATAAGTACGCTTGATTATGATGGAGGAAAGTACAGAATAATTTAAGTTCACCAAGAAGACCGGTGTCGTGCCTCTATAGTTGCCATACTAATTTCTTGTCTAAGTCTAAAGTCAACCAAATAGGTGTATGGGCCTTTAAGTTCTATAATCTAGATAAACACTAAAGTATTATAGTCTAGATAAACACTATCTTCTTATGCAAGCCTATAGTTTGTGTCATTCATTTATACTTCATTAATGAGTTAAAAGGACTATATGTTACTAGGTTATGAGACATACTACCAAACTTACAAAGATCTAACTGATAGTGTTATTGAATACTAGAGTGTATATACCTAGTACAAGTCATCTTCCTAACCCCTATCAAGCACGAGAGAAGATTGACGTTGAGAAGGGATCAAGCAAGATGCAATGCAAGCAATCAAATGAGAATGTGAAACGAAATCAAGGAAGGTGATAATTAAGTGGATGAGATCCTATATTCTAATCCTATGCGCAGGCTTGCTCGGTACAGTAACGTAACCGAGATAATATGCTCTCGACCTGCATGGGCCACCAGAAAAACATGACATGTTCCAGTCCCAAAATACGTAGGACTAGGAACACGTAAGCATGTCAGCCATATGTATATGGCAACTCCAATATATGGATACCATCATACACACGTACGCTGTAATATGAATATAAACTCACATGTGGTATATATAGTGTCACAAGTCACAGATATACTAATCTCATCCACACAACAAGTCATAGAAAAGAAATAACTAAACTAGAATAATGGGTCTGAATAATCCAAAATAATAGTCGGGTGGAGACAAATCCACTACCAATGACTATATCAATACTAAAATGAGGGAGAAGGATACATCTCCAATATAAATAAGATGATGATATAAAGGTATCAGCGAAGCGATCCATCGCTAGAGATAATCAAAGATGCTTCGAAGGTAAGACCTCCTCGGAAGAGATAAGTAGTAAGTCCTGGTCCGTGCTCCTGCGAATAGTCATGAACATCTACACCTGGAAAGGGACCAGGTCCTCAGAGGGACGTAACAAGATACATAGAAGTATGCCAATTTGAATACAGTAAACATGCATAATAGGTAAAAAATATGTAAGTACACTGTACAAGATAATCTATATGAATGCATAATAAGGATAACTTTTTGACGTATGGGCATGGGTAGGCTACTCTATCTAATCTCACAACTCACACACACGTCAGGAACATCATCAGCCGTCATACCGTGGGGGTAGCGACCATCGTGACACCATCAGCCGACATACCGCGGTGGTAGCGACCATCGGACATGACTACCATAGTGCGTGCTAGTTACTATGGTTTAACAGAGTGGTTATAGCCCATACGCCTACTGATTGTCCTCCCCTCCTATGATACTATGTGTCAAGTGTGTGTCAACATATATATAGTATGTAAATATGACTGAAAGAAAATACACATGCAATGAATATACAAAAATATAATAAGCATGCAAAGTACTGTAAGCAATTTGGTAAGGTATCTGGACTAGCAAGAGAGCTGCAAAGTGTAACGTCCAGGAGTCAAGCACACAGGATCAGAAGCTATGGCCTCAGAATGAACGTCTCCGGATGCTAAAATAAACATCACCAACGTTCCCAGAATAAGCGAGATAGCTAGAAAACACTACCTTTCGTCCAATTTGGACACAGGGACAAAAACGGTAATTTCGGGTCAAAGCGGGGTCCACATGTGGCCCACTTTGCACCGAAAGCGTGTTAGGGGTAAAGGTCTATAAAAGGGACAAATTATAGGTCAAACCAATTCTAAATGTCAATACAAACTCAACGGTACGTCCAATTTTGGATTCAGGTGAGCCGAACACAAATTTGCCCAAAAAGTCAACTGTGGGGCCCGCAAATAGGCGGCTTGGTCAACTGTCTCAGAAATGCGTAAAACTTGGGTCACGGGACCAGCGTGATACCATAAGTCCAATGGGACAAGTTTTGTCACATTCTGACGAGCGTACAATAAATGGTGCGGTATTTTACAAAAGTCACGATTCGGGGACTTTTTGCGGATACGGGGTGATTCCGACGCGCACACGAGTCCAAATCAGTTTCCATGAAAGTCCACATGTCTGGATATACCATGCGCGCCTTTCGGTGCATTGGTACACGACGGGACGGTCCCGTTTGGCTGGACGCACTCCGTATCACAAATTTTTGTGTTAAGAAAAGAAGTTTTTAGTGATTTTTAACCTAATTTAATTCTGCATAAAGCATCGAATAAAATAATATAATTGACAAAAATAATCTAGGTTAGGTGGTCTTCATATAGCAAAAGGAATTTCCAAGTTTAAATCTCTGTGGTGGAAGATACGAGTCCTTGAACATGGGTGGTTACAACAGTTTTTCTGAGAATAAAAGTGGTCATTTTTCTCCAACTTGGTCTCAATTTTCGTCTAGGGTTACGCACTGTTCGAAGTAAACTAATACACAGAGTTGGAAGAGGGATAGGTCGTGAACATACCGGTGAAGACGGGGTCGACTTTGGTTGAGCGAGGAGGCAGGAATCAACGTGGGAAGGAAGGTTCGTCGTTGCAGTTCTCTGCGCGGCGCGCGCGGTCGCAGAAGCGGTTGTCGGCCGGCCGGCGGTGCGCGGTGGCTGGACTGCACCGCTCCGACGACGGCGGGTCGGTGCGTGGAGTCGGAGGTCGAGGAGTAGCTGCTAGGGTTAGGATTTAGTAGTTATATATAGGTATATATATAGAGAGAGGGATCGAGAGAGGGGGGTTTCGCTGTGGCCGCGCGCTGGGGGGGGGTTTGTTAGCAGCGGGGGGGGGAGTAGGGATTAATAGTATTAGGCTTAATGGGCTTAGGGTTAATTAGGATTAGGGTTTCATTAAGGGTTTAGGAAGGGGCTTTAGTTATTTAGAATTTTCCTTTTTTTCTTTTCTTTTCTTTTCTATTTCTTTTCTTTTCTTTTCTTTTTCTTTTTCTTTTTCTATTCTTAATACTATTATTACTATCATTATTATTATAACTAATATTATTTTTATTTTTATTATTATAAATAACACTTATTATTATTATTATATTATTATAACTAATATTTATTACTATTATCGTATTTAATAACTATTTATTATTTATGCATATATTTAAGGTATATAAAAATGTATTTGTACCCAAATTAAAATCTAAAAAAAATCTAACACTCTCCTACAAGGATCCCAAATTAGTTTTGTAAAAAATTTCTAAATGCGTATTTATCTAGGTAATTAAATCAATAAATCATATTTCCTAATTAACTAACTAATATAAATAAATTCCAATAATTAATTAATTAAATAAATATAATATTTTAAATATATGGGGTTTTACAAAGAGGGCATAGGAACTACTCTTGATCGGGACCACAACCCTTAAACCAAACAAGGACCGGGGTTGCAGGCCTTCACCCGAGCATAACTTAGCACCCTAACAACGTGCCGAAAGGATAAATTAAAAGGGGAGCTTAACGAATAGACAAACATTCATTGTACGGCCAACCATGCTACAGCTTGCTATAATTAACTAACTAATGTTATCACAAACCTAGTTAATAACAAATGCATGGTTTGAAGAATATTGCTACCACCGACACTGCAGTCAACCCGGATGGCCAAGGGTACACTTGTCGAGTAAACTTAAATGCACATTAACATCACTACAACATAACTTATTACTTTGTCATAAACAAAAATTTAAACTTGTAAGCATAAACTTAAACTTGTGATCATAAACTTGCTTTATAAACATAAACTTGTCTTGCAACATAAACTTGTATATAAATTTGTCTTGTAAGTGTCGCAGCACGCATAAACTTGGTCAGTCATGGAGCCCTTGCCTAGAAGGGTTATTTTATGCTGCACGGGGCCCTTAGAGATCGGGGTAGCTGATAGCGCAATATTCTTCTCTCCCAATGATCTAAGTAAATATTATCTTGTTTAATCATTACTAAATTATTTTAAGTTTTCGTGTCGTGGACACTTGAAAACTTCCCTAGAATGACGAGTCACGAGTACGAGCTTTTCACGAGTTATCATATTCGCAACACACAATATATTGGGCAATACTCACACTCGATTGCTCGATGTTCCCGACTGTCCTATGTTTGTTATTCTTTTGCAGAAGGAGCCCAACCCCGCTAACGCCATGGATTTTCATACACAAATATTTTCACGATGTCGTGAGGATCGTGAACTTGTACATAAACTTGTCTCGTGAACTACAAGCAAAACGTGTCTGGTAACATAAACTTGTATCAACAGAAGAAAGCACGCAGCAATAATCACTAAAATGAGTTATTAAATGGACATAATTAAAAAGGAACACAAAATGCGCACAAGAATTCCTGACCGCATGGGCCCACTGGCCGTATGGACTCACTGGCTACATGCACCCACTAGCCGCATGGACTCACTGGCCGCATGCACCCAAGTGCTGAGTGATGGGTCATAAATGTGTGTCAGAGAGAATTGACTAAAGATGATTGATGTGACATGCCATAAAAATGTGTTAGGGAGAATAAGACAAGAATCATAAAAAGATATGCAATGACGAAGCAGAGTTATGCGTCCACAAAGAAAAAAGGCACATAGGGGCACTATCGCATAAATCCGCTTGCCGCATGCTCTCTCGGCCGCATGGGTGTTTTCTTTGGACTTAGCAAATTTTTTATCCGTTCAGCGAGTGAATTCACAAGGAGTTCAAGGACAGTTCCAGAACACTTTGTATAATAAACATCCATGCATCCAACAAGATGTACGCATGTTGGTTGGCTATGCGACAAAGAGTCCAGGACGCATAGAGGTCAGGCCACATGGAACTCTCGACCGATATGATGGTGGCTGCAAGA
Organism: Iris macrosiphon; assembly: GCA_036927795.1. Classification (NCBI taxonomy): domain Eukaryota; kingdom Viridiplantae; phylum Streptophyta; class Magnoliopsida; order Asparagales; family Iridaceae; genus Iris; species Iris macrosiphon. The sequence continues at coordinate 114,548,614 of JAYESA010000002.1, forward strand.
GAACTTCGTCTTCTCTAAGCAGCAAGTTCAGCCATAGCGGAAACTCCAAAAAAAATCAAAAATTATTTTCTCCATAAAAACTTTATTTTAACTCTGAATCAAGTGAATCAAAAGCCAAAATGCTTGAAATGAAGTGCTCCATCAACTACAAAAACTTTTTTTTTCTAAAATGCCATGTTTTAGTAGATCAAAACCACAAAAAATACATGAAACCCATAAAAAACCTAAACTTCAAATTCAGATCAACTCAATTATACTCATCAAAATCCAAAACTCCAAGAACTAAATATGATCAGCAACTCAATGAGAATATTTTCTATTAAATACATTTTTAAAATAACATATATAAAAAAATCCTAAAATTAAAGCTTCATTACTGAGCAAGATGTACTTGCCTTGGGTGGCTCCTAGCCTCTACCTCTCACGGTCCAAGTCACAGCTACTTTTCCCTAGGGATAGGTTTGGCTAGAGGGGGCTTGAAGGAGAGGAGGAAGAAGGAAGCAAGAAGAGTGAAATGAGAAAAAGAGTGAGGAGAGAGAAAATACCCATATATATACTAAGAGGAGAAGAAGATGGTTTAGTCATAGGTTCAATCAAATAAACTGAACCAAGTGTCCATTCTATATGCGGATCCTAAACCGGATCTATGGCAATGTCAATGGATATTCTACTGGTCTCGGGTAGCCTATCTCAATAACAGAAACTCATTATCAAAAAAAATTAAATTCTAGAAATTCAAGAAATACAAAATATGGAATCGGGTGTGACAGCCATCTAATCGCTTACTTTAGCGAAAAGTTGAATGAGGCTAAACAATGCTACTCAAACTATGACCAAGAGTTTATGTTGTCGTAAGAGTTTACGATATTGGCATCACTACCTGCTCTCAAAAGACTGTCTTATTTTTGGACCATCAGGCCCTACGCTATTTGAGCTCTCAAAAGAAGCTAGGACCTCGATATGCTAAGTGGGTAAAATTTATTCAAGAGTACACATTTGCTCTCAAGCACTGTGCAAGTGCTGAGAACAAACCTGCTGATGCATTAAGTAGGAAATTGTATACATTACGGTCAATGAGTACTCAAGTCATTGTATTTGACCGTATCGTTGATGAGTATCCTACTTGTCGAGACTTTAGTGAAATCTATGCTAAATTGTGTAAAGATTCCTCTACTTCTATTGATGGTTTCACTACAGTCGATGGTTTCTTGTTTAGGGGCAACCAACTATGCATTCCCTCTACTTTCCTCAGAGACTTCTTGACTTGGAAAATGCATGCTGGCGGCGTTGCAGGACATTTCGGAAGAAATAAGACCATCATTTTGGTTGCGGATAGATTTTTTTGGCCGAGTCTTAAGCGCGATGTCGCTAGAGTAGCTGCACACTGTCGTACTTGTCAGATGGCGAAGGGTAGAAAGAACAACACTGACTTGTATACTCCTTTACCTATTCCTTTCATCCCATGGCAGAACATTAGCATGGACTTTGTATTATGTTTGCCACGTACCTTACGAAAGCATGGCTGCATTTTTGTTGTAGTGGACCATTTTTCTAAGATGGCACATTTTATTCGTTGCAGTAAAACGAGTGATGCGTCACATATATCGAGCATAATCTTTAGGGATGTTTGGAGGTTACACGGGTTGCCTAAGACTATCATTTCTGATAGGGTGTTAGATTCATAAGCTATTTTTGTAAGACTTTGGAAAAACTCGATACGACACTTTAGTTCTCAACTGCTTACCACCCGCGGATGGATGATCAGACTGAAGTGGTCAATAGGAGTCTAGGCAATTTGTTGAGGTGTTTAGGTGGTGACCACCTAGCTACTTGGGACCTTATATTACCTATGGCGGAGTTTGCGTATAATAGTTCGGTCAATAGGTCTACGGGATTGAGTCCATTTGAGGCTGTCAATAGAGTCAAACCTAAAAATCCTATAGATCTTCTACCCACACCCCTAGGGTCCCAGTCTAGCGCGTCTGTCGAGAATTTTGCACAACATATCCATGATTTACATATTGAGATTCGTAGAAGATTAACTGTGAGCAATAATTTGTATAAATTAGCAGCTGATGGTCATAGGAGATTACAGGAATTTGCTATTGGTGATGAGGTACATGTGCGAGTGAGACCGGAGAGGTTCCCTCGTGGAACTGTGAAGAAGTTGCATGCCAGACGGACAGGTCCTTATCAAGTTATGCAGAGGAGTGGTTCGAATGCATATGAGTTGGACATTCCACAGGATATGGGAATCAGCCCCGTGTTCAATGTGGAGGACCTAACGTTGTTTCATGAGCCTATGGTATATTCTTTCTATGATTCTGATCTTACAGGTTCTCTAGGTTTACCTTCAGCGGGTGGACAGTCTGATACCATGTCTGGACTAGTAACACCGCCCCCACCATCGTTACCGCATTGGAGGCACACGAGACTTAAGATTAAGGATGTTATTAATGATGAGATAGTCTCCACTACAGACACAGGCTACCAGCGCTTAGAGCGTTGGCGTAGACGACCATAATCTGATTGTCCATGGCTGACTATGGATGAGCTCCAGAAGCTAGACCCGAATTTGTTGAAAGAGTATCTTCACCGTCATTCACCAGGTGATGAATCTTCTAAGTCAGGGAGAGTTGATGGGGATCAGACTCGACCAAGACGTGGCATAAGAAAGTGACAAGCCCGAGATTTGGACTAGCTAGCTTACAAAATCTAGAAAGATATGTTGGTTGAGGAGTTTAGATTTTCTTTATCTTTATTGTTATTTATTTGTTATTGGGAGGTTTGTTTGGATGATATTTTAGTTGAGGAGTTGGAATTCTTTTATCTTTATTGTTATTTGTTTGGAGGTTAGTTTAGATAGGAAGCTTATCTTCCTATCTATTATTCTGTGTTATCTTTTTGTTGAAGGTATGGGCTATAAATAGGGCCAAAACCTGTAGAAAAAAATACAGAATGAATGAGAATAAAATCCACTATTAAACCTATGAGTTGAGTGAGTTTTCTTCCATTCTATTCTACTAAATTCTTGCTGACGTATTCATCGAAGGATCCGCTGTCCTGCTTAGAGGAACACTCAAAACAATCTTCCTTGACTAACGACTCTTCGAAGATGAGCAATCGACGACGACAACGAATCGACTTCTCCGAACCAAAGTCAAATCCGGATCGAATATTATGTTCGTGAGTGGCACGTGCGGTCTTCCTCCTCGACAAGGAGTTGTACACCATATCCTAAGAAGTCCAAGTACGTGTTGAAGACATGTCCCTCGTAGATGAAGTTTGCGTCTGTCTCGAAGGTTTGCGACAGATTCACACTCTTCCGGATAAGTCGTGTAAGTTATTTTCGAAACCAATAACAGTAACTAGGTCTCCTTCCACCATTTTATGTTTAATCATTACAAAGAAATTGCTCACTAGTTAAATCACCTATAAACCCTAATTTTAAAATTTGGATTAGTTGAACTTAAGTCCCCGTCCCGCGTCACTAGGTCCCGCAGGAGCATCCTTCCCACTAGGTCCCGCAGGAGCATCCTTCCCACTGGAACCTAGTCCAATGGGAGCGGACTCGATGCTGGAACCTAGTCCAATGGAAGCGGACTCGATGCTGGAACCTAAGTCAAGCAGGAACAGTTCTTTTATTGATCATTGTGGGACCATTTTTAGAAAATAATTTCAAAAACTCCAACAAAATGTGCTAGAATTCTAATTTTTATACATGACTAAAATGTGCTAGAATTCTAATTATATTACTTTGATACCATGTTAAGATTTTTTTTTGCTACTTTTATGGAAATTTCAGGCTAAACTGCAAGAAATTAACCACTAGGAAAAGGGAATGTCGTTGTGAAATAATACTGGATTACATAATTTACATTGCACCAAATCCCCACTTTCGCAACAGGATTGTCCTTCTATTATTATTTCACGGCCTAAAGCGAGCTCAATGTTTCCTCCAACTTCTTTCCGTCTTTGCAATGAAATACCACTCGACACAATTTATGTGACAAAATATAACTCTAGGTATTGTCTGCAATAACTTACCACAGTAGAATACAATACTTCTAGTATGATCCTTGAAACCACAACATATATGATCAGTACTAGCACCTAGGCAACAGAATTTTGAAGACAAACAACTAAAGAAATTGATGTACAATCACTATAGCCATGCTCAGGATAAATAATTACAGTGAGAGAACTCCAGCAATCAACATAAATATCATCTCTCGCTTTATATGGCAAAGCACCAATAAGACAAACAACTGAAGAAATTGATGTACAATCACTATAGCCATGCTCAGGATAAATAATTACAGTGAGAGAACTCCAGCAATCAACATAAATATCATCTCTCGCTTTATATGGCAAAGCACCAATAAAGAATGGATTGCAATACACTGTGGTTCGACATATATATAATTTATATATTTATGATGTGCTACGATTCATTTTTCCAAAATACAAAAATATGCACAAGAACTGCAATAACGCCTATAGGCAGCAGATTGTAGTGTATAATGCCCGATGAGCTACCACTAACGTCAAACTGACCGGGGTTGACATACTCGCTCTTACCGGAACCGGAAGACGTGGTAACATTGACAGGTGAAGAACCTGAATGGAGGAGAGAGTGATTAAAAACATTCAACAGAAAGAGAGGAATACAGAAAAAAATGTTATGTCGAGAGCTCTGCTCTTACAGTCATAAGTTGCCCATCCCATGCGCTGATTCACCAAATCATAAACAAAAATCTTATCTTTAAGCACGAGATCTGCATCAAGAGAAGAAAATAAAACAAATGCAATGAATATCGTCAGGATCTTTGAGGGAGCTAAGATGAAGAAGTGGATTTATGTGAAACAATGGCAATGATTAGTAAAAAGCAGGTTATAAGAAAATAATCCTCTTGCTATTTGGTAAGGGCCACAACGCAGAACAGTTTGCTATAAGCTTATTATGCTCCACCAAGGGCGCCCAGATCATAGAACAAGAGCAGCCACAACTGGTTGAATGCTTTATTAATCTCCACGCATTTCTTTGCCTTGTTAAAGAATTATTTCTATTTCACCAATTTCTAGTTTGGTTGCAAGTGGCTAATGGTTAATTATTCGGTAAATAGAATGGAGATGGCCGACATAAATGCTCAAAGAAAAGATTCATAAAACATGATTGCAGGAAAGAAAATATGCATCAATCGATTATCTTGTGGCAATAGCTCTACTACCTGTGTAGGTGTGAAGTTTACAGAAATTGAAATAGAGAATGTAAACTTTGGTGTACAGAAAAGAGAGCACGGATGGTTTGATTCAAGAAACTCCAAAACAAGAAAAGTTGCATATTTGAGAAATTTAAGTGGTCATTTTGGAAAACATGGTAGTGATTATGAGATGGTGCATGCAGCATGGAGGTCATGATAATAACAATTACTAGCTAAGTGGGCATGTTGGAATGAAGGAGATAGGATCTTTGACTATGCAATATTGTATGATTAGCTAAGTAGACTTTTTTTACACTAGCAAGGGAGACGAGGTAGCATGCCAACTGCAAAGTTTACCAAGAGAGCTTGACAAGACCGAATAGGCAGGTTATATTAGATATTAGTTTTAAGTGAAATAAGGAATAAAACATACAAGATATAGGGAACTGGATGGTGAAACTTGAAAGGAGAAATGTGAAAATTCTTTAAGAAACAGAAGGGGGGTAAATATCATAAATGAATGAAGATACAGAAACAGTACCAATATCAAGTCAAATAATGTAAAACTACATCAAGAAAGCACCAAAAGAGAATGGAAGAGTATGTAAAGGCAACATATGAGAATCTAAAGAACGTTGACGGATCACGAAAGTGGGAATGATAGGTAAGGACAGAAATATCCTACAAAGATTTTCAAAATTGTGGAATAGTATGTAAAGAATCAACCTGAAAAGTATTTTGTTGGGCTAAAACTATATTTAAGGCCTATGATGATTTTCAACGAGGTCATAAAGGAAAAATATATTTATAAGCTTGCCATGAACAGCAACAAAGAATATTGACCTTGGAAATTTTAGACACATTAACACTGTTGAACAAAAAGTACTATAAAAGATAAGAAGATTAACCAGCTATGTCTTTTTTCACAAGTTTCTAAATGAGTACAATTCAGAATATTTTGATATAGAAAAGATATAAATTAGAAACTTTCCTGTTGTAGGAAAATTAGAATTGTCTATTGTTAAAAGATGTTATAAAGAAAATGACAACTACAAAACTTGTAGGACATAAAGATATTCATGTCAAACTTTGCAATTGTTTGGGAGATAACACTAGTGCAACTAATTTATTCAATCAGATCCTTCATATAAGAAAATTATATAATTACTTGAGCTACATCATAGAACTCGGAGAGAGTAATTGGGCATATAGAATAAAACAGAAACAAGTATTTCCTACAATCAATATCGTACTATGGCAGAGTAGCAAAAGAAGATATTTACCTACCACATTAATAGAACAACTTTTTTGATAAAAGAAAAAAGATCTACATATGGCTTTCGCCGACCTAGACAAGGCTGCTTCTGATAGTCTCTGGGACATTTATTTGGTCGGTTTCGGAGAAGCACCAAGTCTCGAGTAGCCATATTGACTATTTAATGATTGGTATGATGGAAAACTCATAATCATCATAAAAGCCTTCTTTAATCAAAAAGGGGTCTGCAATGGAGCATAAGAAAGCTCAACAAATTTGACAAAGTTTTATGACCGGCTCCCGACCTGACGTCAACCCTCTATTTTGGTACCAAAATCCTAACCAAGATAACTATGTGCACGAGAGGGTCATGGCATAAAATCTAGGTAACCAGTTGGCTAGTAGATAGAGCTACTTTTGGATTGCAGTTTAAGCTCATGCAACCAAAGAGCACCCTCCAAGTTTTCCTAAACTATGAAGAGTCTAGACGAAGAGGTAAGATGATACAATTTGTTATAGGAAATTGTATTCATCTCTTTGACACATTACGGCAAAGACGACCGAGACTAAACATACTTATTCAATTCTTATCATCATAGGCTTACATCAATAATGACGTTAAGCTTTCGTCTCTACGAAATTAGTAATGATGGGTTGTTTGTTGATTCATGGTGTGTTATTGTTGATGGCACTACGGATTTACTATGCACATCCAAGACAAGATTCATGATGTGTTGTTTGTTGACATTATGTCTGTTGACTGGAGAACAGTTAGATTATCACATGGAAACATTGAGAAACCCGAAAATCTAAAGGCTTAGAAATAGTAGAATAAATAAACAAACAACATATGGAATGTACCACAAAGAACAAGAAACCAACAATAGAATAGTTCATATTTGAGTCCAGGAGATACATAAGAGTGCTGATTTTCATAGGTTTCCATATCTAAAGTCCATATTCATCATGATGGGGAGGTTAAGTAGAAATCCTTGAAACAATGTTCACACTATCAGTCTCGGTTTTGAAATTTTTTGTAAGTAACGGTATCGTTGGCTTCATGTTGGAGCATCAGAGTACTTGGTCTTGGAAATCCAAAAATTAATAAGGAATTTTTTTTTTAAAGTTGAAACATATTTGGTACATTTAGGAATAGTCTTATGTAATATTTGTTGTTTACTACAAGTTTTGAATGAAATAATATCCAACATTGTTAATTATTCATCCACAACATGTATTATTGTTTTTTACTTGCTTTCATACAAAGTATCCACACAATAGATAGTCTTTAACGTAATAGTATTAAGGTGTATGAGAATGTTCATCTTTGACACGATGTAATCATTGTGTCAACATAGTTTTTGCCATATTTCTCTCTTATTATTTTAACTTTTGTTGAATTGACCGTAAAGGTGAGTAACAATTTAGGTATTTGCCGGTGTCAGTGGAGGTGAGTATCATATCACCCCACTGATACCGGCAAATACCTAAATTGTTACTCACCTTTATGGTCAATTTCATACAAAGTATCCACACAATAGATAGTCTTTAACGTAATAGTATTAAGGTGTACTAAGAATGTTTATCTTTGACACGATGTAATCATTGTGTCGACATAGTTTTTGTCATATTTCTCTCTTATTAATTTAACTTTGTTGAATTGACCGTAAAGGTGAGTAACAATTTAGGTATTTGCCGGTATCAGTGGGGGTGAGTATCATATAACACATGCCAAAAATGATACGATACGACCAATGCTGCAAATTTTGCCCTAAGCATACGGGAATTACACTAAGGATATTGCTCACATAATTAGAAGATGGTTGAAGTGGAGTGGTTTATCATCTTATAATATCCTTGAAGCTTAAAACTAGAGAAGTGAAATTCTGTAAGACTAGTTTACGGGTTGGAATGCTGGCTAGAAAAAATAGCATAACTCGAACGAGAGGATGAGATGGACAACAGTCACTACGTTAAAAGACAGTTAAGAAACAAATGTATTAATTGAGCATAAGATGAGAGAAGTTTAGATGCATTAATTACGACTGATAGGATCTTAATTAAAGGAGTTCATAGAACTATAAGTAAACCTAAAGGAACATTTATTGAGACTGAAAAAGCAAGCAAGCAATTGCTAAATGTTCGGGAAATGGCCTTAACATACCAGAATGAAAAAGGTATTCAAGCTTCCGATCCCAAAAGTCTACAACTTTGTTGTACATAGACCATTCAACTTTAAATACTAACCTAAATTATATATTTGTTTCTGGACGTAAAGCGAATATACGGGTTTACTATAATTTAGTGAAAATGTTCTTTCAGAAAATCCTATAAAGAAAATATAAAAGAAGCTAAAGTGGAGAACCAAATATGTAACAAGCCTAAAGTGTGTTACTTTTAAGTAATTAGATAAACTACTATCTGAGAGGAAATATGGAATGGAAATCAAAGCTCTACAGTATTATCTATATGCATCAGCAGAAATTATTCTGGGAGAAGGTCCTTAGTCAACGAACCTCCTAATATTGTCACCCCCTGATTTTTTTGCCAACCAATACACCATACATTAGCATTATCCTGTACACAAATAATCAAACGCTACATTAGTGCTTTAAGTTGCCACTTTTTGGCCAGTTGTGGTAAGAAGTTTTTTCTATGATTCGAGTATATTTGATGCAAATTGTAAAATGTGAACCACATGAGTTACTTACAACAGATTCCTGTTGTAGGAGATAGTCCTCAGGCTTCAAAGCCAGAGAAGCGCCTCCCGCAAAATTTAAGGTAACAGGAGGAAATGCATCACTGGCACTGGAAAGTTATATAACATGAATTATGATGTGAAAATTGTAATCTCACGAGAAACACACAAAGAAAAAGGTGTTAGTGAGCAGTATAAGAATAGAACCTGCTTGTTGTTACAAAACACTGATTTCCTTTAACATCATATTCCTTCACTGATGGTGAGACAGAATTAGCTATCTAGAAGGAAAAAAGGAAAAGGAAAAAAGATGGTAAGAATAATGATGACAAGGCAAACATAATTAAACTACAACATTGACCAGTAAATTGTCACTTTTAAATGTGCAGCACATCTTAATTGTACTTAACTCTGTTTTAGTTTTTCAAGAAGTGAAGGAAAACAAAGAGAAATGGTACCCTCAAATTTTCCCTCAGGATACCATTGAAAGATAAATTTGGAAACAAGAACAAACTATAGCACATCTAAATAAGGTGAGGATCCTGTAAATAGCCACAATGGCTCAACTACTATTAATTGAATAAAAAATTATGTAAAATCATCTTTGACACTGCTGTTAAATGAGACGCCAGGCCACCTCCTTTAGGCTTCAGCAGTCTCATCCAGAGATTATTTTAGCTCTGCCATAAGTGTGAAGAAGACGTGAGGAGCCCATGGCCATGGGTAACTGAACAACATCAACTTTATCTTTGTGGTCTTAATAAATTATTTCAAGTTGAAGAGAACAAACATCATAAGTTTTCTAGATCCTTGCTGCTATACCTCGACATCTTACAGTGAAAGTATCCCTTGCTGTAGCATACTATATTTAAGTCACACAAAGCACCTAAAGACTAGAGGGGATGTTGACAGTCTTCAAAAGAGAAGCTAAAACACAAAAAGACAAACAACATGGATGAGGAAAATATCAGCATGACTGGCTCTCCACAATAGTTTTCTAATGCATCTTTAATCATTAATACCTAGAAGGATGCTACAAACATTTTACTGATTGAAATAAATTACAAGTGAGCAACCCCTTTTTTCCTACTTAAGCAAAGTGTCTAGCACGGTTACCCATCTAACCAGCCACTCAGGTTTTTAATACCCAACTCCTTACCCGGTACGAACGACATAATACACTAACAATTTTCTTTTCAAAATACTGAATTGTAGAAACAATTATAAGCTATGTTTCATATGCTTATCAAGTTAAAAGAATGATTACAACGACACAAATAGCAATTAGCAACGCTACATCTACGTGTTAACAATTAATCAGCCAACAACATGATAAAGAATTAAAAATTCCTAGATTAGGATCTTCTGCCTTGCAATAGAAGGAATGAAAAAATAAAGATAAAGAGAAAAAGAAAAAGAAAAGTAAAGAAAGAGGAAAATGGGGAAGACAAAACCAGAGAATACAAAAAAGAAACAGGACAGTAGAAATTTTTTAAGTTCAGTTACAGTTATAATGGTATTAATGAAAAATTGTTTTCCTTAAATTTGATTCAAACCTTGTTATGGACATCTAAGGAAATGAAGCATACCTAATCTTGGAACTGTGAACCACAAATGTCCAATAACCTTACGCATTTTCTGTTTTCATCCAAAAAAACTAGGCTACATGCAGCAGAGAACCAAATTCGCACAACACTACTATATGTAAGTTTGTTTTTAAATGTGGTATATACAAGTAGTTTCCAAGTGTCTAATCCTTAGAAGCCACAAGCGGAAGCGGGGGCGGGAGCGAGGAAGCGCGACTACTTAGAAGAGTCTAAAGTTGGGAGCGTGATGGGAGTGTAGGCTAATAAATTTGTTGTGTTTTTTATTATTGTTGTGAAAATTTATAGATATCTTAATATTTATTAGAAATTATGAAGTTTAGTTCAAGTTACAGAGAGATCTTCTGCATGGTGATTTTTATAATGTCAACGTAAGTAATCCTTAGTTTATTGTTACTTTGATGAACGTGTATTAAAAATTCTCCAACTTTCTTTCCAAAATTGTCCTCTTTTAAAATTATGGTCATGTTATGGGAAGCGATCATGTCGTTGGATAAACGAGTTCCCATCGCAGGGAAAACGAGCTCCCGTCGCTAGGAACCGAGCTCCCAAGTAAGAACCGCCGCAGGAAAATCGAGGTTCTTACTGAGATTCGTTGACTTCATAGGAGTTTCTGGCTTCTATGGTCCGCTTAGTGTAAAATTTAAAAGCTTTTATGTTCCTGTCTTATTGGTGACAAGTGACAACCCAATTTCGCTAGCCCAGACTAGTGTAACACCAATGTAGTGCTGCTACAACCTACATTCACATAAGAAGAATCAGCAACTCCCAACTTTTTTTGCCCATCTGCCTACTATTGCTAACACACTGTTATTCAAATAAGAGAAAGATAAGGAGACATCATAAACATCAGGTAGAAAATATTACTAGTCTCAATTTAGAATAGAAAATTGCATATTTAACAGTATGGTTCTAACAAAGGAACATGATGAACTGGTGTGTTTACTACTAACATGGCTACAAGATAAAGAATTTTTTCAAGAGCCATAAATGATAAATAAAACACCTAATTGTGACCATTAGAATCAGAAATACTGATTTAAGTGACTGGAATTAGCTTACAGCTGCCACAAAAGGATCATATGCTTGTTCTGTTAGATAAGCTAACGTGGTCCCAGAATCAATAATTGTTCCTTGTGATGTTGAAGTTGAAAACACTGAGGAATCAACATTAAGAGTTTGCCCATTGACAGCAATGCTCTGTAGGTCCAAGTTGTAATGAGGTCTGCAAATGAGAAGAAAGAATCACCACCTAAATCGAACATGGAGGACAGAGAGAAGGAAGACAAATACACACACTTCTTATTCATTTAATGTTTTCTGTCAGTTTTAACAAAACAATATGGGATAGCCAGGCAACAAAAAATGCTATCCTATTTTACATAATTCATAATTTGGAGGATGTGTGACCAACTGACTTCATCCTCACTATTTAAACATGGTAAAGAGAAAAGGTTTCATATAGTTCTGAAGGCATAGATCTCTGACACATTGTAGATAAAAGTTATCTTTGCACCCATTCAATAGACCATCTATGATTACAAATCAGAATGCTCACTTTGGAGCCAAGCTATCATGGAGTGAGTGCATACTGAAAAGAAAAAAACTGATAGATGAACTAATTAATAGCAAGCAAGTAAATCTAGCAATGAACATACACTTCCTTATGTGAAATTTTAATCAGAGGTAAGTAGTAGATTTCATTACAAAAGCATACTACACCGAGAAATATGTTGTTAAGAAGCAACATGAAGTACTAAGTTATAGTGAACAAAAAAACTGATGTAAGAACCAAATTGTTAGCAAGAAAATCAATCCCGCAAAGAACATACACATCCAGATGTGAAATTTTAGTCAGAGATAATTAATAGATTTTTGTTAAAGCATACTACATCGAACAATATGCTTTTGAGAAGCCAGTGAAAGGTATAAATTTATGTTCTATGATGCATGTTTTCATCATTAATAATAATATGGAGTTGTTTATGGAGCCTAAAAGAGGTCGAAGAAAGAAATGACACCATTTTTATGACCGGCCGTCAAACAATCGTTAGTCACGCCAAAGTAGTTAAGCAAGAGAGGGCCTTGCCACAAAACCTAGAAGGCTAGTTCGCGGGTAGGTAGAGACCTTCTAGACACACAATATAAGCTCATGCAACCAAGGAGCACCCTCCAAGTTCCCCTAGACGGGAAAAATCTACCAGAGAGGTAAATTGGTATGATATGCTATAAGGAACTGCTTTCATCTCTTTGATTATGCCAAAGAGCAGAACCCTAGATTTACTAGGGAACTTAATAAGCTTCTTCCTTTGCTTCTCCCATATAAATAAAAAACAAATTAACATGATCAAAGATGTACTCTGTTGTTGAAGAAGGCATTAAAAATGATAGCTATGATAATCCTATAAATAAATGGTAACAACAACGGCAAGAAACACAGACACTTTGCACAAGGTCCCATATATTTGTTTACAACACAATTAAGCATGGCCATGGCAACACCAAGAAACGGCTCCAATATGTGTCAGACACAGAGGAACTATGTCTAGCTTGAAAAATAACTCAAATATAATCAGATTATTGCTTAAACTGTCACACCCTCTGATACACGGGGCTGACACAACCGCAGAAACCAGAAGACCCTAGGCTCTTTCGAATAAGAAATTTTATTTTGGAGTTTTATAGACGTAGCTAGGATAATGTTTGGACATATTTGGACAGCAGAGGGCCATTGATTCACCAAATTTCTTAACTTATTTGTATATAGCATAAATGGCATACTAAAAGTGCTTCACATAAAGTCCACTTTTCCATGTTGAGTTAAAATTGAACGTTTGAAGATTGGCCCAAAGCGCTTAAAACGATAAACCATGCTTCCATTTTCATGTCAAACAAGATGAGTGATTTTATATCAATATATGATCTCTTGAAGCCACAAAAAATTATGTCTAGTCACTCTAAATCAGGAAACCTACACTTTGCCCTTAGTAGCAATCTTTTTCAACTGTGAATCAACAATAACACATCATTTTTATCAAAACCTTGACAGTAAAACCCTCGAATTCAAGTCATCTAACAAATTGAACGTCATATTTTTAGGTATACCTATAGTTACCAAGCCATGATAAATATAATTACACATGATTTGTTTTTCCTCATTTCTAATTGGTATAATATTATCTGAAAGGCATATTATGTGTTGGGCACTGAAGTTGCTCCCTTCATTAATTAAATGAAGATTATAATGATTATAGTAGTTTGTTTAAATTGGGGCCTGTTTATGTGTCCCTAATCCCCTATTATACTTATTACATGTCTTGTGTTTGTGTCATCCATCTCATTCATATCTATGTTCCCCGCTTCTTAGACTGTGTAAAAGAAAATATGAATCAGAGAAAGTTCAATGTGGGGAAGGATTCGACATTTAAACATGCCCAAGATTAACGATGTTTCATGAAAGAGGACTTACTGTGATTGAACTAGTGGGGTATAGACAATACCCGGCTCTATGATTTCTCCAAAGACCAATATGCCTCCACCATTATCCGATCCTTTCAAGCAATGTGAAAATACTTTCGGAGCAACTCCCGCAGAAGAAAGCTGGGAAATGACAGATAAATCATGCTGTCCAAAGCCAAAAATGCCATCAACTGCCCTGTCAGGCTTCGTTAGGGATCCAGACATTTGGGTGCTACATCTGTTTCAAAACCAAAAGAAACAACCCAATCAGCCAATCCAATAAATATTATAAAAGTAACACCTCTGTAACAACCAAAAGACCACCATTCCTCTATAATTTGGGTTAGAAAAGTGAACAAATGTATCCTAACTTCTTCTCCAGCTTGAAACAAAATATAATATTATAATGAAGCCGTTTGACAAAAATTCCTGTTCAAGTTCATTCTTTCATTATTTACTCCTTATACTATTGTTTTTAGCTTACACCTTCCTGTCTATTTTACCGTAAGCTTATGTTCAAGGTTTCACCAATTGGCAACAACGTTTTGTAATAGCAAAGTCTAACAATGCAAAAATGATAACATTTAACGGATAGCTAGTATAGAACTATAGAAGTTGTCTGATAACAATACATTTTTCTTCACTCGCCACAACTTCCGAGTGCATGCAGTTATAGTTGACAACTCAAAGCATCTGACTTGATTAGCACCAGGGCTGTTTTGTCGCATGCAATTGGAGTTGCAATACAAATCCAACTGCAGTTCAACATTACATGGAATAAGTAGCGCTGCAATGTACTTTTTTGTCGCACTACAGCTGCATTTGCAGCAAGGAAGGTGAACATGTCATCAAGAATTTCCTTTATTTATGCTAATATAGCAGGTTCTATCTGATGATGGATGGTTTTTAGTTACATAAAATTAAATGCAAAGAGCTTAAAGCATCCAAAAGTTCACTTTTGGATGTGTTTCAAGTGATGCGGCAAGGTATCGTAAAAATGTACAAATCAAAAGATACAGAAGTTCAACGTACCCGAAAAGAATTGTAGCAGACGAGTTTGTGGTCTGCTCGTTATCCGTAATCATGTCAAAGAACAAGGTATCGGAGACGTAGTAGCCTGATGTGCCACTTCCATCGCCATATGTAGAAGAATAAGAACACATAGAGTTAGAAGAGCCAGAAGCAGGGCATTGGCTCTGCCCAGTCTGGATACCGGACGAGCACCTCTCGTCCATGCAGGTGATGGACGAAGCTGACGACGACTTGGTTGGGTCAAAGAATTGCATAGGGATCTGCGAGAAGCACAATATATCTTTAAAACGATGAAATTGCGCCCATATGAGACACCGAAAAGCAATAAAATAAGACATATTATTATTATTATTACATTGAGGCCACTACTGGTAGGGCATCCATTGCAGGGAGTGCAAGTGACCCATAAGATGTCGCTGCCGCTGTCAATCTGGACATAGAATTCCTTGGGAGGGTTACCCAATTTTACTCGTGTGAAGTAGAGTCTAAAGCAGTAATGCACAATCAGAATAGTTCCAAAATTATATCAAAAATGATGCTAACAACTTACTATTTATAGAAAATCACAAGAACAGGGCCAAAATCTCATCAAGGTCTCAAAACAAGATATGCTCAGCTGTCTCTCAAGTGAAAAAAAAAGTGAAAATTTCAGCACAAGCAATCAAAGGAAGTCAAATTTAACAAGTTGTAAGAAAGAAGTTCATTCAAAAGTAAAAGAACAGAAATTTTGACCAAATTTATATACAAAAACTAAACAATCGAGCTTTAAGTAAAGTAACGCAAAATAAGAAATTCCTCCAATTTTTTTAGAAGAATTATCAATTCCAAGTCACAAATGAAATTTCAGAAATGCACATTTATCTCCAAGTCTCAGATGATTGGGAGTATTTCGCGAAATCCAATAGAAAAATATCAAAAATTCAAGACATCCACAGCAGTTGATAAACGCCCATTAATTCCCAACTCCCAAATAACCGAAATTTCACAAAAGACACAAACTTTCCCACCAATTCCAACCACTCAATCCGGGAAAAAAAATAACTAATTCAAGAAGACACCAAAATCTGAAAAGTGCCCAATACCCTCCGATTCTTTACCAAATAGCCGAAACTTACATAAAGACCCAAAATTTCCCACAAATCCCAACTAATCAATCCAAAAAGACATCAAAAAGTATCAAAAAAAAATCGAATAACTAGCAATTCCAACTAGTAACTACGAAAAAAACAAATTTTGAGAACCAAGTAATCCCCAATTCCCGAACAGCCGAAAAGTAAATAAAGAGGCCCAAACTTTCCCACAAATTCCAACAAACCAATCCCAAAAAACAAAAAACAAAAAACAAAAAACAAAAACAAAAACAAAAACAAAAACAAAAACAAAACAAAGATGGTAAATTAAGTACCCGACGGTGTAGGGATCGGAGGAGCCATCGACCGGGAAGTCAACCACACCAGCGGCTGACGTCATCCCCTGAAGGAGCCGCCCGTGCCTGGCGCGGTCGCGCGACCTCAGCTCGTCCAACCCGGTCCGAAAGGGGACGGATCTCTCCAGCGTCAGCTTCGTCGGCAACCCGAACCCGTTAACGCCGTAGACCAGCGCCAACGAGAGGAGGAGGAGGAAAAGTATTCTCATGGCTATTGTGTATGCATGAACGGATGAATGAAAGAACGGAAGTATAGATGGAGAAATTTATAGAGAGGAGGAGGAAGAAGAAATTAAAAAATTGAACTTTTGGGGACTTTGACGTTTATAATATATTGGTCATTGGGGGATAGGGAGTAGGGAGGAAAGAGGAAAGGGATTACGTGAAGGGCTGACTGCTTGTTTAGACGACGACGACTTCTTCTTCTTCTTCTTCTTCTTCTTCTTCTTCTTCCTTCTTTTCTTGTTGCTATTCATTTCTATGATATGCCCGATTTGGACATACATACATACGTAGGGGTTTGGAATATACTAAGCAAGGATAATACTAATACCTACCACAATAATTAACTACTAGTATTTCCTATTGTATAATATTTTACTAATCACGTCTATAATATTATTAAAAAATTAAATTTAAATTTAAATTTAAATTATAGTATAATATTTTAAATATATTTTAATTATAAATTTGTTATAAATATATTTTTTAAAATTTGATATGTGTTTAATTAGATAACACCATGTAGTTGGTTTAAATATAATTTATATTTTAAATATATTTTAGAACTTTTTATATGTTTGATTTTTAATTTGTCCTCAACAACCTAAAAGAAAACATATGTGATAATTAAATTTTTTTAATTTTTAATTAATAATTGATTATATACATATGATTTAGACGGCTTATTTTTGAACTTTTTCTAAGTCGTATTATAATAGTACTAGTAATAATAATGTGCACGTGTATTGCACGTGCGTAAAAACAATTATTGAAAAAAAAAAAGATGAATTTATTATAAAAACTATCATTTCGAAAAATTGAACTTAAGTAACCAAGGAAAATGTCTCTCATCTTAACCACTCAAGTTATAGTTGTTTAGTTATAAATAAATCATATTAGAAAGTTAAATGCGTAGTTAATTTTTTTAATAATTAATAAAATATTTAGATAGTTATTTAGTTATTTTTTATCATTTTTAATTTATTTAAATGGTGGATGATATAAATATGACTTGGACGGCTCACTTTTGAGCCGTTTTTAAGCCGCGTTACATATTAAACTAGTTACTTTCACGTGCATTGCACATAAAAAAAAATCTATGATATTATTGAAAAAATAGATAGAAATTTAAATTATGTTAAAATATTTTAATTATAATTTGAATATATTTTAATTATAATTTATTATAAATATATTTTTAGAATTTTGGATATGTGTTTAGTTAGATAATATCATTTAGTTAGTTTAAATATTGAATATATTTTAGGATTTATACTTCAGATAGTCAGAAGGATTTTAAGTTTTACTCATTTTTTAGTCGATTCTAAGTCGCATTATAATAGTAGAGATAGAGATAGTATAAATAAATATTTATATTTTTTAAATATTTCAGTTTCGCATAAATTATCTGAATAATAGGGGTGCAACTCGGACGGGTTGGGTCGGGTTTGAGCTCAACCCGAGTCCAACCCGATGAATCATAAGCCTAGTCCGAGCTCAAGTCCGACCCGACCTCGGATTCAACATATATAGTCCAAGACTCCAAGACTAAACCTGGAGGATCGGGTTGGCCTCGGATTGGGTCGGGTCCATCGGGTTTATCGGGCTCTAATATGATATTTGAAATAATTTTAAACAAAAGTAATATATATTTGAAATAAGGAGTTGAAGAGTTTGGGTGGAGAAATTTAAGGTTTAAACTTTTTATTTAAGAAGTATAAAATTATATATATATACAGAAATCCTCAAGAACCACCAAACCATTCGGGTGGTTCAATAGCGAGCACACACACACACACACACATATATATATATATATATATATATATATATATATATATATATATATATATATATATATATATATATATATATATATGTTGGGTTTCGAGTTCTTTGGGTAACTCGACGCATGAATCCGAGTCCAACCCGATTTTTGATCGGGTTCAAATACTTTAACTCGGATCCGAACCCAAATCTGAGTATCTTCCACCATAATCTAAACCATTAACGTATTTATCTGATCGGGCTCGAATTTAGTCCGTCCAAGTTGCAACCCTACTGAATAATCCCATTGTCCGCGTTAACCCTGTTTGTCATGCCACCTATTAGGCTCAAGACATGCAACATCAGAGCTCCATAAAAAAAATTAAACAACTGTCGCTGGAGTTTCTTCTGATCAATCCTATATATTATTGTCAAACTTGTAAATAGAGATTAATGTTCGATTTATTGGGTTGCAACCAAATCGTAATAGTCAAAATTGAATAAACTGAACTTCTAAAAATTCAAAATCGAAATCGAACCAAAATTAGCAATAGCTCAAACCAAACTGAAACTATAATTAAGTCAGCTTATTTGGTTGGATTTTTTTTGTTTTGTTTAATGATTAAATCTAAAATTAAAATTGTGGTTAAATTATACTAGTGTTATGGTACACAGTTGTGTGTGCAACTCATTTTTATGTATTTCATTACAATTGTATAATCGTACATACAAAAGCTTAGAAGATATAGAAGTTCAAAAATACTCTTTTGTTATTAATATAATATTTTTAATTTAAATTTTTGCATATTTAAAATATAATAAATTTAAAATCAAAATTTAATCCATAAACTAAACTATAATCAATTAATTGATACTCTTTGGTCAACTTAAATTTTTTTCAAATAAGATCAAAAGAAATCCAATCAACTCCGGTATAAATCAAAATCGAGAAATACCGATGGTGCTAGGCCACAAATAACACGTTCGTAAAATATTTTCCCCAACGCAATTAATTCTCTCACTGAGGGGACAAAAGGATTAGATGAAACTGAATTCAAAGGAAGAATTCAAGGAAGATAAGATGATACGATTAAGGGATATCAGAATTGTTGAAAACGTGGTGTAATTCGGACTGGAGTTGGTCCATGAGGTACGATATTGGATTGGATTTATATGTCTTAAAAATAAATTTTTATGTAAGACATGAACTATTTCCAATTATCTATACCTCAAGGTCCCACTTCCTACCAAAAGTGGGACTAAACTATCAATTACATTGTCACCATATTTTTTATCACTCAACCGAAAACGAGATACAATCCAACAATTTTCACTTTAGCTCGTTTCTATTGACCGAGCAACCAAGCACATCTTAGTTACCTTTTTCTTGTTCCCGCTAGTTGAGCACCCTTGTTCGTTCTCGCTAGTTGAGTACCTTGATCGTTACCGCTAACCGAGTACCCAGAAGATCCAATATATTGTTATCTCTATTCATTCAACCACAAAACCAAACAACACGTTCATCCACACCATTAGTGCCAACCATAATGTCTTGCTCTACCTTGGACGCGTTTGACCCACCTTTGAAACCAATCCGTATAGTTATCTCCAACCATAGGTCTGATTTGTGCCTTCCAGACTACCTTATGGAGGATGTTCCTAAATCCACCTTGAGAAGAAAGTTCGTATAATCTTGATTATACGCATGAACATTTAGCACAATCTGTCTCGAACCAATTAGAGCCGTCCAAAGCAGCCTCGTACCCTTGGACTCTGACACCACTTGTTGGGAACGTGATGTGACCCGAACTGGAGTTGGCTCATGAGGTGCCATATTGGACTGTGCACATATACCTTAAAAGAAAATTCACATGTAAGACATGAACTATTTCCGATTATCTACATATCGTGATCCCACTTCCTACCCGATGTGAGACTAAATTATCAACTCCATTGTCACCACCTTTTTTTAGCACCTAATTGAAAACGCTATACAATCCAACAATCTTACTCTACCTTGGGAGGGTTGGAGTTCAGTTTGAGAATAATAATAATAATAATAATAATAATAATAATAATAGTAGTAGTAGTAGGAACAACACAAGTATAGATTTCCAAATCAACATATAATATTCGTGTGATCAAAATTGGACTGTCAAGATTAGTGCTGGATTATTTTAGATATTTTTTATACCCTAAATTAGGTTATATATATATATATATATATATATATATATATATATATATATATATATATATATATATATATATATATATATATATATATATATATATAAGGGTTGTTTGCATGAACCTAATTTACGGGAGATTCAGGATGCAAGTCCATACAAAATCTAAAAGAAAGTTCGTACTTTGTTCTTAGGATTTGTCATTCGAGATAGTTTGAAGAGTATATCTGTTGGGTGAGTCATCTTCTTTGTTCAAGGAGATCATTTCTGGGTTGGGTGAGTGATTTCAGTTGTACCTCTTTCTTTTTTCTTGATTTTGGTGAGTAGTTGAATTTTGGGACAAATGGCTCAACATTTTTATTCAACCTTATATGCTGTTGGAAGTTATATTGATTAAAATTTGTCCAACTAACATAGTCACCGAAAAAATTTGATCTGTCTTGGTGCCTTTATTAGACATTGGTTCGACATCTTTAGGTGGGTTGGCATCGCTTCCGCGTCCGTATATATGGTCAACTCCGATTCTGGTCACACCGCGTTCCCAACAAGAATTAACCTATGGAACAAGTTAATGGTTTGAGGTATAAGGAAGAACAGATAGCCCAAGATAAAATGTCGGTATGTCAATTGCGGACCATAATCCCTTGTATATGGATGGCAGGTGGAACTCTTATGGAAGCACTCCGACTAGCACGAATCTTCAATCGTTAGACGAAAATCTTTATCAGAAGTGATTCACCGAGCAAGAGTGTTCGTCTTCCTGGAATATGGAAAACAAGAAATTAACAATGATAGCAATACCGAGGGAGAATGATCAAGTACAATCATGAAGTCTAAGGACGATAATCAAATTCAAAAGAGTTTTCAAAATAGTTGTGAATTGAGATCCTATTCACTCTTAATTCTAACTACATGTCCGTTCGGTATAATAACGTAACTGAGACGATATAATCTTGACCTATATAGGCCACAACACAAATTATGTCATATTCCACTCCAAAATATGGGTGACTAGGTCATGTGATAACTGGTAATCCAATCTACACCTGGGTCAACTATCCATAACTGGTAATCCAATCTACACCTCAATCTATATATATAAAACAAATATCAATACCAAAAATGAACCAATTGTACCAATGATGACCATGCACTAATAAATCGATTCCAATAAGCTCAAAAAGAATACAGAGGTCGAAAATACTAAAGCTAAACCAACACAAAAAACCGTAACCTAAATACAGAGGTACAATGCTAACATTCTTAATTATTAAGTAACTTCCTAAGTTTACTTTGGAAAAAAATACGTTTGTACTTGAGTTAAAGAATAATACTATTAATCTTTTCAAAGGGTCTCTTCAAATTATTTTTTCTTACGTGACAAACCAAGATGATAGTTAATGTAGCAACTGACATAATAAATTTTAAAATTAAAGTTAAAATTGATATTAACATTAAAAAAAATTGGTAAATAATTTTTTGGTTAAAATTTATCATTTTAGCTGCCATTTTAGATGCTACATAATGATATTTGCCACGTTAAACTGTCATATAAGGAGAAAAAGTTTGAAGAAACACTTTGAGCAGATTAATAGCATTACTCGAAAAAAAAGCAGCAAAGAATGAAGAGTTGAGTTGTGAGTTGGAATTCAGTTGGTGTTGTTTCCTTTTGAGTAAGAAAAATAGTTCCACATTGGCTACACCACCAAGTGTGTATCTCAATATAATAATTTGTATGAGTTGAGGATGTACACATGGGATGTGGTGGGACACATAGGTGTCATGTGGGAATATTTTATTAGAAAAAAAAATGATTAACTCCTCAATAAAAACTTTTAGGCTTTTTGTCATGCTCTTGGATATTATTCCATATGAGCTACGTCCCAAACGACTCGAACTCGAACTCAATGACGCAACGTGGTGCTTTGTTGGAGCAACTTAGCAAGGCGTTCGTGCACTCGTTTTATGCGCGTGTGGGATATCAATTTTGTATATTAATTTTTTAGTCCCACATCGAAAAGAATAGAGGATGGACTTTCATCATTCCCTATATAAAAGAGCCATCTAGCCTCCTTTTGAGATAGGCCAAAAATTAAAAAAGAGGAGTCCAAAAGGAGTCCGTTCGAGTCACACAAAGAGGTGACTACGAGCGTTCCAGAAGTTCTCTTGAGAACTTGCTGGCTCCTGGGAGCAGATCGTCGATAGAGAACGAATCTTGTCGATAGAGCAACGATGGTCTTCACCACCACAACAATAATAATTTTTATTCTATTTTTCTCTCCTATACTTCTAGTTGTAAAAGTTATGTCCCAATTGCAACTGCATTTGCAAGAAAGAATGTGTTTTTGCCAATTGCAACTGCATTTGCAAGAAAGAACGTATTTTTGGTTCTTGAATTCTGTGATTCAGAAGGAGTTGTAATTAGCTTATAGGAGAAAACTTTTATGTGAACTTTTAATCTCGACTTCAACTTCTTGTTCTACCATCTTTGATTAAGTCTCGGGACTGCATTTGTAAGGAAGAACGTGTTTTTGGTTCTTGAATTCTGTGATTCAGAAGGAGTTGTAATTAGCTATATTGGAGAAAACTTTTATGTGAACTTTTAATCTCGACTTTAATTTCTTGTTCTACCATCTTTGATTAAGTCTCGGGACTGCATTTGTAAGGAAGAACGTGTTTTTGGTTCTTGAATTCTGTGATTCAGAATGAGTTATAATTAGCTATATAGAAGGAAAAAAAAATTATGTGAACTTTTAATCTCGACTTCAACTTCTTGTTCTACCGCCTTTGATTAATCATGGAAACTAATAATTTTGTTAATAGTCGGCCCATAGAATCTGAATGCTTTATCCATATGAGAAGATGATTGTAATATTTATCGCTGGTGCTGCTCTCTTCCCACTTTGTCTGATTTTTGACATATAAAGGAGCAAAAAGGAGGAGTAGATAAAGAAAAGCCATTGTTTGGGTGACTGTTTGCTTTACTTTATTCCATGGCTGGCTGCTGCTGCTGCTGCTTTCTTCCATGGACGGTGATGATGAGAAATGAGAATGGCATCAATATTGTTTCCTCAACCACCTGTTACGTCTACTACAACGTGTTGGATGGACCGTTAATTTGTTGTTCTCTATGTTCGACATATATAGTTGGCCTATCTAATTGACTCGTTGGCTTAGAGTAATGAATAGTTTGCTTGCTTGTTTGAGGCCGTGTATAAAGGCATTACAAAAAAAATTTGGAGATTGATACATTTTTTTTTTTACAAATTTTTGACTCAAAAATTTATTCAGACTAGTCCAAATATTTATTAGGACTGTCAAAAATTTGACAGTCCTTCTAAATAGGTTGAACTGTCAGTCCATTAAACTGCATACTTTGTGGAAAGAAATTTTGACAGTCTTAATAAATATGACTAGTCCTAAGTAATTTTTTGAGTGAAAGACTTATAAAAAATATTGGACCAATCCGAGTCTTTTTTATAGTGCATTTATAAAGGGCCTTGTTTAATTATTATCTGTGGATATTTACGGAGAAAGTGAGATGCGACAACTTTTATTATATAAGTTTTAGGGCATCTCACTTTGGACTGGCCTGAATAAATTTGGTTTTTTATTTTTTTCACTCTTGAGGGATAGTTTGGTTTTTTATTAAGCTGCGTTTGATTTAACTTTTTTTTTTATGTAAAATATTTCTATCACAAATTTTTTATCAATTGTACTGTTTTATATTTTTTTATGAAATTATTTTTCAAAAAACTATAATTTTTCATATTTTTTTTCCAAAGGGTAGAAAATAAAATTTATCCAACTCATAGGTACTTTTCGTGAAAAATAATGATAATCAAACACCAAATTAAATTTTATATTAATTTTTTTCTAGAAAATAATTCTGTGAAATTAATTTCTTTTTCACATATCTTACATTTTACAATCAAACGCACCCCAAGTCATAGCATAAGTAAGTATTTTTTACCATATAAGGTTGGATTTGGAATTGTTTGTTTTTATCAAGTCACAGCATAAGTATATTTTGAAAATAATTGTTGAAAAATAATGTCTCAGGTGGAATCGAAACTCTCACCATGTCATATCTTTCATCTTAACCATATGAGTTAAAGATGTTTCATCTTAACCATATAAGTTAAAGATGTTTGACACATAAGTAATACATTTTGACAATACAAATGTACGCTGTCAACCGTTGCATAAAGATTCAACTATTTTTTTTTATTCTATCTATTTTGATTATTGGTTATGAAATCCAACTTGAACAATTTTCCAAAGGACAAATAAAAAGCGGAAATTTTCATCCAGAGCATCCGAATTTATATAAATTTCATCTAAAGCATCGAAGTTTAAAAAATTACAAAAAAGCATCAAAACATCATTCCAAAGGATATTTTATATTTTTTAATATTATATTCCTATCGTTAATTTTCTCGTCATTAACAGACGTTAGGCAAAACAAAAAATAAAATAAAAAATAGAAAACGCCCTCAAGAAAATACGTCATTCCTAAGGACGTTTTCTAATATTATATTTTTTTCGCTCTCTCTCTCTCTCTCACACACACACACGTTCCCTCTCCCTCTCTCCCTAACACTCTCCCTCACATCTCTCACACTCACGTGAGCAATGGCCAGCAGCACGCACCGATGGACAACCCAATTTAATGGATCCATCAGGGCATGCTTAAGCTGAAGTCTAACAGTAAAATGT
The DNA here is from genome assembly GCA_036927795.1 of Iris macrosiphon. Taxonomy (NCBI): domain Eukaryota; kingdom Viridiplantae; phylum Streptophyta; class Magnoliopsida; order Asparagales; family Iridaceae; genus Iris; species Iris macrosiphon. The sequence continues at coordinate 114,574,189 of JAYESA010000002.1, forward strand.
TACAAGACTCAGGTTATTCTAATATCATCCACAACAGATAAACACAGATAAAGACAGGGTAATGCAAATAAAATAAGCTGATCTCAATAAATATCTCGGGAAACAATCCGAGAATATGTCTGGTACAACAGATACAAATAGACAGGAAATAAACAACTGGAAATAGAAATAACTGACTACATACGGCCAATGCTCAGGAGAAGTCCTCTGGTGCGAGCTCGTCTTCCGGTCCTGGTACAGCTCCTGAAAGTGCTCCTGTACGGTATATCTCTGGATGGATCTCTTCGGCTATACCTGGGGACATAATCCGGATCCAGGTCCTCAGGGGACAGCAAGGTACAGAAAATACATGCCAAAATAGATGCAGTGCAGCAATAAATAAGCAATAGGGTAAACTAGATAACCAGCTAAGTGATATGCAACATGAGAGCAGTACAAGAACTCAGGCTGAAACTACTACAAGCTCTGTGTCGGGGAGCCGGTAGCAGTGATATCATGTAGTTGTCTAGCTCGTAGTGAGACTTAAGACGCCGGCATAATATAACATCAACCTGTAGCCTGTGTGTCTCTCCCCACCCAATGTAATCACGCATATCATGACCATAACGTCTCATGTCCATGTCAGCAGGATTATAGCTAATGCAACAAGTCATAATGTCTATAAAATATCACTGTCAAGTCCTGTATCCTATACAGAATCACCATGAATGCCTCAGGAAGACTCTGTCTCATGAATAGTGTCAAGTGTCCTGGGTTCGGGAGTACTTGATATTACAAGTACGAGAATTATCGGGTCTCGATATCCATCTCTATGTGACGTTACACAACTCCGCGTACGGAGTTGGCACTCGACTGGTAATCGGACGCTAAGTACGCCACTCGGTCCTGGGTTTTAACAGTTAAACAGGTTTATATGCATTTAAACAAGAATTCAGGCAAGTTCTATAACAAGAATTACTACAATTTGGCAAGCTTTACTTGCCCACTGATGTATAAACAAGTCAAGAAAAATAAGTAGCAAGCTGCAGGGTTTGGCAATGTACACTTGCCTGCGGTTCCGACTCTGATTTCGGCTCTGACTTCAGTTGGATTTGCAGGAGGTACTCCGGTTGCTGAAACAAACATCACCATCAGATCCAGAAAATATCAATCAGCTAGAAACGCCTGTCCTTGGGTCCAATTTGGAGACAAGGGCAAAAACGACAGTTTCGGGTCAAAACGGGGTCCACATGTGGGCCCGCTTTGCACCAAAAAATGCGTCAGGGTCAAAGGTCTCCAAATTCACCAAACTTAGTGTCAACAGGTCAGGAACGATGATACGAACCCAACGGAACTTCCAGATTTGAATTCCGATGAGCCGATCACGAAATCGCCCGTCAAGCGGGGCCTGTGGGGCCCACGACACGCGATTTCGTCAACGTTCTCAGAATCGAACCAAACTTGACCCACAGGACCAGCGTATCGCTACGAGTCCGATGGCGCAAGTTTCGTTTCAATCCGACATGTGTACACAACGTTAGGGCACGTTCCAGAAAGTACGGATACGGGGCGATGTCCGCGGATACGCGTTGATTTCGGTGTGCACGCACACCCGAATCAGCTTCTGCGAAATTTCACACGTCCGTATCGACGATGCGCACGTATCTGTGAAGACCGCGCGCGACCAAGTCGTCCCGTTTGGCGGGCATACCCAGTTCCGGGGTGAAACAGGGTCTGGTTTTTTTCCTGTTTTTGGATCGCGGTGTGCGATCACCACAGGACGCGATGTCCCGAACAGTTTATCCGGGCACCGAGAGGGTCATACAGGCTTCGCAACGCAATTTGCGGAATCGAAAATGGAGCTACGAGTAAAAAGATACACGCACCTGAAGGGGACCCGAAAACCAGGGTAAAATCGTGTCCGACACGTGTCCGACACGTGTCGGATACAGGATTCTAGGGTTAGGGCTAGGGTTTGAGAATCTCGCCGGAGGACGGCGCTCTGCGGCCAGGCGAGGCGGAGGGAACCGACGCTAGGGCGGCGAGGCGCACGGCGGCGAGGCGGACTCAGGGAGAAGGTCGTGGCCGAAGGGGTTGGCCGGGTCGTGGAGGAGCGGGCCGAGGTGGGCGGAGCGCCGGGCGGAGCGGGCGGCGCAGGCGGCGGAGGCGGCGAGAAACGCGGGCTCAGGGAGAGGGTCGTGCGGGTCTGGGCGCTGGGTCGGGTCGGGTTCGGGTGGGCGGATCCGACCCGACCCGCTAAGGCGGGGTCTGGGCCGGGGATGGGCTGGGCCCGGTTTGGGCCCAGTGGGCCGGGCCGGGCTCGGTTAATAAAAATAAATAATAATAACAGTAATATTTAAAACAATAATTAATTAATTAAATAATTAATTAAATAAATAGATTTTTGGTGTGTTTAAAAATAGGTCCGGGGTCCGATAAATTCCAGAAAATTTGCCCTAAGTCCAGTTTTTCATTTTACATCCAAAAATATTATTTCCATAATATTTTAATATTGTTTATTATCAATTAAAAATTATTTAATATTTAAAATCCTGTTTTTAAATTATAAAAAATTCCAGAAAATTGTGAAAAATCCAGTTTTGAAAAATTTGAAAAATCAGGGGGTTTACAATTGTCCCTCTCTTTGTCTCTGTCTCTCTTAACTCTCTTAACTCTCTCTCTCTCTCTCTCTCTCTAACAACTCTCTCTCTATGTCAATTGTCCCTCTCTCTCTGTCTCTCTCAACTCTCCCTCTTTCCCTCTCAAATAAAATTTACCAAAATAAAATATGCTATCATTGAACAACCAAAAATAAAAATAAAAATCTGCCGTAAGAATATTACGTCTGCCGTCGAGCATACTTCGAGCGCCCATAACTATTTGTTTTGAAATCATTTTTCGTTAAACAATAGGTCGATTTGTATGTTTTCGACGAGAGTAACACAATTCGTGTAGAAAGAATTTTCATCCGAAACAAGATGCACATGTTACAGGCAAAAATATAAAATTTAAAAATTTAAAGTATCATAACTTTTGACTGAGAGATCAAAACAAGGTCCAGTTTGTGCCAAAATGACCGTCGAAAAGTACTACAGGATAAATCGTTTCACCGTTTGACGAACTTCCAAAAAATTTAGAATCGCAAAAAAAATGATGTTTCGACCTCCAAATTTTACTTTCGATCATTTTATTTTCAATTTTTTTTATTATCTATACTAATTTGTTATTATCTATACTAATATACTAATATGAATGATAATTAGTTTGTTATTTGTTTTAGTTATCTATACTAATTTTTGGAGGTCGAAAATTTAAAAAAAAAATCAAATTAGTATTGTCAAAAATTTATAAATACCAACAAAAAATAAACCTAAAAAATAAACCAAAAAAATCCAAAAGTTTTTTGCTTTTGTGATTTCAAAATTTTTAAAAATTATTTCGTTTTAGTTAATTTGTTTAAAAATATTTTATGTGCAACAAATATTTTCTGGAAAATATACCAACAAAAAAATAACACAAAAAACCAACAAAAAAATAACCAACATAAATCAAACCAAATATAATATTAGTGAGTGAGAGAGAGAGAGAGAGAGACAGAGAGAGAGAGAGAGAGAGAGAGAGAGCGAGGGTGAGAGCGAAAAATATATAATATTAGAAAACGCCCTTCCTAAGGGCTTTTTTTTACCTAACGTCTGTTAACGGCAAAAAAATTAACGATAGGAATATAATATTAAAAAATATAAAACGTCCTTTGGAAGGATGTTTTGATATTTTTTTCGTAATTTTTTAAACTTCGATGCTTTAGATGAAATTTATATAAATTTGGATGCTCTGGATAAAAAATTTCGAATAAAAAGTAAAAAGACAACCTCCAACCGAAAGCATACATAGCTAGCTTCACCAGCAGCAGGCGAGCAACTCAAGAACGCGAGAAACTTAAGGACGCTTTAGAGGGCTGATGGCGATTGTCGTTAATGGCGTCTTCGAGGTTTGACACGACAGTCTGAAATGACCGGATCTGACACGAAGAAGATGTTAGAGTGGCTAGGATTTTCAATCTATGTGGAGAACCTTTCGGAGTGAGACGAGCACCGTCTGTGTGTTAAGAAAATTCGGAGAGACAACGAGGGCCATTCGAGAAATCAGAGAAGTTCGGGAGCAACAAACAGGGGAGTAGGAGGACTGCTGGAAACAGACCTACCGAGTTCGGACCAAACTCGGTTCCCCAGGTTGAGTTTGGAGCAAACTCGGTTTGGGTGCTCCAGAAGCTCCAGAGAGCTATTGTTTTGTTTACTCGCAAATCACCAGCTCGGGCCGAATTCGGTTCGAGTTCGGTCGGCGGGCTGAACAAAATTTTTGAGGTATTTTATACACCGTTGGTTCGTATCCTATGGTTCAGGTTGGTTGGGGGATTAGGGAGTATAAGTTAGATTTTTCCTAACCCTATGCAACAAGGAAAAAAAAGGAGACAAGAGTGGCATTGCAACTTTGGAAAGGAGAAAGAAGGATTGGAGGCCGTTTCGACGAGGAGATCAATTTTGGATAATTTTCATTGTCTTATATCTTCGTGGTGTAATCTATTTTATATTCCTAAGTGTTGTGGAGATCTGTGTTGGATCGGGAGGAGCTTGTAGATCGATGGTGTATTCTCTTTATTCTATTAGTGGAGGTTCTTCAAGGTTGGACTCCGACCGTCTCGTAGTTTTTCCTATCTAGATTTTCTATATAAAAATCTCTGTGTCTGCGATTTGTGTTAGATATTTTTTCGTTTGTGCATTTTGCTCGATTCTTTCGCAGGTACTCTCTGGTTTGGAAAACAGTTTTCGCGTTTCGTTCCCAACAAAGTGGTATCAGAACCAGGTTCTGGAATTTCAGAAGGGTGTCAGGAGTTGGCAGGCAAACCAGGGAGGAGAGATGGACGCAAAGCCAGTACGCATGGTAAACCTGAACGGTATAAACTATCATTATTGGCGGAGCAAGATGAAAGATTTATTGTTTGTCAAGAAGCTGCATCTATCGGTATTTGCTTCTGAGGGCCCAGTGACAAATTCGAAGATGACTGAAATTTCGAGCATATACATGTGTGCAGATATATCAGACAGTTCATTGACGAGAACGTGTACAATTACGTTGCCAATATTGAGCACGCGAGGACACTGTGGGATAAGCTAAAATCTTTGTATGTGAAGAAGACCGGGATAAATAAATTGTTCATAATCTGGATGATGATGAGTTTATGGTACAAAGATGGGACGTCCATTACATATCATTTGAGTAAGTTCCAGGGCGTGGTGGACCAGCTATCCTCGATGGGAGTCAAGTTTGACGACGAGGTTCAGGGACTATAGTTGTTGTGTACATTGCCAGACTCGTGGGAGACCGTACGAGTGTCTATGATCGCTTCTGCTCCGGAAGGCATGGCCAGTCTAGAGTTTGCCAAGAGCGGAGTACTGAATGAAGAGATGCTGAGTCGTTCTCAGGGAACTTCATCCACATCTCACTAGGAGGCGCTAGTTTCAGAAAGCCACGGAAGGGGTAAAAGTAAGGATCCAAGCGGTGGCAGAGACAAAAGCAGGGGAAGGTCCAAGGGTCGGTACAAGGATTCAGGGTATTACCATTGTGGCAAGAAGGGCCACATCAGGCGAAACTGTTTCGCTTGGAAGAGAGAGAAGAAGGGCGAAAGGAGAAGCAAGGCGAGAATACTACAACGACGGCTTTGGTACATAGAGATGATGTGATCATTGTAGGTGATTGAGTTATCATGAACCTCACCTGCGATGACAACTCTTGGCTGGTGGACTCAGGTGCTTCAGCGCACGTATCTCATAACATGACAATATTTGCTACTTACACAACAAGTGACTGTGGAGTGTTGAAGATGGGCAATATAGATGTCACGCCCCAATCTCCCGCAAGCTCGATAGTCCCCGCTGAACGTGAATCACCACGTTTACAGCTCTCCCGCAGGACCATCGTTCTCATCGGGACGTGATGCCGTACGAGCCTGGAGTTGCGCTCGTACAAGGCAATGTTGTCAAACACCAAATGTTATCATTGAAACAACCAAGTTGCAGCGGAAGTCAAGTATTGTGTACCAAGCACACAATCAGAGTAATATGCAACGAAGCTCACGATAGGGTTAAATGAAATGCCTCATCGAAGACAAGGCCACGAAGGCGATGCCACGAAGGCGATAAAATACTCTTGCTCTTTTCTCTAGCCCACAAAGGTACTTACAGTTCATACATCATGTCCCGTATATCCAAGCAGCGCCACTACGCCTGCGTACCTGAAATATTGCCCACAAACGTGGGTCAGTACACAACCGTACTGGTGAGCGAGGTAACCCACTCGCCTAAGCCGACACTAAGTAAAATAGTGAATGCAAACAGTTATATGGTGATCTTTCTAGTTGAATCCTAGATTCATTTCATGGCATAGGGATGACATGTTAAGGAAAGCTGTAAAGCAGTTTAAGCATGCAAGCACTCAACTCAAACCAAACGACAAGCAAATATATAAGCAACTCGAGGGAAACTAGCATGCAGACCGTCCTGCTCAAGTCCAAGCAACACGATAACATGTCAAACCATCAACCAAGCCTCAATATCCATCCTCAACCAACACTTACAATCCAAATCTCACAGTGCACACTCTTGCCGAGGCAAGGTGGCCGCGCCTACACGAAAGTCAAACCAACAAAAGAAAAGCAAGCCAACACTATACTATATGAAGTCACTGGCCAAGCCATAAAGGACTTTGATCGGACTGATCAAATGCGGTTCTCCTCGAAACAGCGCTAAGTAGCTAACCCACCTGGATTGATTCTAACCGCTGGCACCGCGCCCAAGACGCGTTACCCAATTGTCTCCTCCATGGCCGAACGATCCCGGTGCCCCGGAGTACCCGTTCGAGGAGACCAAACCCTGTGCAATACAGGTTGTCCGTGACATGCAGACACCAAGTAGGTATGACGAGAGGATCGAACATTCTCGCCCCACCAAGCGATCCTAGACTCGTTCCGCCAATAATCCAACCAACACATCCATAACCATTCTTCCAACATATAGCCCAAGGCACCATTCACAAGTTATTCCCATAGGCACAATGCCTCTTCTCAACACAGTATTTCCAATGGTGCAACACCAATGCTCAAAGCTAACCCATGGCACAATGCCGTTTCAGTGGCACAATGCCCCATTCGTGGCACGATGCCCCATCAAGCGGCACAACACCCTCGCCGATGCAGTTGTTCGGTTTTGAACCATAACTGCTCGCTTTGCAAGACAAAGCGACCAAGTGATACCCGTGCACGGATGCACGCTCGCTCACCCAAATCTCAATGTTCCCAATCTCTCAATGCATCATTCCAACTGTCCAAGCATAAATCCCAATTATCCAACCAACTGCCTCAAATGTAATATTCCAACTCTAGCTCCAACTATCCAACGCGTAAACCATATCAAGCCACAATCCTACCAAGACAATGGCGTACACTCTATGCACGCCTCAGTGTAGTGATTCCCAATGTTTCAGCCCAAGTGTTCAAGCCATTTACGTGTTTTCCATATTATTAGGCATGAAGGAGTAGAGAAGAAGGGAAAGAGCCCACTCACAATGATTGATCCCGTTAGGCATCCTGTCCTGCCGATACGGCCAATCCCTTGAACCCGTGGTCCGATGCAAGCGCGATCTACTCAACTGGTATGACCGTGCGAGCAGGCTGTGCTCTACAAATCATCCGACCGATCGGACTAAGGAAGATGGCATTATCATTCCAACTCAGCTATCTCAGTACTGCTCTGAACGAACACCTGATTTCCATCGAACCCGCTAGCCATCTGCACATGAAACAACTCAATCAATACTTATTTCCAAAATCCAACAAATCAAATGGAACCAGCATTTGTTTCATTCAATCCGACTCAGCGTAACGCACCGTACGGTTGCGGGGCGTTACATAATATACCACTTAGAATCAGGTTCGTCCACGAACCGTGCTGGTACTCATTCCTATCACATGCCACAATCCAATTCCATGGATCTGCTCTATGCAACTCTCATATTCATGATTCTGACTCAACATCTCGCTCTGCTGAACGCTCGTACAAGTTCCATATTCCCACACCCTCCTTGCAGCTCAATACAAATTTTTCGTATCACTTAGTTTTGGATCGTACACATATTTAAGGCATCCCTAAAATATATGCATTTCAGCCGAGCTTTGCGATAGCGAATTTGGACAAGTTACAAGGGTATCTTTATGTCCGAGGCATCCATTTGCTTTACTCCCAATTGAACCAAACCTGATTTCCATTCCAATATATTCGCTTGAGCACTATTCTCAAATATGATGATTTCCCACGACTCAATCAGTTCGTGTTCCAAATCAATCCATCCAACTATTTCTGAATCAGCACTAGCGACATCTCCAAATATATCTCATGCACCGAACGATCAACTCAAATGATACTACCCCATCTAGGCGACTTACCCAAATATCAACTTTGCTTTCATCAGCTCAGTCCAACACCTCTTCCTCAATCTCAATACCTCACAGGGTGAACATCTATATTGAGGTTTGTGTGATCCACGAAGATCTCGCCGCCACGCCAAAGGGATAGTGTCGCCACGATTTCAATGTGGACACACTCGCCATAATTCCTAGGTTGCGCATGGAATAGTTCTTCGTGCTGCTTCCACTGCCTCGAAGCATAGGATATCACCTTCGCCTTCCGAATGAGCACGCTTCCCAGACTAAGTTTCGAGACATCTTGTAAATCTGAAGCACGTCTGTCCCTTCCAGTATTCGCAAAGATTTGATTTGAACGAGCCACCACAGTCGTCCATTCATATAAATGCTATTCCCTTCCAGAGCACGATGAGTCAGAGGCGATGCCATCTACAAAAAATCTGTGACTCTGAATCTCATCAGTTGACTTAGGCCAATCCCACAATCACTTCGGTCTTCCGGCTGCATCTTCAGTTGAAGGCTATCCCAAGGATCTCTCCAATCCAACACTCAGTCAATGGGCCAAATCTTATTGCTCACATCTGCCCTCGACGCATTCCCAAATACGCCGCCTCAAGGGTCATTCTATGGGTCTACCATATTCATATCCGATTAGCGGGTCAAGGTCGCTAGGGTCAGCTGTCCCGAAGCTACGCTCGATAATTATAATCATCACGATGGACAGTTACTATGAACCATGCTATATCTTATCTGCAAATCCGAATCAAAATTCAACCATTCTATCCGAGCGAACTTTCGAATCCGAGCAATTCATGCACTACCTTTGATGATCTGTCAACCAATGCCGCTTAACCACTTAGAGTTTTGCTATCTATCCGAGCCACAGTTCGAGAACTGCGCTCGTTGAAACCGTCTTCCATCAATCCATCGTTCTGCCCTGAATCCATCAAATTTCTGAATTGCCATGTTCGTCTTCTTGTACTACCACTGCAATGATTCTCGAAACTCCAGACTTGCTCCAATTTCTATCCGTTTGCCACGTTCCACAATGCAAGTCCAACTTACTCGAGCAGCACAGTGATTTGTTCCGACGTTGCTCCCAAGTTTAGCTATCTTCAAAAGTCTGTCCGCCACAAATTCTTGCCTTTAGTTGTTGCCTCAATCCGTCCACGTCTTCCGGAGAATCCGTCTACCATTGTTGCACTAGCTTGCCCAAAATTCTACTTCCGCTAAACCTGAGTCAACTTCTCGAGCAGCAATATCCAAAATCCTTCCAGACCGTTCAAGTCCATCGTATTGTCCCTCCAAACCAAGATCGTGTTTCATTGCTCAACCAATATCTCAAATATGTTGCCCAAAATCGTAGTCCGTGCTCGCTATCCTTCGATTCACCCATCGCTTCGCTCAAGCGTATCCCAACTGTTCATTCCGATCTCGTCCATCTCTTATGCTCAATGATACTTCCATTTGCACTAGTCCGTTCTCGATATGCTCAACTCAATATTCGCTTGCTCCATTTTCATTCTTCCCAACGCAACCGACTTTCACTCACCAGCTTGTATTCTCGTTTCACGAGTCCGTTCAGGAAATTTCCATTGAATGTCCAACCAAAATGTTTCCAATGCCTTGCTCAAAATATGGTATCCCATATACCACTCCGAATTAAGTCGCTACTCGCATTACAATTTCCTTCACAGATCCAAGATCCGTTCGAACCATCCCTTATGCATAATCATGCCTTTCTCAACTCAAGTCTGACACAAAAACTCAGGCAATGCTTGAATTATCCAACTGTTTCCATAAATCTCACTATGCAACTCGTGCCATATCCCATTCACAATACTTCCAGCTATTCTTAAAGCCGTCTGATACTTTCGCAACACGAGCAACCCGTGCAACGATCTCTCTTCCAAGTAATCCAACCCAATACTCAACGGTTTCACACTTTTGTTGTACGAGCAACTCGTACCAACTTATCCATATATTCCCGAGCCAAACTCAAACCTGCTCAACCGATGCGCCACAGCCAAAATTCCAACTTCTATCCAACACAATCGCTAGACGAGCAACTCGTGTAAGGATTCATTCTCATCGAATGTTTCTACTCAAAACATGCCGCATAACCAAATCTCGTTAGCCAACCAACTGATCCATTGAGGCAATCAGAAACTCCCGAACGCTAAGCCAACCCAACCCAACAAAAGCCCATACTTGTTGCACAAATGCAACAACGCCTAACGAGACTAAGCGATCCTACGAAAACCAACCAAGGTAACCCAACAAAGAATAATATGCAGCCACAACTAGCAATAAATAGACTTATTGCATGAAACATCCGATGCAGCACCGAGTAGAGTCAAGAGCTAGACGACACGCGGAAGCTATTTAGACTTTGTGATGAAGCGAAGGACCAAGTCCGAGAAAATGAACCAGGCGCTCTGATACCAATCTGTCACGCCCCAATCTCCCGCAAGCTCGATAGTCCCCGTTGAACGTGAATCACCACATTTACAGCTCTCCCGCAGGACCATCGTTCTCATCGGGACGTGATGCCGTACGAGCCTGGAGTTGCGCTCGTACAAGGCAATGTTGTCAAACACCAAATGTTATCATTGAAACAACCAAGTTGCAGCGGAAGTCAAGTATTGTGTACCAAGCACACAATCAGAGTAATATGCAGCGAAGCTCATGATAGGGTCAAATAAAATGCCTCATCGAAGACAAGGCCACGAAGGCGATGCCACGAAGGTGATAAAATACTCTTGCTCTTTTCTCTAGCCCACAAAGGTACTTACAGTTCATACATCATGTCCCGTATATCCAAGCAGCGCCACTACGCCTGCGTACCTAAAATATTGCCCACAAACGTGGGTCAGTACACAACCATACTGGTGAGCGGGGTAACCCACTCGCCTAAGCCGACACTAAGTAAAATAGTGAATGCAAATAGTTATATGGTGATCTTTCTAGTTGAATCCTAGATTCATTTCATGGCATAGGGATGACATGTTAAGGAAAGCTGTAAAGCAGTTTAAGCATGCAAGCACTCAACTCAAACCAAACGACAAGCAAATATATAAGCAACTCGAGGGAAACTAGCATGCAAACCGTCCTGCTCAAGTCCAAGCAACACGATAACATGTCGAACCATCAACCAAGCCTCAATATCCATCCTCAACCAACACTTACAATCCAAATCTCACAGTGCACACTCTTGCCGAGGCAAGGTGGCCGCGCCTACACGAAAGCCAAACCAACAAAAGAAAAGCAAGCCAACACTATACTATATGAAGTCACTGGCCAAGCCATAAAGGACTTTGATCGGACTGATCAAATGCGGTTCTCCTCGAAACAGCGCTAAGTAGCTAACCCACCTGGATCGATTCCAACCGCTGGCACCGCGCACAAGACGCGTTACCCAATTGTCTCCTCCATGGCCGAACGATCCCGGTGCCCCGGAGTACCCATTCGAGGAGACCAAACCCTGTGCAATACAGGTTGTCCGTGACATGCAGACACCAAGTAGGTATGACGAGAGGATCGAACATTCTCGCCCCACCAAGCGATCCTAGACTCGTTCCACCAATAATCCAACCAACACATCCATAACCATTCTTCCAACATATAGCCCAAGGCACCATTCACAAGTTATTCCCATAGGCACAATGCCTCTTCTCAATACAGTATTTCCAATGGTGCAACACCCATGCTCAAAGCTAACCCATGGCACAATGCTGTTTCAGTGGCACAATGCCCCATTCGTGGCACGATGCCCCATCAAGCGGCACAACACCCCCGCCGATGCAGTTGTTCGGTTTTGAACCATAATTGCTCGCTTTGCAAGACAAAGCGACCAAGTGATACCCGTGCACGGATGCACGCTCGCTCGCCCAAATCTCAATGTTCCTAATCTCTCAATGCATCATTCCAACTGTCCAAGCATAAATCCCAATTATCCAACCAACTGCCTCAAATGTAATATTCCAACTCTAGCTCCAACTATCCAACGCGTAAACCATATCAAGCCACAATCCTACCAAGACAATGGCGTACACTCTATGCACGCCTCAGTGTAGTGATTCCCAATGTTTCAGCCCAAGTGTTCAAGCCATTTACGTGTTTTCCATATTATTAGGCATGAAGGAGTAAAGGAGAAAGGAAAGAGCCCACTCACAATAATTGATCCCGTTAGGCATCCTGTCCTGCCGATACGGCCAATCCCTTGAACCCGTGGTCCGATGCAAGCACGATCTACTCAACTGGTATGACCGTGCGAGCAGGCCGTGCTCTACAAATCATCCGACCGATCGGACTAAGGAAGATGGCATTATCATTCCAACTCAGCTATCTCAGTACTGCTCTGAACGAACACCTGATTTCTATCGAACCCGCTAGCCATCTGCACATGAAACAACTCAATCAATACTTATTTCCAAAATCCAACAAATCAAATGGAACCAGCATTTGTTTCATTCAATCCGACTCAGCGTAACGCACCGTACGGTTGCGGGGCGTTACAATAGATGTGTCGAAGGCGGTTGCCATTGGAGATGTACATTTGAGGATAAAGACGGGTACAATTCTTGTTCTCAAAGATGTCCGTCATATTCCTGTTATTCGTTTTAACCTAGTGTCGGTTGAAAGGTTGAATGGCGAGGGTTTCTTCAATCTCTTCGGGAACAGTCAGTAAAAGTTTTCTAGAGGTTCGATGGTGAATGCCAGAGGAAGCAAGAGGTCTAGACTCTACTATATGAAAGGGAGTGAACATGGGACACAAGAGGTGAACACAACTACTGATGCATCTATCGAGTTATGGCACAGGCGGCTCAGCCATATCAGTGAGAAGGGGATGAGCTACTTGGTGAACGGGAAGTTGATTCCAGGACTGAAGTCTACAAAATTAGAGATATGCATGCACTGTTTGGCGGGAAAGCAAAATAGGGTATCTTTCCAAAGTCACCCAAGTTCAAGGAACCCGGCGTTGCTCGAGTTGATTCACTCGGATGTCTACGGTCCTATGAAGGTAAAATACATTGGTGGTGCTTCTTATTTTGTAACATTTATTGATGACTGTTCCAAGAAGGTTTGGGTCTATACCATAAAGCCCAAGGATCAGGTGCTGCCCACTTTTAAAGAGTTTTAGACCTCTGTTGAAAGGGAGACGGGTAAGAAGCTGCCATGTGTTCGATCGGACAATGGCGACGAGTATATCGGTCCCTTTGATGCTTATTGTAGAGAGCAAGGGATACAACACCATAAGACTCCACCAAAGATACCACAGCTCAACGGTGTAGCAGAGCGCATGAACATGACGCTGATGGAGAGGGTGAGGTATTTTCTTTCAGAAGCAAAATTGCTGGAAAACTTGTCACGCCCCAGTCCCAAAATATCGAGGGACTGGACACGTGGCAACGGCCAGCAGTACACACCGATGGATAACCCAATTTAATGGAGCCATCAGGGCGTACTTAAGCTGTAACGAAGGTCTACTATAACAAGTCACACTGATCTCATCCATAAAGATAAGGAAATAAACTGCATGATGAAATGGAAATAAGTAGCAACAACAAGTCAGTCGGGGAACAATCCGACTTATGTCTGAATACACTGGCTCAATAGGCCAGGAACAAAAGAGATAAACATAAGTAAATACTGAGTACGGGATCAGGTACTCAGGAGAAGTCTTCGGCAATCACCTCGTCTGCAGGGTTCAGTTCTGCTCCAGTATCAAGTCCAGCAATAGCCTCAGCTCCTGTCCCGTATATCTCGGGGTACTGCTCCTCGGCTAAACCTGGGGACATAATCCATTCCAGGTCCTCAGTGGACATAGCAAGGCACAAAATAAAATAAGCCAAATAAATGCAGTGCAATTAAATTAAATAAAACAACAGGGTAAAATATGTAACCATCTATGTGATATGCAAATGAGAGCAACACTAGTACTCAGGCTGAGACCGCTACAAGCTCTGTGTCGGGGAGCCGGTAGCAGTAATAACACGTAAAGGGTCTAGCTCTGCTGGAGAGTCTACAACCTCACAATAATAGTAGATATATATATAGAACAGCCTGTAGCCTGTGTGTCTCTCTCCACCCAATGTAATCACGTAAACCATGACCATAACGTCTCATGTCCATGCCAGCGGGATTATAACTAATGCAACAAGTCAAACTGTCTATAACTAAAATATCTCTGTCAAGTCCTGTATCCTATACAGAATCACCATGAATATCTCAGGAAGATTCTGTCCATGTATAGTGTCAAGTGTCCTGGGTTGTAGGGTACTTGATATGTCAAGTACAAAAGTAAAGGGTATCGTAAATCCATCTCTAAATGACGAACCCAACATCGCGTACGGTGTTGGCACCCGACTAGGATCGGACACTAGGTACGTCATGCGTTTCCTAGGTTAAGCAGTTTAAACAAGTTTATATAAATTTACACAAGATAACCAGCAAAGTATTATTACAGAAAATATGAAGATAAAGACTGCAAGTTTGGCAAGGTGCACTTGCCTGATGTTTGGATTCCACTTAGGTCCTGTTCTCGGAAATTTCCAGAGATGTCTCCAAAAGCTGAAATAAACAGTACCATCACGCTTAGAAGGTGTCAAATAGCTAGGAACGTCTGTCCTTGGGTCCAATTTGGAGACAAGGGCAAAAACGGTAATTTCGGGCCAAAGCGGGGTCCACCGGTGGGCCCGCTTTGCACCGAAAAACGTGTCAGGGTCAACGGTCTCTAATTTCACCAAACTTAGTGTCAACAAGTCAGGAACGCTGATACGAACCCAACGGAACTTTCAGAATTGAATTCCGATGAGCCGATCACAAAATCGCCCGTCGAGTGGGGCTTGTGGGGCCTACGACACGCGATTTCGTCAACGTTCTCAGAATTGAACCAAACTTGACCCACAGGACCAGCGTATCGCTATGAGTCCGATGGCGCAAGTTTTGTCTCGCTCCGACGTGTGTGCACGAAGTTAGGATAAATTGCAGAAAAGTCGGATACAGGGCGATGTCCGCGGATACGCACTGATTTCGGTGTGCACGCACATCCGAATCAGCTTCTGCGAACTCCCACACGTCCGTATCGATGATGCGCATGTATCTGTGAAGACCGCACGTGACCAAGTCATCCCGTTTGGCGGGGCGTACTCAGTTTCGGGGTAAAACAGGGTCTGGTTTTTCCTGTTTTTGGATCGCGGTGTGCGATCACCACAGGACGCGATGCCCCGAGCGGTTTGTCCGGACACCGAGAGGGTCATACAGGCTTTGCAACACAATTTACAGAATCGAAATCGGAGATACAGGGTGCAAGATACGAGTACCTGAACTGGCCCTTCGAAACTGGGGTTTTCGGGGTCCGACACGCGATTTCGTGTCCTGGAGGTGTCCACGTGTCCGCGAGCTGCTGTGTCCGATCGGCCGTGTCCAGCCTAGGGCTGAGGTCGTGCTGAACTGTGGGGGCTGGCCGACGGTCGGCGAGGCATCGCCGGGCTAGGGTGAGGGCGGTGCCGGCCGTGGGTCTTCGATCGGAGGCGGGCAGAGTCCGGCTGCGAGGGGAAGAGGGAGGAGGTGCTGGAGAGGGGGCTGGGTGCTGGAGGGTGGTGGTCGGCGGGCTCCGGGCGGCGCTGGAGGGTGGTGGTGCTGGTCGGCGAGGGGGATCCGGTCAGCTAGGGTTCCGGCGGGGGTTTGAGGGAGATGGGGAGGCGGAAGAGGAGAAGAAGGGAGAATTTATAGGGGGTGCCGGGGCGGGGTCGGCCGGGTTAGGCGGGCTGAGGGGAGGTCGTGGGGTGAGCGGGGAGGTTCTCCGGCGACGTGGCCGGAGAACGCGGCCGAAATCCGCGGGTTCGTGGGGTTGGGGGAGATGGAGGACCGGGTCGGGTCGGGCGCGGGTTCCGGGTTGGCGGACCCGCCTGACCCGATAGCAACTGCGGGCTGGGTTGGGCTTCGGCCCACTGGGCTGGGCCGGAAAAATAAAAAATAATAATAATAATAACAATTAATAAATAATTAATAATTATTTAAATAGTTTAATTAGTTTTTGGGTATTTAAAAATAGGTCTGAGGCCCAATAAAATCCAGAAAAATTATCCTAAGTCCGGTTTTCTATTTTACACCATAAAATTATATTTTCATTACAATTTAATATTAGTTATTAGCAATTAAAAAATTATAAAATTACCACAGGACCTATGTAAAATCCTGAAAAATTGCAGAAAATTTCCAAACATTGATTTTAAATAACTGAAATTTTTTAGGGTGATTACAATCTACCCCCCTTAAGAGGATTGCGTCCTCGCAATCGAAGGTAAACTACAAAGGCACGAATTTACAGAATAAAAGAATGCTTAGGTTTTACCTGCATCTGCAAATAAGTGTGGATAACGCTGGCGCATAACATCTTCCCGTTCCCAGGTCAATTCGCCAGGAGAGTGCTGTTTCCAAGCTACCCGAACCAGTCTGATTATCTGCCCTCGCAGTGTCTTCTCACTGGTGTCGAGTATACCCACTGGCTGCTCCTCGTATCTCAGGCTAGGTCCCACCGAAATCTCAGAATGATCAACTATATGACTTGGGTCAGTCACGTATCTCCTCAGTTGTGAGATGTGGAATACATTATGCACTCCCTCTAAGGATGGAAGTAATGCAAGACGATAAGCCACCTCACCAATGCGCTCCAAGATATCAAATGGCCCAATATACCTTGGGCTTAACTTGCCTCTGTTGCCAAATCTGATAGTACCTCTAGTGGGCGAGATCCTCAAAAATATATGCTCTCCTTCCTTGAACTCCAGGGGTCGTCTGTGCGCATCGGCCCAATGCTTCTGTCTATCCTGGGCTGCACGGAGATGATTCTGAATCTGCCTTACTTTCTCTACTGTCTCCGTTACCAACTCTGGACCCAGTAATTAACGTTCGCCAACGTCGCTCCAGCATATAGGCGATCTGCACTTCCTTCCGTACAACGCCTCGAAAGGTGCCATCTGAATGCTTGCCTGATAGCTGTTGTTGTAGGAGAACTCCACTAAGTGCAGATGATCTTCCCAAGATCCTCCGAAGTCCAGTATACATGATCGCAGCATATCTTCCAAGATCTGAATTGTGCGCTCTGATTGGCCATCTGTCTGAGGATGATAGGCAGTACTGAATTTGAGCCTGGTGCCAAGACTCTCTTGCATGCTTCGCCAGAAGTGAGATATAAATCTCGAGTCTCGATCTGATACAATACTAACCGGCACTCCATGTAATTTTATGATCTGTCGCATATACATGTCGGCTAGTACTTTCGTGGATTGTCCGACTCTGAATGGCAAGAAGTGAGCCGACTTAGTGAGCCGATCCACGATAACCCATACCGCATATTTTCCACTAGGGCTTCTTGGAAATCCAGTGACGAAGTCTATGGTAATATGCACCCACTTCCATTCAGGTATGGAAAGTGGCTGCAACATACCTGCAGTCCTTTGGTGCTCGGCCTTCACCTGCTGGCAGACTAAGCATTTTGCCACAAATCGGGCAATCTCCCTTTTCATTCTATGCCACCAGTAATATTGTCTTAAGTCCCGGTACATCTTGGTTCCTCCTGGATGAACAGAGTATATGGAGCTATGTGCTTTCGTCATCAACTTCTGCCTTAATTCTCCATTTGGAACATATAGGCGATTTCCGCACCTTAATATCCCGTCCTCGTAGATGCGAAGTCCCGTTTGCATGTCTGCTTCGGTTCTCTCTTTCAGCCTTCGGAATCTGGCATCATTAGGCAAAGCTTCTTTGATTCTCTCCACCAGCGATGACTTAACTTCGAGGTTAGCCAGCAAACCATTTTGTCCAGGTAAAATAACCTCTATCTGAAGATCTTGTAAGTCTTGTAATAGCTGAGGCTGCTCCGTTAAGAAATAAGCCGAGGGTTTTCTGCTGAGGGCGTCGGCTACAACATTTGCTTTCCCCGGGTGGTACTGCAGATCTATGTCAAAGTCCACCATCAACTCAAGCCAACGCCTTTGCCTCATGTTGAGCTCCTTCTGAGTATAAACATACTTCAAGCTCTTATGATCAGTGAATATTTTGACCTTCTCTCCATACAGATAATGCCTCCAGATCTTCAATACAAAAATTACTGCAGCTAGCTCCAGGTCGTGCATTGGGTAGTTCTTCTCGTGGACCTTCAACTGCCTCGATGCATAAGCGATAACCTTGCCATGTTGCATCAAGACACAACCTAGTCCACTGCCGGACGCATCACTATAAACAACAAAACCTCCTGACCCTGAGGGAAGAGTCAAGACTGGTGCTGTTGTTAGACGCCTCTTCAATTCTTCAAAGGCATTCTGGCATTCTTCCGTCCATATGAACTCCTGATCCTTCCGTGTCAGCTTAGTCATCGGCTCTGCGATCCTTGAAAATTTTTTTACGAACCGCCGGTAATACCCAGCAAGTCCAAAAAAACTTCTCACTTCTGCAACAGAGGTAGGGGTAGGCCAGGTTTCTATAGCAGTGACCTTCTCTGGGTCCACAGACAGTCCTTCACCCGAGATAATATGTCCTAAGAATGGCACCCTGTCCATACAGAACTCACATTTGCTGAGCTTGGCATACAGCTTCTCCCTTCTCAAAGTTTCTAGCACAATTCTGAGGTGTTCCTCGTGCTCTTCGTGGTCCTTGGAGTAGACTAGAATATCATCAATGAATACCACCACGAACTTATCCAAGTACTGATGGAAGACTCCGTTCATCAAACTCATAAATACGGCGGGTGCGTTGGTTAAACCAAACGGCATTACTAGGAATTCATAGTGTCCGTACTTAGTCCTGAAGGCCGTCTTTGGGATATCTTCCTTCTTTACCCTAATCTGGTGATAACCGGATCTAAGGTCAATCTTTGAGAATACCCTAGCACCACTCAATTGGTCAAACAAGTCATCAATGCGTGGTAAGGGGTACCGGTTCTTAACAGTTACAGCATTAAGGGCTCTGTAATCAATGCACAACCGCACGGTTCCGTCCTTCTTGGGTACAAAAAGTATAGGTGCTCCCCAAGGTGAAACACTAGGCCGGATAAATCCTTTCTCCAGAAGATCGTCGACTTGCGCTTTCAGCTCCACTAACTCCTTAGGTGCTAGCCGATATACCGATGAAGTGATATGTTCAGCTCCTGGAGTTAGGTCTATTGTGAATTCTATCTCCCGATCAGATGGTAAACCTGGAAGGTCGTCGGGAAATACATCCACAAATTCTGATATGACTCTTGGGTAACCTGAATCCTCTTTTACAGTTAATACCCTAAGAGTTGGCTGGACCCCTTGTTCTACAGCTCCTCGAAGAAATTCAAACTCAGGAAGGCTAGGGGGTCTAAATATCACTTTTCCAAGCCGGCAATCCAGTGTCGTATGGTACTGACTTAACCAGTCCATACCAAGTACAACATCGTAATCAGGCATAGAAAAGATCAGGAATTGGGCTCGCATCTCTCGGCCACAGACTACTACCGAACATGATCTACAGATATCACTAACCGTGATAATTCCACCTTCCGTTAGAATTCTCTTCATCTTCGAGAGAGGTGCGGTAGCTACTCTATGTGTGGCTACAAAGCTAGCAGCAATAAATGAATGCGAGGCTCCAGAATCAAATAATGCTACAGCAAGAATTGAAGCTACTAATATGGTACCTGCTATCACTTCGCCTGCAGTAGCTTCCTCAGTGACTGCTAGTGCATATGCCTGACCTCGTCCCTGAGCGGGACCCCTTTGCTGACGAGCCTGCTGGAACAAAGCTGCCTGAGGTGGTAGTGGTGGCCTGGCTCCTCCAGGCCCTGTCTGAGTTGCTCCCCCAGCTGGAAGAGCTGGCCTAGGTGCAGGTGGAGCTGGTTGATTCGGAACTCCCTCTCGACGTTCCGAGCAGTCCTTTGAGAAGTGTTGTCCGGATCCGCAAACCAGGCAGAGTCCCAGCTTGCGTCTACATTCTCTTTCAATATGACCTACTTTGCCGCAGTAATGACAAGTAGGTAGGTTCTTTGATGCTGCTTTCTGAGACAGGTTCTTCTGGGGCCGTTTGGCAGAATCCCCAGGTGAAGACTTGGACGGTGCTGAGGAGAATGGACGTTTCAGGCTTGATTTCCTCTGAGTAACACACTCCATCCGACGTGCTGTATCTAGGACGTCGGAGTAAGATGTGGGCGCGACTGATCCGATTAACTTCTGAAGCTCGAACCTGAGTCCATCAAAGAAATTCTCCGCCTTCTCTTCTTCGGTAGTAATTAGAGAAGGGGCGAAGCGGCTCAGGCGAATGAATTCGGCGTTGTATTTCTCCACCGTCATGTTGCCCTGGATCAGACAGTTGAATCTGTCTCGGAGTTCTGACCGAGCAACAGCAGGGATGTATATTTCCTGGAAGAGTCTGGAGAACTCCTCCCAGGTGACCTGATCATGTCCGAGCCTTCTTTCTTCGGACAGCCACCAATGGTGCGCGTTGTCCGTCAGTTGCATCCTGACGGCAGTCATCCACTTCTCCTTTGGAAGTTCAGCGGCCTCCAACTGGTGCTGAGTGTTCGTAAGCCATTCATGAACTTCAGTTGGTCCTTCCTTGCCCGAGAAGGTACGGGGTTTGAGTTGATGGAAATCTGTGATGGATCCCGTCGCTAGCCGCCTATTTGGTGGATTTGCATGTTCCAATGCTGCGACTAGGCTGTTTCTTAGGTTCTCGGCCTCATGACGTTGGGCCTCCTGTTGGATCTGTTGTTGTGCCTGCATCATGGCGTAGAACATCTGGAACATTTGCTGTCCGTCCATTGCCTGCCCTGGAGGAAAGACAGGCATCATAGGAGGGAACTGAGGTGGAGGCGGGATGTCATCACGCCTGAACCTGGAACTTGGCTGGCCAGTTTGATTGCTCTGAGAGGATTGTCCTCTGGTATCTGGTGTCATTCCAGCTTCACAGGTAACCACAGCTTCAGGCGGTATACTCAAGGGATTCTCGTCACCACTTCTGGGATCCATTACTCTACATCAAAAGAAAACAATGAGAACGCACAGAGGAATCAAATCAGGATGCAATTCAAGCAATTAAATTGAATTCGACATAGAGTCCAAAAATGATTCAATCAATGGATGAGATCCTATAACTTATCCTATCTTATTGCAGGCCTGTTCGGTCCCTAAGTTGAAACCGAACAATTTAGTTTCGAGACCTGCATGGGCCACCATAAAAACCATGTCATGCCCCAGTCCCAAAATATCGAGGGACTGGACACGTGGCAATGGCCAGCGGTACACACCGATGGATAACCCAATTTAATGGAGCCATCAGGGCATACTTAAGCTGTAACGAAGGTCTACTATAACAAGTCACACTGATCTCATCCATAAAGATAAGGAAATAAACTGCGTGATGAAATGGAAATAAGTAGCAACAATAAGTCAGTCGGAGAACAATCCGACTTATGTCTGAATACACTGGCTCAATAGGCCAGGAACAAAAGAGATAAACATAAGTAAATACTGAGTACGGGATCAGGTACTCAGGAGAAGTCTTCGGCAATCACCTCGTCTGCAGGGTTCAGTTCTGCTCCAGTATCAAGTCCAGCAATAGCCTCAGCTCATGTCCCGTATATCTCAGGGTACTGCTCCTCGGCTAAACCTGGGGACATAATCCATTCCAGGTCCTCAGTGGACATAGCAAGGCACAAAATAAAACAAGCCAAATAAATGCAGTACAATTAAATTAAATAAAACAATAGGGTAAATTATGTAACCATCTATGTGATATGCAAATGAGAGCAACACTAGTACTCAGGCTGAGACCGCTACAAGCTCTGTGTCGGGGAGCCGGTAGCAGTAATAACACGTAAAGGGTCTAGCTCTGCTGGAGAGTCTACAACCTCACAATAATAGTAGATATATATATAGAACAGCCTGTAGCCTATGTGTCTCTCCCCACCCAATGTAATCACGCAAACCATGACCATAACGTCTCATGTCCATGCCAGCGGGATTATAACTAATGCAACAAGTTAAACTGTCTATAACTAAAATATCTCTGTCAAGTCCTGTATCCTATACAGAATCACCATGAATATCTCAGGAAGATTTTGTCCATGTATAGTGTCAAGTGTCCTGGGTTGTAGGGTACTTGATATGTCAAGTATAAAAGTAAAGGGTATCGTAAATCCATCTCTAAATGACGAACCCAACATCGCGTACGGTGTTGGCACCCGACTAGGATCGGACACTAGGTACGTCATACGTTTCCTAGGTTAAGCAGTTTAAACAAGTTTATATGAATTTACACAAGACAACCAGCAAAGTATTATTACAGGAAATATGAAGATAAAGACTGCAAGTTTGGCAAGGTGCACTTGCCTGATGTTTGGATTCCACTTAGGTCCTGTTCTCGGAAATTTCCAGAGATATCTCCGAAAGCTGAAATAAATAGTACTATCACGCTCATAAGGTGTCAAATATCTAGGAACGCCTGTCCTTGGGTCCAATTTAGAGACAAAAGCAAAAACGGTAATTTCGGGCCAAAGTGGGGTCCACCGGTGGGCCCGCTTTGCACCAAAAAATGTGTCAGGGTCAACAGTCTCCAATTTCACCAAACTTAGTGTCAACAGGTCAGGAATGCTGATACGAACCCAACGGAACTTTCAGAATTGAATTCCGATGAGCCGATCACGAAATCGCCCGTCGAGCGGGGCCTGTGGGGCCCACGACACGCGATTTCGTCAATTTTCTCAGAATCGAACCAAACTTGACCCACAGGACCAGCGTATCGCTACGAGTCCGATGACATAAGTTTTGTCTCGATCCGACGTGTGTGCACGAAGTTAGGGTCAATTGCAGAAAAGTCGGATACGGGGCGATGTCCGCGGATACGCACTGATTCCGGTGTGCACGCACATCCGAATCAGCTTCTGCGAACTCCCACACGTCCGTATTGATGATGCGCACGTATCTGTGAAGATCGCATGCGACCAAGTCGTCCCGTTTGGCGGGGCATACTCAGTTCCGGGGTGAAACAGGGTCTGGTTTTTCCTGTTTTTGGATCGCGGTGTGCGATCACCACAAGACACGATGCCCCGAGCGGTTTGTCCGGGCACCGAGAGGGTCATACAGGCTTCGCAACGCAATTTACAGAATCGAAAACGGAGATACAGGGTGCAAGATACGAGTACCTGAACTGGCCCTTCGAAACTGGGGTATTCGGGGTCCGACACGCGATTTCATGTCCTGGACGTGTCCACGTATCCGCGAGCTGCTGTGTCCGGTCGGCCGTGTCCGGCCTAGGGCTGAGGTCGTGCTGAACTGCGGGGGCTGGCCGACGGTCGGCGAGGCATCGTCGGGCTCGGGTGAGGGCGGTGCCGGCCGTGGGTCTTCGATCGGAGGCGGGCAGAGTCCGGCTGCGAGGGGAAGAGGGAGGAGGTGCTGGAGAGGGGGCTGGGTGCTGGAGGGTGGTGGTCGGCGGGCTCCGGGCCGCGCTGGAGGGTGGTGGTGCTGGTCGGCGAGGGGGATCCGGTCAGCTAGGGTTCCGGCGGGGGTTTGAGGGAGATGGGGAGGCGGAAGAGGAGAAGAAGGAGGAATTTATAGGGGGTGCCGGGGCGGGGTCGGCCGGGTTAGGCGGGCTGAGGGGAGGTCGTGGGGTGAGCGGGGAGGTTCTCCGGCGACGTGGCCGGAGAACGCGGCCGTAATCCGCGGGTTCGTGGGGTTGGGGGAGATGGAGGACCGGGTCGGGTCGGGCGCGGGTTCCGGGTTGGCGGCCCCGCCCGACCCGATAGCAACTGCGGGCTGGGTTGGACTTCGGCCCACTGGGCTGGGCCGGAAAAATAAAAAATAAAAAATAATAATAACAATAATAATAATAATAATAATTAATAATTAATTAATAATTATTTAAATAGTTTAATTAGTTTTTGGGTATTTAAAAATAGGTCTGAGGCCCAATAAAATCCAGAAAAATTATCCTAAGTCCGATTTTCTATTTTACACCATAAAATCATATTTTCATTACAATTTAATATTAGTTATTAGCAATTAAAAAATTATAAAATCACCACAGGACCTATGTAAATTCCTAAAAATTGCAAAAAATTTCCAAACATTGATTTTAAATAACTGAAAAATTTTAGGGTGATTACACAACTATTGGGGTGAGGCACTTTACACAACTGCTTATGTTATTAATTTATCTTCTAGTGCTCATTTGCAGGCTGATGTGTCTGACAAAGTATGGTACGACAAAGATTCGTCATACAATCACCTGCGAGTGTTTGGTTGAAAGGCCTTCATGCATGTACCGAATGACGAGAGATCCAAACTTGAGCCAAAAATGAGGCGGTGTGTCTTTGTCGGCTACAGTCAGAATGAGTTTGTCTATAGACTCTACGACCTAGTAGGAAGAAAGCTGTATAGAAGCAGGGACATGGTATTTGTCGAGGACCAGACCATGACCAACAATCATGATTCTGAGATATTTTCTGAGGCTGAGAAATTGCCTGAGTTAGAGTCATTTCGCTTCGAGAAGTTTTCTGAGGACATCGCAGAGGATCAAGTTATAAGGGAGTTAGTACATGGAGTTTCTTCCAACCTTGATCATCAGCCTGCTGATGGTGGTCAGGGTGACACTCAGGAGGATGAGCATACCGAGGAGGCAGTTCCTGAAGGGGAGGAGGCTATTGATATACAGCCTGTCACGCCCCGATCTCCCACAGGAATCGGCCTCGCTAGGCACGAATCACCCCGCCAACACTTCTGCGGGACGATCTTTCCCATCTGGATGTGATGCCGCACGAGCACAAGCTGCGCCCGTTCAAGGCTATGATCCAAACATGCGATAAAATATCTAAGCCACAGAGTCGCACAGATAGTCCGAATACAGTAGAATAAGAAACGAACAAGCAATTTGTAACAAGTTCACAGAGTCGTCAATAACGGAAGAAATGAATAACACAAGTATAGAAGTAAAAAAAGTACTTTATTGATATTCACAAGTATTACAGGCGACGCTAGGCCGAGATTACAAGTCACTCAAGTCCCTCTCTCAAAACAATAGAAGCCCGCCAAGTGGCTACATTTGCGGAATGAAACCGTAGAAGCATGAAAAATATGCAGCCATACGAACGACGTCCATGCACCCCTAAATAAAATGCAACAGATAATGGACCGCATGGACACCATACGGCCCAGAAAAGGGACACCCATGAGGCCCAAACAAGCATCCTGACAACTGGCCTTAGGTCGACCTGACATGACGTCCTGACAACAAAGATGGCGCCTGACACAGAATCCTGATAAAAAAGATTTTTTTGATCGCCTCGAAGGACGAGAACACACTAAGAGGCATAAGTCCCAAGGATGAGGCAGAGCCAAGTGGACAACATGACAAAAAGATCCCATACGGCTCTAGCCCATGCGTCACAGACTCTAACCCATGCATCCCAGACTCCATGCGTTCTATGCGTCTCTGGCCCATGCGTACCAGACTCCATGCGTTCCATGCGTCTCTAGTCCAATGCATCCCAGACTCCATGCGTTCCATGCATCTCTGGTCCAATGTATCCCAAACTCCATGCGGTCCATGCGTCTCTGCCCCAATGCGTTCCAACGAACAAGATCCTTCTATTACAACTAAAGAGATCTTCGTGCAGTTGATGCGGGTTATGCGTCCAAACGAACAAGTCACGCATACATTGGGCTAAAATGACCCCGAGATCTCATCAACAGTAAATCCTAACCAATCTCACATGGCAGCTTTACCGTAATATGCAGCCACAGTTGCAACCGCATTCTATTGAGAGAGCCCTATGCGATCATCAAACAGGGGCGCATGTAGCATCCATAGCATGCGGCCACAGAACAACTATAAATAACAGGGTACTACTCCCATGCAAATGGGGGACTAACTATCTGCAAATCAACACTCAAGGGAGAGAGAAGAGCTGCTGCATTGGATCATCCACGGAGTAAAGAGAGTTACTACACTCCTAACCCTCCATCGTCACCCCCAAAGAAAAATTTGTACTTAGATTGTCTTCTAGGACTCTTCTTTGTACTCTCTTAGTTTGTTAATCAAATTCAGTTCTCCCAGTTCTTGTTTCAATTTAAATGGCAAACACGGTGGTGACTCTGCTGGGGACATCCTTCTCCTCTATTGAGAAGTCGGTGACGCAGTCCGATGCGGCCAAGCTCGGCTCGATACAAAAGATGCTGGTGGTCCACTTCGACCAGCAAGTGTTCGAAGACATGCTCTCCGGGGACAGCACAGGTCCTTTTTTGAGGCAAGCAATGCCCAAGAAGACCCGCAGGATGTGCATAGCAAAGGCCTCTACGTCTCACCCAACTGCGGAGCATGCGCTCCGCGTCTCTCTCCCAGCCGCAGGGATCACACATCATTCGGCCACTGTCTATGCGACAGCCTCTTCCAACCAAAAGGGTGCTTACCACTCGAAGACCCGAAGAACGTGGGTGGCCAAGGCTACTGTACCCCACCCAGCTGCAGAGCAGACGCATCAAGCCTTTCACTCTGTTGCCAATGACGGTCGTCGGACAAATACCCAGAACGTCCAGTCTATGCGGCATCCAGGGTTGACGCAAAAACTGTTCAACAACCAGACTCTGGCAGAGGAAAATACTATGATGCCAGACATTCTAGGGCTGAGCCAGCGTCTAGGCGGCCAAGAAGGAGGCCACATAAGACTGTCTATGCGGCATCAACTCATAGCCGCAGACAGAAGGCCGCATGCGGCCCCAATAGCAACAGAACCTCTATTTTCGACTGTATCTTATGCGGCACAGATCCTATGTGACCCACTGAGAATGGTGAAAATCCAAAGCTGGACTCTTCATACTACGCACCTACGGTAGCTAAACTGAAGAAGTCCAGGGCATTACGAGATCGTCAAGCTTAAGCAACTGCTCATATGATCGACCACTAACAAGCATCACTAATTATTATGCAAGCCTCTGACGGATAATTGTACAAGACTGACTCATGCATCCAGCCCAAAGGGGCCAATGGACAGGGCCAATCTCAAAAGTCTTCCACCGGCACCTGGGGGTAATTTCGTATACGAACCCCAGGCTAGGGAGCAAATACAACACCTGTGCATCCGTGTGCCCAGGATACCCGGACTCACAAAAGGGATGCAAAAGTAAAATATCCTACACATGATTTGCGTGACGTGGTTACACACAAGCGCAAAGCAAGGAAAATAACTATGGTATGCGACGTGCCCTATCCGAGGCATAGCTGTGCCAAAATTATTATCAACTGCTGCTGCAATGAAGCAGTAGTACTCAAATACATGCAGTCAGCCTTCCAGCGACTAAATCGAAAAGCACCTACACGGCAACAACCCGGAGAATAGGTGCAAGTATCAGAGGAGGAGGAGTTTTCCTTTGCCTAATACTACTCAACTGGAAAGTTTCCCGCCACCAAGGGAAGAAAGAAGTCAAATACCTCCAGTCCGACGCTATCTACCACGACATCGCGAAGGCGATTACCCGGAGGGCTGACGACGGTACCTGCGGAAGGCTTCTTCCAAGGCACCTGCTCAAGGAAGAAGCTGTCAGCCCCTGGGGGTTAGTTCTTCCTCAAAACCCCTAGGGGTGGCCCAAGCTGGGGGTAGTATCACCCTGGACGTACACAATAATCCACTATTCCGAGGAGACAACGATTCTCAAGGAACGGACTCCGAGATCCCGGAGGGTATATACTCCCACCAAGATGATACAATCTTCTACACTGGGGGTAGTATCCCCTCCGAATCCGAGGAAGACACAATGTCTTTCGCCCTCCTTGAAGACTACTCACTACAAAGGTATGAGACAGGGAGCACGGCATCCACTGCTCCCTCTATTTCTTCCCGTGTGAGGATGGTATACATGGCTGGAGACGACTATGAAGGCCCCAATGACCGGTAGTGCCTCGAGATGCTCGAAGCCATGATGCATATAATTAGTGCATCAATGCAAGCTTTGAGCAAGACAATGCTGAAAATCAAGGCAAACATGGCCTCCCAGCCGGCAATGGCCTCTGGGCAAGCAAACCTGGACCCCGGGACCAACGGGAATTCAAATACGACCGCTCCATCCGTGGGCGGTGATCCTCTCCTACTTGGATCGTTAGCGCCTTCGGCAGGAGGTGAAGCTAAGAAAGCAATGAGGGAGGTCCAAGAACTTAGGGCTCGCCTAGACTCCATGAGCAATCGGGACTCACTTCGTGATCTCGGGGTGCGATAACCATACCCGATAGAGTGTAGGGATGTATCTGCCCAAGTACAAGTCCTTCAACATAAACACGTTTGGAGGGAAATCCTTTCCTCGCCACTTCATGAGCTATTTCGAGATCGCCACGGGACACTTACCCGCAGCGACGCTATCCTTACCAGGCTCTTCATTGGGTCATTGGCAGGGGTAGCTTTCGATTGGTTCTGCAGTCTCGAAGATAACTGTATCTCATTATTTGATGACCTCAAGCATCTTTTTCTTAACAGATTCTATGGGACAGGAAATGATATGACGATGACTTCTCTGATGGACGTCGTCGAGGGTGAGAAGGAACTAACGCAAAACTACATCGAGCGGTTCTGACAGGTCGCGCTAAGATTGTCTCCTGGCAATCCAGAGGCCATACTAATAGAGATGTGCCAGAAGAACATGCTCCCGGCTGTCAGCCTGTGGATGGGCGAGAGCCAGTTCAAAGATTAGACAATGTTCATTGTAAGTGCTGTCAACGCTGAGAAGAGGCTCAAGGATGCTCGGCACTTTGGGAACCATATCCCTACTATTGAGGAAAAAGAAAAGCGTCCAGTAACAACAACAACAACAACAACAACAACAACAAAAATAATGGCAGTAATAATAGCCGAGACAGAAAGGAAAAATTGGCTATGGTCGCTACCTTGACCAAGAAGTCCGAGCAAAAGCCAGCAGGGCCTCCAAAATTAAATGAGACTTACTCTTTCGAAGATGCTGATGTCAAACTCATCTTCTATATGATGATGCAGGAAGGCAAAATCCGGCTCTCCGACGTCAGACGTCAGCCTGAGAAGGCAAAGATTGCAAACCCAAAGTATTATCACTTCCACCGCTACGTCCATCACCCGACGCATGAGTGCTATACCCTGAAGCGGTACATCCAACTTTTAATAAATACCAAAGATCTTTTCTTGGACTTTGATGACGTGACGGTCGCCGCCAACATGGTGTCTCTCCAATTTGGCAACTTTTCACTAACGGAAGCCCAAGACGGAGTAGTCCATGTCCCTAAGGTGACTATGGAAGTTGTCAACCTTCCATCATCTCGAGATCAGACGGCCGGGCTAATACCTCTTACCACACCACGCGGGGAGGTTATGTGGGTCCATCCCGACCATATGCCAGACTTGATGCAGCCGGCAACATCCTCCATCGCCAAGCTAAAAGGAAGAAAAACTATGACCTATTACACAGTTTTCTCCTCGGCTGAAGAGCTGGCAGCAGGTGCAACAAGATCAGGCGCAATATACCAACCGATGCACGGCGATATACCCCCGGTTGTCGTGCCTACCTTCATTGGTCTCGGGCCATCTCAGCCCCCACCGGTGGAAAGGTCTAAACAGAAGAAGACGCGCTTCGATAAACCATTCCGCAGGGATGCACCACAAGGGCTGGAAATATTGGCCCATCCAGTCTCAGTCAACTTGATTTTGATAGTTAACTAAACCATGCATTGATATGTCGCATCTGAAGCCTCAACACTGCTATTGCATGTCGTTTGTATTACGTCTATTCAAATATAATTTTTTATTTATTTGAGTCTAGGACTGATGTACGCTGAGTCATACTGGCAAAACCAAGAACCTATAAACCAGATACCTAGTCCACTCAAATAAACCAAAGAACCTATCTACCAAATTAAGCCACATTCATTTACAAAGTCTACCATATTAGGAGATCGAACTCGGGCCAAACTCATGCCGAACTCGGACCGAACTCATTTACCCTTTTGGTATAAAATCAACCAGTTCAATTAAGCTCCTAATTTCTTGGCCCAACAGTTGAAAATGTGAATTAAACTCTGACCAAATTCTGAGGGAATTCGGTTTGTCTACAACCTATAAATAGGATTAGAATTCTCATTCTTACTCACTCAACCAACTCAACTATTCTTAAGTCTTCTATCATATTGTGAGAAAACCTCTAAGCCTTAACTTTTCCATCCCAAAGAGAAACTCCCTAGCCTTCCTAGTGCCAAGTGCAATCTCGGTCTAGAAGTCTTCTGAGTTGTAAAGAGTTTTGTTCAGTCAGTTACTCTCTCTCTCTAAAGTTGTGAAGTTGCGAGACTTTGGATAAAAAATTATGGTGTAAAGAAGTGGCAAGCCTTCGGATCAAATCTTGTGATTCACTATTAGTGATTATAGTGGAGAAACTCCGAGCTTGAGTTCTCGGGACTGGACTAGTCCTCTCAGAGGGAAACCAGTATACATCTTGGTGTTTGCGTTTACTTTCTCTTTCTACTTTACTGCTTTACTTTACTATCTTTATATACACTGTTAGTTAGCAACTACCTTCATTCTGATAATCTTAAATTAGGTAGATTATTCTGCTGCACTCTATTCACCCCCTCTAGAGTTGCTTCACGATCCTTCAATTGGTATCAGAGCAGGTGCTCTTTATATAGGAACTATTGCTCATACCAATTTCTTCTTCAATTGGTATCAGAGCTTGTTCTCTTGATATTTGGCTTAACATCCTAAGATATTTATGGCAACTGTTAGATCTATCCACACCAACAATGGTGAAGGCCAGTCTACAAATAGGCCACCCTTATTTGACGGTACTAACTACACATACTGGAAGACACGTATGAGCTTCTACCTAAAGTCACTTGATTTTGACCTTTGGGATGTAGTAGTAGAAGGATACAAGAAGCCACCTAGAATATTTATAAATGGTAACCTTGTAGAGAAGCCTCATGATAAGTATACAGATACCGAAAAGATACAAGCTAGTCTTGATGCTAAAGCTATTAACGCTCTATTTTCTGCTGTAGACAAAATTGAATTTAACAAGGTCTCCACTTGCGGAATTTCGCACGAAGTATGAAATCTTCTTGAGGTCACTCATGAAGGAACCTCCCAAGTGAAAGAATAAAAAATAAGTCGTCTAACACAAGAGTATGAAGCATTAAAGATGAAGCAAAATGAGACGATCACTCAAATGTTTATGAGATTCCTAGACATCATCAATCCTCTATTATCACATAGCAAGGAGTACAACAATCACAAAAAGATTCACAAGTTACTCAGGGGACTCACCAGGAATTGGAATCCCAAGGCCACTACAATCATAGAAGGGAATGATCTTACCACAATGACCCTCGAGATGCTCATGGGCAAGCTGATGACTCACGAGCTGGATCTCAAGGAATTTAAAGAATCCACTCCTAAAGAGAAGACGATTGCTCTTAAGGCTCATCATAGAAAGGGCATCAACTACAACTCCGACGATAATGAGTCTCAAGATTAGGAAGTTGCCTTGACTACAAGAAACTTCAAAAAATTTCTAAAGATTGAGAAATCAAAGAAGAAGGAGCCAACTGACAACAGTGATGAAGAGCCTATATGCTACAAATATAAGAAGACATGGCATATAATGAAAGACTGTCCATCCCTAAGAAAAGAAAATTGCCACAACTACCCATCAAGAAGAACATCATCACAAAAATATACAATCACTAGTATTTGGCACAAAATGAAGCTAGTGAATCCAAATAAGAGAATCCTCGAGAAGCAGCAAACCGATGCTTTATGGCATTAGCTGACCAGGTAACTGATAATGACTATTTTGATGATTTTACTTTTGATGAACAAGATAATGCTTTTAGTGATCTGCTTGATAATTTTATGAAACTTAGAAATAAGTACAAGCATGCTAAGAAAGATGTTCAAGATTGTCAAACTGAAATAGAGAGACTAACATCTCTACTAAGTGAAGTAAAGGATACCTCAAACGATTCAGACAAAAATTCTAGAATTAAGCTTAACCTCTACGAGGCACTTGGTAGTCTTGACAAGGGCTCTCAGGAGAACGCTAAACTTAAGGAAGAACTCGAATCTGAAAAGAAGAAGTATTCCATTATTGTACGTAGAATAGATGCTCTGACTGCTAAATATGATAAAGTATATGCTACCTCTAAAAATTTAGAGATTAGATTGGGTAAACAGGTCGAACAAATCTCCATCCAACCTAACACGAGACATGTAGCAAGACAAAAGAATACTCACAACTATGCTCATACTTACATGCATAACAGTTTATGCAATCATCATACACAAAGAAATGTCAAACACAATTATGCATTCTATTATAGATATCCACGAAGACCACAAAGAAATGCCAAACACAATCTTGCTTTCTATCCACATAGACCACAAGGAACTGCTTTATACAATCATATCTATCATGCTGCACCAAGCATCAATCACACAGCTATATGTTACTACTGTGGTAAGAAAGGACATATATCTAGATTATGTAGAACAAGGAAATTAGTAGATATTAATATTTATGCATGGGTACCAAAAACTAACATAACAGGACCCTCAAGGAAATGGGTACCAAGTAAATCTATAACTCATTTTGTTGGTGGACCAACCCTCTCATGCTAGAATCAAGTGGATTCTCGATAGTGGTTGCTCACGACATATGACTGGTGATGCTAACCTATTTGCAATGCTATCGATGAAGAAAGAATGTTATGTCTCCTTCGGCAATAACCTCAGAGGATACATTATTGGTAATGATAATATATGTGTTCGTCTGATAACAAAATTAAAATACAACATACTCAGCATCAGTCATCTAGCTGACCATGGTTATGGTATTAACTTCGTTATAAACAAATATTATATTTATGAAAGATCCACTGGTAAGGTTATCTTTGAAGGGATCAGGAAAGACAATATATATATTTATATCTTGCAAAAGACACTGACAATGCAGGCAAATGTCTATACGTTAACAAAAATGATAGCTGGCTATGGCATATGCGTCTAGGACACGCAAATATGGATACTATTGCAAGACTATCTACAAAGAAACTCGTAAGAGGCTTACCAGAGATTACTTTCAAGAAAGATATGGTATGTACTGACTATGAAAAGAATAAAGCTACTAAATCTTCTTTTAAATCAATCAACTCTGTAAGTACCACTAGACCTTTCAAACTCTTACATATGGACTTTATTTGGACCCAGTAGAGTCGCCAGTCTTGACGGTAAGCTTTATGCTTATGTTATTGTTGATGATTTTTCTAGATACACATGTGTTTATTTTCTTGCAAACAAAAATAAAGCATTTTCTGAATTTGTCACTTTTTGCAAAAAGGTTCAAAACGAAAAAGGTTTCATGATTACTCGTATCTGAAGTGATCATGGAGGCAAATTAAAAATAGTGATTTTAAAAGATTTTGCAATAAAAATAGTTTTTCTCATGAATTTTTTTGTCCTAGAACTCCACAAAAAAATGGTGTTGTTGAGCGGAATAATAGAACTCTCGACGATATGTCTAGAGTCATGTTAAATCAGTATAACCTTTCGAAATACTTTTGGGTTGAAGCTGTAAGTACTTCATGCCATATTTTGAATATGGTGCTTATTCGACCTATATCGAAGAAAACCCCTATGAACTTTGGTTTGATAAAATCTCCATAATTAGTTACTTTAAAGTTTTTTTGTTGCAAATATTTTATTCTTAATACTAAAGATAATCTAGGAAAATTTGACTCCAAGGCCGATGAAGGTATTTTTCTAGGTTATGCCGCCAAAAATAAAGGATTCAGAGTATTCAACAAAACCTCATTGACTGTTAAAGAATCAATCAATGTTACATTTGATGAACATAACACTTGAGTACTAAACGAAAGCGACGATGAAGGTATTCAACCCGCAACCAACAAGACATCAAAAGATACAAACAGTACAAGTCATCCGAAAAGTCTGCCAAAGAGACTAAAGTTCTCTACAGATCATCCTGAGGACTTGGTAATAGGTGATGTATCGAAAGGTGTAAGTACATATTCCTCAAATAGCGATATCATTTCAAATGTTACTTTTATTTCTCAAATAGAACCTAAAAATGCTGATGAAGCTTTTGCTGATAAATTTTGAATTTCTGCTATGCAAGAGGAACTCAACCAATTTGAATACAATCAAGTTTGGAAACATGTTCCTAAACCTAATGATTATCTGATTATTAGTACTAAATGAGTTTTCCAAAATAAATTAAATGAGGATGGTTCAGTTACACGTAACAAAGCACGTCTCGTAGCTCAAGGATACAACCAAGAGGAAGGTATCGACTATGATGAGACTTATGCTCCTATTGCTAGACTTGAATCTATTCGAATTCTTTGCGCTTTTGCTAGTTTTCATAACTTCAAACTTTTTCAAATTGATGTTAAAAGTGCTTTTCTAAATGGTGTTATTAAAGAAAATATTTTCGTTAAACAATCCCCTGGTTTTGAATATTTCAAACACCCTGACCACGTATTCAAGTTACGAAAGGCTCTATACGGACTCAAACAAGCCCCTCGTGCTTGGTATGAATGTCTTAGCTTCTTTCTACTTGGACACGATTTTTCTAAAGAAAAAATTGATACTACCATTTTTATAAAAACTTCTGCTGATTCTTTGTTATTAGTGCAAATATATATTGATGATATCATATTTGAATCTACTAATGAGATGCTATGTAACGAGTTTGCTAAGTGTATGCAGAGTAAATTTTAGATGAGCATGATGGGAGAACTGAATTTCTTCCTAGGATTAAAAATCAAGCAAGATTCACAAGAAACTTTTATCCATCAGGGTAAGTACACGAAGGATTTTCTCAAAAAGTTTGACATGGACAATGCAAAGACTATCGAAACTCCAATGGCAACATCCACTAAGCTTGACCTTGATGAAAGCAGTAAACCAATAGACATACGTAAGTATCTAGGTATGATTGGTAGTTTGTTATATCTAACTGCTAGTCGCCCAGATATTATGTTTGTTATATGTCTTTGTGCTAGATATCAGGCTCATCCTAAGGAATCACATTTGTGCGCAGTTAAGCGTATCCTCAGATACCTTAAAGGGACTTTGATGATAGGTTTATGGTATCCTAAAACCACGTCCTTTGACCTTGCTGGTTACTCGGATGCTGATTTTGCTGAATGCAAAGTCAGTCGAAAAAGCACCAGCGACATGTGTCATTTCCTAGGAAAGTCTCTAGTCTCCTGATTTAGTAAGAAATAAAATTATGTTGCATTATCAACAACCGAGGAAGAGTATATCGCCGTGGGACATTGTTGTGCTCAAATTTTGTGGATGAAGCAAACCCTAGAAGACTTCAATCTGCACTATAATAATATTCCTATTTGTTGTGATAACACTAGCACCATTAATCTTACCAAAAATCCAGTATGCCATTCACGTACTAAGCACATAGAAATTCGTCATCATTTTTAAGGGATCATCAATCACATGGAGATATTTGTTTAGAGTATGTTGACACGAAACATCAACTAGCAAACATCTTTACTAAATATTTAGCTGAAGATCGATTCAACTTTATCCATTGAGAATTAGGTCTTTTAGATTCTGATAAAATATAAGAATCATAAGATTCTTCACACATTTTTTGTCACATTTTTCAAAGTTTTGAAAATTTTGGACACATGCCGAAAGGGCCCTTCTGTCAACAAGGTGTAAATAACCTTAAGCGACACGGTATTTAAGTGTCTTCGGACCACCGCTAGCTGGGATTCGGTCCCTACAGCTACTCTGAGATAATTTAAACTCTTAGAAAAATATAAGATTTAAGTTCAGTACTTATTATTCTGTATTTATATCAAGTCAAAAAAGGCATAATATCGATTAAAGTTACATTGAGATTTTAGAAATAAATGCCAACAGAATTCTGATCGAACTCGGGTCGAGCTCGGATCAAACTCGATTAGTTTAATTCCAGAATATGATATGTCATTTAATTTTCTTCCTAATTTGGATTTTTGCTACTCTATATATTGATCATTTTGTTGCTCATAGATTCAGACCAACAAAAATTCTTCCTCCTCCATTAATAACCTTAGTATTTCCTCCTACTTCCTCTCCCAATGGCCCCTAAAATGAAACAAGATTCCTTTTTCGACTCTCTTTTCTGTCCCATTATGCCAAACATAGGAGAATTCGACGATTTTACTTTTCGAAGCCTCAAAATTTCAAATGATTGGTTTAATAATTTCTCCAAACGACACATCTGTTTTGGCCATCCTATTGATTTTACTTCTCAACACAAAGACTATCTGCCTACTTTTCAGAAACTTTAACTTGAATAATTTGTTCCAACCCGTACCAACATTTACACCAATGCTATTCAAATATTCTATTGTAACTTAACATATGGATATAACACTATTTTATCTAGAGTTTATGGCATTCCAATTGAATTCGATGCAAATGACTTGGGTGAAATCTTCCGCATTCCCGCTGATGGACAACCCTTAGTCAACATCATGCAAGTTCAATTTAATCATAACCTAACCCTAGATTCTTTCAAGAATATCCTTTGTCACCCTCTTAAATGTCCACCTGGTAAATTTTATGCTAGATATTTGAATGGCCACTTCTTTGAAATGCATCGTATTATCTTTTCAACTTTTCTACCTAAGAAGACTTACTTTGATGAGGTCTCTTATATAGAAATGTCAGCTTTATATCACTTGTATTTCGACATTAACTTCAATGTTCCAAAGACCATCTTATCTCAAATGGCTCAATGTTGCAAGAAAGGGCGTCCGCTACTATGCGCCATGTACTTGCCAACCATTTTCAACTATTTCGATATTCCTTTGGATACTTGTCCAAATCTTAAGGAACCTTTATACCTCAATCGAATTCGGAGAATTGAGCCAACTATGTTTTTACCGTACAACTCATCATCAAATTCCAACACTCATCCTGTTAATTATGTCCCTCCTGTTGATGAACAACCGCAAACCTTAGAGTCTATTTTTAATCTGTTGCGTGATCGCTTCCACAAGAAGATATACGCAATCGTGCTACTGATCATCGCCAAACTCTTCAGACTCAGGCTCTTGGCAACACTTTGATAGACATTCAGTACACCCTATCGAAGCACCCAGCCGGACCTTTTTCGATTCTCCGGAATCCAAATCAACAAGGATTTCGTATTGATCACCCTTATATTCAGCGACACTTGGATCCAGCTGATGCCTTCTTTGATCCAAACAGAATACTTGAACCAGATGATGAAGATAATGAAAATGACAACTAATTACTTAATTGATTTGAATGTTAAATAATTTACTTTAAGATATTCTACTATAATATTTTTATTACACATCAATTTTGTATGTTTTCTTTCAAATGAATAAAAGTTTATTGCAAAATTTTCTTTTGTCATTATATAATATCCTGTATACTCTTTACTCTTTTATTTTTCTTGTCATCTCACTGATTTCGGGGGAGCATGCCATTTCGATCAAATAACAACGGGGGAGAAAGAATACATGATACTAGCAGACAAGACGATACTTGACAGACGTTGTCTTCAGCATATCAACTGCTCCACAGTTACGGAGGAGCCTTGCATATCAAAGACTTGCAGTATCATTCATAGTTTATCAATTATCAAAATGGGAGATATTGTTGGCCCATCCAGTCTCAGTCAACTTGATTTTGATAGTTAACTAAACTATACTTTGATATGTCGCATTTGAAGCCTCAATACTGCTATTGCATGTCGTCTGTATTGCGTCTATTCAAATGTAATCTTTCATTTATTTGAGTCTAGTACTGATGTACGTTGAGTTGCATTGGCAAAATCAAGAACCTATAAACCAGATACTTATTCCATTCAAATAAACCAAAGAACCTATGCACCAAATCAGGCCACATTCATTTACAAATTCTACTATACTAGGAGACCGAACTCGTGCCAAACTCGTGCTGAACTCGGACCAAACTCGGTTACCCTTTTGGTATAAAATCAACCAGTTCAATAAGTTCCTGATTTCTTGGCCCAACGGTTGGAAATTTAAATTAAACCTGACCGAATTCTGACCGAATTCTGTTTGCCTACAACCTATAAATAGGATTGGAATTCTCATTCTTACTCACTCAACCAACTCAATTATTCTTAAGTCTTCTATCCTATTATGAGCAAACCTCTAAGCCTTAACTTTTTTATCCTAAAGACCAACTCCCTAGCCTTCTTAGTGTCAAGTGCGATCTCGGTCTAGAAGTCTTCTAAGTTGTAAAGAGCTTTGTTCAATCAGTTACTCTCTCTCTCTCTCTCTAAAGCTGTGAAGTTGCGAGACTTCAGATCAAAACTCGTGGTGTAAAGAAGTGGCAAGCCTTCGGATCAAAGCTTATGATTTACTATTGGTAATTATAGTGGAGAAACTCTGAGCTTGAGTTCTCGGGACTGGACTAGTCATCTCAGAGGGAAACCAGTATACATCTTGGTGTTTGCGTTTGTTTTCTCTCTCTACTTTACTGCTTTACTTTACTGTCTTTATATACACTAATAGTTAGTAACTGCCTTCATTCTGATAATCTTAAACTGGATAGATTATTCTGCTTCACTCTATTCTACCCCCTCTAGAGTTGCCTCATGATCCTTCAGGAAATGCCCTATAATTTTGATATCTTAGCACAATTAACCCACACTCCGACAAAATTGTCACTATTTGAGCTTTTACAGCTCTTTAAAGATACTTAGTCTGTCCTGAGTGAGGCACTGCAGAATGTCGATGTCTACCTAGCATAAGTCAAGCCACCAACCAAAGATCCTGCTGCCTGTCCATATTGCAACAATGCCATGGATGCGATACCCAATATCACCTTCTCGAAATAGGACATGTTGCTCAAGAATAATAGGCACGATTGGCCCCTGTACTAAACAGGATATATTGGCAATATCAAGGTGGACCGAATGCATATTGACCCAGGATCGTCGATCAGCATCATCCTGAGAAGTTTGTTTCAGACCCTGGGGATACCGATGCATCATCTGACGGCCACCAATACCGCCATCAATGGCTTCAACAAGGGGAGGAGCTACCCTTTGGGTAAAATTTGCTTAAAATGCCAGATTAGCGACTTAAAAATAAAAGTCACATGCTACATCATAGAGGTAGATACGTCCTACAATGTCTTGTTGTGGCATTCGTGGATACATGAACACAGGATCGTGCCATCCACCCTCTACTAGTACCTAAAACATGTAGACGAACACGATTTTGCCAAAACAAAGTTCGCTGATGTCGATCCGTTTAAGGGTATCGAGATTTACTACTCTGACTCGATCCTCTATAAGAAATTTTCTCTAAGATGAAGGTGGCAACGAGGCTGACGATGAAGCCGATGCCACAATAGCACCCGAGGAACCTATGGAATCCACATCAAGGTTCGCACTCCCGATGCGGCCGCACCCCTCATCGTCAAATCACGCGGGAAGGCACCTGAATCCCCGGTACCTTCATTATCGCCAGAACCAATGGTCGCTGCCTTCGCTCGCCGAATCGACCACCAAAAGGAGATTCTGCCCTATCTATGCCTTCCGAACCTATGGTCGTTCTCCTTCACATGTCGAGTCGACCACCAAAGGAAGGCCCGACCGCGGCTACAACTTTCGAACTTTTGGTGGTAAAATTACACAGGAAACCACCAAAGCCTTCGCTTGCATTGGGGGTAGCCAAGGGGCAGGATGAGCTGGAGTAATATATATCCGCCAATGTCAATATCCCTTCCCCTGATGATGTAATCCCGTCGGAAGAGATATCTTATTTTCTCAATAAAGGACTATCTTTGAACTACTCGGAGCGTATGCATATAAGTACACTCTACTTTCTGGAGCACGATCTCGGCCTTCATCTGCACACACAAGTGACCACTGCCTGCATCGGCTTCGCTCTAGTCATGATTCTTATTTCTTAGTCCTAACTAGAAAGAAGGAAGATAAGATCATCATCTTCAGCAGAGTGGAATGCCCCCGATCCTTCATCTCAAAGGAAGTAGAACCAGAATTCGAGTTAGGCAAAATACCATTCTACCGGTATAGCTCGCAAGCCCTACAACTTATCCAAAAGATAGGATACAACCTGGTGGTCACTGAAGGATTAAACTACGGCAAAGGTCGAAGGTCATCTTTACAACTTTCTTCCCCTGCGGGCAAGTCTGATGATTACTATCATAAGACTAAGCATGGCTTAAGATATGTAACGCTCCTACAACCCCCGAGGGATCAGATAAAAAAGAGGAAGAGCGCTCACATTCCTCAGAATCGTCAGCCTGTGACTTCGATGTCAGCGTCGGAGACGTGCTCAAACAAACACTGTCCTCCAACATGGTGTCTGCTGTCATGACCTGCACTCAAAAAATCGGGCATGAGTCGTGGGTGTCATGCCCTAATCTCCCACAAGCTCGATAGTCCCCGCTGAACGTGAATCACCACGTTTACAGCTCTCCCGCAGGACCATCGTTCTCATCGGGACGTGATGCCGTACGAGCCTGGAGTTGCGCTCGTACAAGGCGATGTTGTCAAACACCAAATGTTATCATTGAAACAACCAAGTTGCAGCGGAAGTCAAGTATTGTGTACCAAGCACACAATCAGAGTAATACGCAGCGAAGCTCACGATAGGGTCAAATGAAATGCCTCATCGAAGACAAGGCCACGAAGGCGATGCCACGAAGGCGATAAAATACTCTTGCTCTTTTCTCTAGCCCACAAAGGTACTTACAGTTCATACATCATGTCTCGTATATCCAAGCAGCGCCACTACGCCTGGGTACTTGAAATATTGCCCACAAACGTGGGTCAGTACACAACCGTATTGGTGAGCGGGGTAACTCACTCGCCTAAGCCGACACTAAGTAAAATAGTAAATGCAAACAGTTATATGATGATCTTTCTAGTTGAATCCTAGATTCATTTTATGGCATATGGATGACATGTTAAGGAAAGCTGTAAAGCAGTTTAAGCATGCAAGCATTCAACTCAAACCAAACGACAAGCACATATATAAGCAACCCGAAGGATTCTAGCATGCAAACCATCATGCTCAAACCCAAGCAACGCGACTGTCATATCGAACCATCAACCAAGCCTCAATATCCATCCTCAACCAACACTTACAATCCAATCTCAAAGTGCACACTCTTGCCGAGGCAAGGTTGCCGTGCCTACACGAAGCCAAACCAACAAAAGAAAAGCAAGCCAACTTATACTATATGAAGTCACTGGCTAAAAGCCATAAAGGACATTGATCAGACCAAGATCAATAGGGCAATCCTACCCGATCCAGGGTTGGGCAGCTACTCCCGCCTGGTGGTATCGGACTACCAGCACTGCGCCCAATCGCACGATGCCCATTGTTTCCTCCATGGTAGAACGGTCCCGGTGCCCCGGTGCCTCATCCCGTTCCAGGAAACCAAACCCTGTGCCACACAGGTTGTCCGTGACAATGCAGACACAGTAGGTATGACGAGAGGATCGAAACATTCTCGCCCCACCAAGCGATCCTAGACTCGTTCCATGAATTATTCAACCAAAATATCCATAACCATTCTTCCAACATATAGCCCAAGGCACCATTCACAAGTTATTCCTATAGGCACAATGTCTCTTCTCAACACAGTGTTTCCAATGGTGCAACACCCTTCTCAAACTATCCCATGGCACAATGCCCCAAAAGAGGCATAATGCCCGCGCCGATGCAGTTGTTAGGTTTCGAACCACAACTGCTCACTTTGCAAGACAAAGCGACCAAGTGATACTCGTACACGGATGTACGCTCGCTCGCCCGAATTCCCGATATTTCCATTGCCTCAAAGTATCATTCCAACATATATAATTTCAACCGTTTCAAAGAAAATCCCAAGTATCCAACCGACTGCCTCAAATGTAATAATCCAACTCTAGCTCCAACTATCCAACGCGTAAATCAAATCAAGCCATAATCCTACCAAGCAAACAACGTACACTCTATGCACGCCTCAGTGTAGTGGTTCCCAATATTTCAGCCCAAGTGTTCAAGCCTTTTTACGTGTTTTCCATATTATTAGGCATGAAGGAGTAGAGGAGAAGGGAAAGAGCCCACTCACAATGTTTGATCCCGTTAAGCATCATGTCCTGCCGATACGGCCAATCCCTTGAACCCGTGGTCCGATGCAAGCGCGATCTACTCAACTGGTATGACCGTGCGAGCAGGCCGTGCTCTCCAAATCATCCGACCGATCGGACTAAGGAAGATGGCATTATCATTCTAACTCAGCTATCTTAGTATTGCTCTGAACGAACACTTGATTTCCATCGAACCCGCTAGCCATCTGCACATAAAACAACTCAATCAATACTTATTCCCAAAATTCAACAAATTAAATGTAACCAGCATTTGTTTCATTCAATCCAACTCAGTGTAACGCACCATGCGGTTGCGGGCGTTACATAATATACCACTTAGAATCAGGTTCGTCCACGAACCGTGCTTGTACTCATTCCTATCACATGTCGCTATCCAATTCCATGGATCTGCTCTATGCAACTCACATTATCCTGATCCAGACTCAGCATCTCGCTCTGCTGAACGCTCGTACATATTCCATATTCCCACATCCTCCTTGCATCTCAATACGAATTCTTCGTATCGCTTAGTTTTGGATCGATACACATATTTAAGGCGTCCCTAAAATATATGTATTTCAGCCGAGCTTTGCGATAGCAATTTGAACAAGTTACAAGGGTATCTTTATGTTCGAGGCATCCATTTGCTTTACTCCCAATTGAACCAATCATCATTTCTATTACAACATATTCGCTTGAGCACTATTCTCAATATGATGATTTTCCACCGACTCAATCAGTTCTTGTTCCAACTCAATCCATCCAACTATTTCTGAATCCGCACTAGCAACATCTCCAAATATATCTCATGCACCGAACGATCAACTCAAATGATACTACCCCAGCTATGCGACTTACCCAAATATCAACTTTGCTTTCATCAGCTCAACCAAACACCTCTTCCTCAATCTCAATACCTCGCTGGGTGAACATCTATATTGAGGTTCGTGTGATCCACGAAGATCTCGCCACCACGCCAAAAGGATAGTGTCGCCACAATTTTAACGTGGACACACTCGCCATAATTCCTAGGTTGCGCATGGAATAGTTCTTCGTGCTGCTTCCACTGCCTCGAAGCATAGGATATCACCTTCGCCTTCTGAACGAGCACGCTTCCCAGACTAAGTTCCGAGACATCTTGTAAATCTGAGGCACATCTGTCCCTTCCAGTATTTACAAAGATTTGATTTGAACGAGCCGCCACAGTCGTCCATTCATATAAATGCTATTCCCTTCCAGAGCACGATGAGTTAGAGGCGATGCCATCTACAAAAATCTGTGACTCCAAATCTCATCAGTTGACTAGGCTACTTCCGCCATCGCTTCGATCTTCCGGCTGCATCTTCAGCTGAAGGCTATCCCAATGATCTCTCAAATCCAACTCTCAGTCAATAAGCCAAATCTCCAACACACATCTGCCCTCGACGCATTCCCAAATACGCCGCCTCAAGGGTCTTTCTATGGGTCTACCATATTCATATCCGATTCAGCGGGCAAGTCGCTAGGGTCAGCTGTCCCGAAGCTACGCTCGATAATTATAATTATCACGATGACAGTTACTATGAACCATGCTATATCTCATCTGCAAATCCAAATCAAAATCCAACCATTCCATCCGAGCGAACTTCCGAATCCGAGAACTCATGCACTACCTTTGCTGATCTGTCAACCAATGCTGCTTAACCACCTAGAGCCTTGCTATCTATCCAAGCCATAATTCGAGAACTGTGCTCGTTTGAAACCGTCTTCCATCAATCCGCCGTTACGCCCTGAATCCATCAAATTTTTCCGAACTGCCATGTTCGTCTTCTCGCACTACCACTGCAATGATTTCCGAAACTCAAGACTTGCTCCAATTGTTATCCCTTTGTCGCATTCTACAATGCACGTCCAACTTGCTCAAACCGCATAGTGATTTGCTCCGACGTTGCTCCCACGTTTAGCTATCTTCAAAAGTCTGTCCGCCATAAATTCTTGCCTTTAGTTGTTGCCTCAATCCGTCCACGTCTTCCGGAGGATCCGTCTACCATTGTTGCAATATCTTGCCCAAAATTCCACTTTGCTAAACCTGAGTCGACTTCTCGAGCAGCAATATCCAAAATTCTTCCAGTCCGTTCAAGTTCATCGCATTGTCCCTCCAAACCAAGATCGTGTTTCATTGCTCAACCAACATCTCAAATGTGTTGCCCAAAATTGTAGTCCGTGCTCGCTATCCTCCGATTTACCAATCGCTTCACTCAAGCGTCTCCCAACTGTTCATTCCGATC
Source organism: Iris macrosiphon (assembly GCA_036927795.1). Lineage (NCBI taxonomy): Eukaryota > Viridiplantae > Streptophyta > Magnoliopsida > Asparagales > Iridaceae > Iris > Iris macrosiphon. The sequence continues at coordinate 114,619,077 of JAYESA010000002.1, forward strand.
TCGTCCATCTCTTAAGCTCAATGATACTTCCATTGCACCAGTCCGTTCTCGATATACTCAACTCAATATTCACTTGCTCTATTTTTATTCTTCCCAACACAATCGACTTGCACCAACCAACATGTATTCTCAATATCCGAGTTCGTTCAGGCAATTTCCATTTGATGTCCAACTAAAACATTTTTCAATGCCTTGCCCACAATGTGGTATCCCATATACCACTCCAAATCGAGTCGCTACTCACATTACGATTTCCTTGTATGGATCCAAGATCCGTTTGAACCATCCAAAATGTGTGATCATGCCTTTCCCAATTCGAGTTTGATACAAAACTCAGGCAATGCTTGAATTATCCAACTGTTTCCATCAATCTGATACTTTCTCAACACGAGCAATCGTGCAATAATTGTCTTCCAAGTAGTCCAGCCCAATACTCAACGGTTTCACACATTTGTTATACGAACAACTCGTGCCAACTTATTCTGATATTCCCGAGCCAAACTCAAACATGCCCAACCGATGCGCCACAGCCAAAATTCTAACTTATACCCAACACAATCACTAGACGAGCAACTCGTGCAAGGATCCATTCTTATCGAATATTTCTACTCAAAACATGCCGCATAACCAAATCTCGTATGCCAACCAACTGATCCATTGAGACAATCAGAATCTCCCAGAATGACAAGCCAAGCCAACCCAACGAAAGCTCTCAACTTGTTGCACAAATGCAACAACGCCACCCAACTTGCTGCACGAATGAAACAACGCCTAATGAGACTAAGCGATCTAACGAAAACCAACCAAGGCAACACAACCAAGAACAACATGCAGCCACAACCAGCAATATATAGACTTATTGCATAAAATATCCAATGCGGCACTGAGTAGAGTCCAGAGCTAGACGACACGCGGAAGCTATTTAGAGTTTGTGATGAAGCGAAGGACCAAGTCCGAAGATATGAACCAGGCGCTCTGATACCAATTTGTCATGCCCCAATCTCCCGCAAGCTCGATAGTCCCCGCTGAACGTGAATCACCACGTTTACAGCTCTCCCGCAGGACCATCGTTCTCATCGGGACGTGATGTCGTACGAGCCTGGAGTTGCGCTCGTATAAGGCGATGTTGTCAAACACCAAATGTTATCATTGAAACAACCAAGTTATAGCGGAAGTCAAGTATTATGTACCAAGCACACAATCAGAGTAATACGCAGCGAAGCTCACGATAGGGTCAAATGAAATGCCTCATCGAAGACAAGGCCACGAAGGCGATGCCACAAAAGCGATAAAATACTCTTGCTCTTTTCTCTAGCCCACAAAGGTACTTACAGTTTATATATCATGTCTCGTATATCCAAGCAGCGCCACTATGCCTGCGTACCTGAAATATTGCCCACAAACGTGGGTCCGTACACAACCGTACTGGTGAGCGGGGTAACCCACTCGCCTAAGCCGACACTAAGTAAAATAGTGAATGCAAACAGTTATATGGTGATCTTTCTAGTTGAATCCTAGATTCATTTTATGGCATATGGATGACATATTAAGGAAAGCTGTAAAGCAGTTTAAGCATGCAAGCATTCAACTCAAACCAAACGACAAGCACATATATAAGCAACCCGAAGGATTCTAGCATGCAAACCATCATGCTCAAACCCAAGCAACGCGACTATCGTATCGAACCATCAACCAAGCCTCAATATCCATCCTCAACCAATACTTATAATCCAATCTCAAAGTGCACACTCTTGCCGAGGCAAGGTGGCTGTGCCTACTCGAAGCTAAACCAACAAAAGAAAAGCAAGCCAACTTATACTATATGAAGTCACTGGCTAAAAGCCATAAAGGATATTGATCGGACCAAGATCAATAGGGCAATCCTACCCGATCCAGGGTTGGGCAGCTACTCCCGTCTGGTGGTATCGGACTACCAGCACTGCGCCCAATCGCGCGATGCCCATTGTTTCCTCCATGGTAGAACGGTCCCGGTGCCCCGGTGCCTCATCCCGTTCCAGGAAACCAAACCCTGTGCCACACAGGTTGTCCGTGACAATGCAGACACAGTAGGTATGACGAGAGGATCGAAACATTCTCGCCCCACCAAGCGATCCTAGACTCGTTCCATGAATTATCCAACCAAAACATCCATAACCATTCTTCCAACATATAGCCCAAGGCAC